>OY728166.1:78955699-79539699 GCA_963277665.1 Viscum album
GAAATATCTCTCAGTCGATGTATCATTGTTGGGACTCTCTCAAACGCTCAAGAAGTGAAGGAGTCAACACCAGTGACTGAAGAAAAAATGTACCATCCTGCTCCACTAGGGTCATTTGTAGGGAAGATAACTGCTCTAAAACCTACCACACTAGGTGAGCCTGAGACTTCCCGATAAGGGAATATATTACAATGTTTCACTTTCCTAGAGAATAAACTATCTCAAAGTCATAGTCCTGCAGGAAGTTCAACCAGCGTCACCACCTCATGTTCAAGTCTCTCTGACTGAAGGCATACTTGAGACTTTAGTGGTCTGTGCAAACCACAAAGAGTTCTCCCAGAAGGTGATGTATTCACATCCTAAGGGAGAAGAATACTACTTCCAGCACCACGTAGTGGGTTGTGTAGTACTATTCATGGGGTCTTCATCACCTCAACCTATACTTGATAATTGTTGTATCAAGGTTAATGTTGAGCATGCAAAGATACCAACAGACAGGGAAGGTGAGTAAACTCATCCAAACTCAAGAGGCTAAACACGAAAATCGCGTGGCATAAACCATGCATATTCACCTATCTTGGAAGGAGAGTAACCCCAAACCAGGCACTCTGCCACACCCACTAGGGGAATTCCTAGAAAAAGAAGGTCAAGTAGAAAAACTGCATTGTAAAAGCCAGGACCTACTCTGACACTCCATCAGACAACCTTGCCTTGAATGTAAAATTCAGAGAGACTCATCCATCACACCTCAATACTATCCTATTTGGGTGGAACTAACTCACCCTCATGGGTTTTATTGCATCACTAAAACGTGTCTCGGTGGAGGAAGGACCCCTCTTCCTCATGCATTCAAAGCTACATCGAACCACACTAACACAGGGTTACACCGACGCCTCGTGTCACCCTGGTAAAACCCTCAAGAAAGAATCAGGGAGGAAAGAGTACCTCACATATCATCTAACAAGTTCTACTAAAAAAGTAGGAAAGACACAACTTGTACTTCTTTCCATCGTGGGAACTAAAGTATCGTAGAAATCCATAGCTTGCAGCTACCCACGGACCCATCCACTCGCTTCCTACGCCTAACGTGGGTTGCCTGGTGGTGGTGGAAGGATCTCATAGCGTTGTACACCAACCAAAACTCCTCCTACTCATCTTCTAGCACCGCCTCCCCAGTGACAACCCTATCCCCACATGGAAGATCCCTCATCATCTCTACCATGGTGGTTCATTTATTATATTCCTAGGAATCTCAACATGTCTAGTCAGGCAGTCTCAAGCCATGTGACCTCACCCATCACAATAATAACACCGACCCTCCCTGGGCTGCCCCGGTGCTCTACATTGTCCCAGACCATGTGCCTGAATTTGATCATGGGAATACCACCTACATCGAGGCCCTGCCAACTGATGTTTGCTGGTTACGGTAGACGTCTCAGTTATGACGTGTCCACTACCAAAACTAGCTAACCGGAATTCCCCTGATAGAATTTTCTTTTTCACCAATTCCCAAACCAGAACCATGGCGTAGGTGGGGATGAACAAGGGCACTACATTGACACATATCTCTCTGCAAAGTCCTAAATAAAACTTCTATACTCAAAAGTATCCATCACAGATCATGTCTAGAGAGTAGTGTGTAAGGTCTTTGAACCTAGTCGCGTTCTCAGCCTCTGTCATCCGTCCCTACTGAAGCTCTAGAATATCCCTGAATATGAGTGGATCGTAATAAGGAGGGGTAATAATCCTCATGGAATAGCTGTTGGAAGTCATCCCATGAGAGTACTGACTCATCGTGCGTCTGAGTAACCAGACTCCACCAACATCTAGAAGCTCCATGGAAAAGACTAGATGCCAAACCCACCACCTAATTTGTCAATGTCCGAAAAAGCCTGAAGAGGCAGACCATCGACTCTAGACAATCCAAGGCTACTTGAGGATTTGGATCACCACAAAACCTCAACAGTCTCTAGAACTGGAACTCACGGAGTGTGCTCAGCCTGCGCATGTCCTCAACCTACTCAATTGGGACTATCTTCTACTCAATATGTGGAGGTGTTATTACCTACCCACTTGGAGGAAGGGCGATCGCATGATGGATCATGAACTAAGGCATCATCACTCACAGGATTGTTTTCACAAACCTAAGCTGGTATCCTGACTAGCTTTCGTCGCAAGGCATCCCAAATCCATCAAGGAGTATTGAGGTCAAATGAGAATATATATATATATATATATAAACAAAAATGGGTGATGACTCAATAAGGAGAGTTAAAGACTCAATCCTAGATGATTCATGTACCAAAGTTCCCTATAACAAATTTCTCAACATTTTGAGTCAAAAACTTGATAATCAGGATCCTCATGAATGGCTATGTCAGCCACCACACCATCATTGGACTCCCTGGCCTGAGAAAAACTCTCAAGAAATGTTGAAACTATTTCCCTAAACCCAACCAATCATTATATGGGAAAAAATAAAAACAACATCCCAAGGAATGAACTTGCTTTGATACCACTTTTTCATGACCCAACCCTTGTCAGGTCTCGATCCAAAACTACCCCAAGACTGCCTTTATAGGTCAGGGGCTAGCTACAAGAGATAAAGACATAACAAACTCAGGGATTCCATCACCTAAGTACCTACACACACACACACACAACCAACTCAATGTAAAAGTGCATAGGAAATAGAAAATATACAACAATACTATATATAAACCACAAATATGCATCTACCTCTAAACAATACAAGTATAGGTGTTGTAAAGTAAACTGAAAGGTAAAGGGGAAAAACACACACCCATCCAGAAGAGTTTCACAATCCAGAAATAAGTAGAAAAGTAAAACAGCTAAGAGAGCCCCACTCTTGGATCCCAAGCTATGACCACCGCACGTGGTCCAAACACCTTGTATCCCTAAGATCCTCTGATGTCACGATCAACCTGTTCATCATCTGCAAGGTCACACCAAGTGCGGGAAAATCCCAAGCAGGGGTGAGTATAAAAATACTCAGTAGGATGTTTCGAAAGCTCAAGGGTGTAGAAAAAGATGTAATTAATATGGGAACAATAGATATAAAAAGGTACAATAAAAGAGCAACTCAACCCAAAAAGATAGTGAAGTAAGATCATCCAAACACAAGGAGTTAGAAACGATGAGAAGATGAACTTCTCGTCGAGTATTCGCTACCTTTAGTATAAGATTATACTCTTCCAACCATAAGAAGCTAGACACAAAAAGAAAATGGCATACCCCGCACGTCTTCACCTCTCCTAGAAGGAGAGTAACCAAAACCCCCAAGGATTGGGTACTGCAATAGGATATATATATATATATATATATTCTCAAACAAAGAATCCCAAACGAGAGAGTAAGGGAATCTCAATTTCATAGATCAACTTAGGAAAAGAGTCACTAATAATTTTATAAGTAACCACCAAATATTCCCAGCATCCCTCACATCTTCCATGAACATGAAAGTCAAGGGGACTCAATCACCACACCTTGATACTGTCTGCTTTGGACGGCTCTGTCTCACCCACATGGTTTTAGGTCATGTCACAAGGATGCATCTCAGTGGGAAAAGCATCCCTCTTTTTCATGAGTCTAAAGGTATGTCAAAACATGTATTGTAACTGATTCGTATAGCCAGATCATGTAAACTCAAAGTAGAGGACCCACTCCTTAGTGTGTTAAGGGGACTCCACTCTGAAGTAGTTAATAGAGGACCCACACCCATGCCGATAGAGGATTCCACTCTGAAGTAGCTGATAGAGGACCCACAACCATGTCGATGGGGGATTCCATTCTAAAGTAGCTAATAGAGGACCCACATCCATGCCGATGGGGGATTCCACTCTGAATTAGTTGATAGAGGACCCACGCCCTAGTACACCAGGGGGATTCCACTCTGGTAGTCATCATAGAGGACCCATGTCCTAATGTGTCAGGGGGATTCCACTCTAAGTCATTGAGGAACTACTATGTTGATCCCTACTAGATGGTACCTCTCGAAAATCATCGAGGAACACCATCACCCAGCCCAGCTAGAGGGTAAGTTCATAAAGATCATCGGGGAAAACCACTACCCAGTCCTACTGGTCGGTACGCCCGGTACTGCTCTGTTGATTCTACCTAATCATAGCCATCATCAAGTATAAACTCAAATAGTATTAATTCTCTAGATTTATTAAATCATATCTTGAAATCCACTATATAGGGAACCATCATGTTCAATGTAAAAAAACACTCAAGATAGGCTACTCATGAGCCAAAATCGAAGTTCAGAAGAAGGAGATACGAGAGGTAGAAGATTCATAAGGTGGTACATGATATGTGTGGGGCCCAAACAATGTATGATCATACCTCATCACCTATCTATGTACTTAGCCATGATCGGGTACTAAACTATGCACTAGTACCCCTAGGCATGCCAGTGTACCCCCAAAGAACATGGAACATTTGGACAAAAGGCTAATGAGAGCATGATTCTCGTTGTTAGTCCAAAAGGGAGAAAACGAAAATTTACTAACATGGCTCCCCATATGGAATCAGATAACCCAAAAGGTCACAAATCCATAATCCTTATGTAAAAACACACATGATCGACTATTTATTTGCCTGGAATAGACTCTCGGTGAAGAAGCTGAATTTCACAGCATTGTGCGAGAACACTACTTCATGGGGCCTGCACCTCAATCCCGAAACACATCATATGGATCACACCATTGAAATCCTCTTGAAAAAACACACAGGATTGTCTATTCATTCGACCAAAACAAACACCTGGTAAAAAAGTCACATTTCACTGCAAATGCCCGAACCGGGCTTCTTAGGGCTCGCACCTCCATTTTGGTTTAAGCACCCGAAATCAGTATTGAAATGTCCACATCAATTTTTGGGTTATGATGATGTAGATGGAATGTCAATCAGATGTCATATGTAGAAGTTATATTTAGTACAAGAATCCTCAAATAATAATAATTATATTAGTATTATTATAATTGGACATTTCGTGCCACCAAGATTCAGGCCCAAAACATAAAGTTCTCAAAATGGACTCAAAAGGTCTACCTCAAAGCAAGGGTCACATTTCCACAGCCGACCCATTAATCGAATGTTCTATGTAGAAGTTACACTTGAGTTAGCATTTGAAGAAAATAATAATAATAATAATAATATTTTTAGGGTGTTTTATTGACCCACTCCACAAGTCGGTGAAAAGAACCCAACATTAAATTTAAAAAGACCGCACCAAAGACAGGGTCACAAGGCCACCGACGACGCGTGAATTGGACGTCGCACAAGAAAGTTACAATCTATTAACCATTTTATTATTATTATTAATAATATTATTATTAGTATTATTACATTTATTTATTTATTTTTATTTATTTTTCTGAAACCTGTATGTGGGGGTCTGTGGCTGGCCGCCTACCGCTGCACTCGGCCTCCACGCCGCTTACCGAACCCACCACGCCGACGTCTTGACGGAGCCACGCCCTGCCGGACCCATGCTGTTGGCACCTTCCAAAGACCACCAAAACCACTCTGATGGCCAGAAAAATAAACCGAGACCCGATATAGGTTCCCCAGATCCTGATCTATACTTCCATAAGCTCCGTTCAAAGAATCATCAATGTTTTGATGTGACGAAAAGTTGGCAGATATTCCGCTCTCCACCACACCTCCTCCAAAGCCAGAAATTCAAATCTGAGCATAGATCAAAATTCCTTGGGCTGGGAGCTTCACAGATATGCATTTTTCTCCAAGATCGGAGGTCATTTGAGTATGGAGAAAAGTTATCATCGAATAATGATGAAGAACACGAAGAACGGGAGACCCCGAATCAAAATAGATGATGACCATTGTTAGTTTGACCATCAACAAAGGATTCTAAAGAATAAAATTACAACAGAAATCAAAATTGGAAATAATGGATTCAATTGGGGAGCTGTAAAATCCGAAATACAAATCCTACTTCGATTTTGGATCCGCTGTTGTGTTTGTTGTGCTCTAATCTACTAACACCTGTATTTTCATCGTGATTCGATGATGGTTGGGCATTGAATCGCCCTCAGAAGCAGATGGCCAGAGCTCTATCATCCATGAGAGAAATGAGCCAACTCTAGCTCATTTCTCTAAACTTTTATTTATAGGAAACTACAAGTGGTAGCTGAATCCAAACCTCCTGTTCCCTCTCACCTGAGGTCACACCTAGGATAAAAACCATGTTAAGAACTCAACAGTGCTCTCATATTTTCTATATGAATCCCTATTCAGAATTTATCGGAAGTATCATGCAAATAAAATAAAAATATTTAATTATTTTATTTATGGTTATGTCTTCGATAACCTTTTCCACAGAAGGTCTGCGCCCACAAAATTTATGTCCTGACTAGGGTAAATGACACACTCTAGACTCAACTGTGTACTAGAATTTCTGATCCAAGCTAATGTTTAAGATATATATTTTTTCCATCGTGTGCATAGTATAAAATATAATTATTTTAAAAAAAAATTATTCTGGGCACACCGGGCCTCAGAATCGCACGCTGTCTCAGCACCTGACACTAGAAATATATGTAGAAATATTCAAAAGTATTAAAAGGGAGAAATCAGGTCTCTATAATCTAACTCAAGTTATTATGAAAAACCTTGCCCATATTGAGAAACCTCTTGTTCCATAGTTTGATTCACCTATATTGGTCCGCTTCATGCAATAGAAACTTCCATATTTTAATAGAACTACTAATCCCTTAGTAGCTAAGTAATGGATTAAGTCTCTAGAAAATATATTATTTACTTTGGGAAGTTACATTCAATTTTCTGAATCAACCTATGATAGTATATCTGTGCAAGTATGAATCTAAAATGCTAAAATAAATTACTACCATCATATAGTTTTTTGAATTTATTCATGAGTGATATTTATCTCATATTTTTGGGGAGAAACTCAACAATTAAGATATTCCTATTATATGGGAGTTTTTTGATGTCTTTCTCAAAGAGTTTTCTAGTATTACCCTAAATTTTGAAGTTGAGTTTTCAATAGAACTCATACATGTTGTAATACCTATTATCAAATACTCCATATAGAATGGCCCTAACTAGGTTTTAGGTATTGAAAAAGAAACTCTAGGAGAATCAAGATAAGGGATTCATTTAGACTAGTGCTTCACCATGGGGTGTACCTTTTTTTAGAAGAAATATGGGTCAATGTGACTTTGCATTGATTATCGATAACTTAACAAGATCACTATTAAGATCAAGTATTCTTTACACCGTATTGATGATCTATTTGATCAATTAAGAGAAGCTAAATATTTTTTCAAGATTGATCTTCGATTTGGATATTATCAGTTAAGGTACAAGGAGGAGGATATATCCAAGATAGACTTATATATGAGGTATGATCATTATAAATGTATATTAATTCTATATGGACTTACCAATTCCAATGCTATAATCATGGATTTAATGAATATAGTCTTTATTTCAATTACCTATTTTTATTTTCTTTTTTTTATTTCAGATTATCGTTTTATCTTGGTTTCTCTATCGATTTTTGGGTGTTCCAGATTTAAATTCTATGTTTCGGGTTGTTTTCTCTTGTTTCATGGTTTAAGTGAATGGTTAAGGGGAAACCATGTTACCTCCTATGGATGGGTCTCTTTTTAGTTCATTTTGAACTTGTATGGTTTGAGTTTCATGGGTTGTGCATGGTTTGATAAAAAATGTGAATCTCTAAGGAGAAATATTGTGAGTATTTAAATGTATCCTTTTAGTTCATTTTAAACTTTTATTGTTTTAGTTGCATGGGTTGTGCATGGTTTGATCCAAACCATGCATCGTGCGGAAGTCGTGCACATGGTTCTGTAGTTTTTGATAGAACCATGTCGCACGGTTGGCATACAGTTTCCCAAAATGTGTGGGTGCCTAGTGTGTCCAATAAGGGGTGCATGGTTGGTGCATGGTTTGAGAAACCATGTGGACTAACCATGCATAGTTCCCAGGTGTCTTAAAATGTGAAATGACCTTTCTACCCTCTTCGATTTTACCCCAAAAAACCTCTCCCCCACCCCTCTTAGTTTTTTTGACACCAGGGAGCCTTCTCCCTTCTTCTCTATGCCTCCCCTCCTCTTCCAAGTGTGAAATCAAGGGTTTTCTTCATGTTTTGGGCCAAATCTTCAAGGTATTATCCTCCTCTCTTCCTCCTTTACCTTCTTCCATTTTTTCCATGGCTCTTCTTCTCCCTTGGTCTTTTGGTTATAGGGTTCATGTTTCTTTGGGTTTAAATTAAGGGTTTTTTGTTGTTAAGGTTCCTCATGGGTGATCTTGTCTTCTTGTACCCTTTTGGTGTTGTTTTTGGTTGTCTTTGTTGAAGCGCTTGAGGTTTGAGGTAGGTTTCCCTTTGCAATTTTTCTTTAAATCGACAAAATATTGATTACTTTCTTTTTTCACCTCTCTTTAATTCCATGTAGTGATCTATGATTTTTAGAATAATTTTTTGATAAGAAATAAGGTGATTTCCTTCTTGTTTTGTGGTGCATGGAATTGTTTTTTTAATTTATGCACGCCATGTGTTTGTCAAAATGCTTATTTGGATTTTATATATGATTCATGTTTTCTAAATTGTGGTTTTGGATTTGAAAATGTATTTGGATTCTATGATGATGGTTTGGGTTTTATAAATTAATTTATAAGTGGTTTTGGATTTGATAATAATGTGTTGGATTCCATTTGGAAGTGGGCGGTTTCTCAAAGAGTATTTTAGGCCTTTTTGGTACTTTTATAAAACTGATTCTCTTGAAATCTCTACTTGGATGATCTTCTTGCCTTGGTTATGTTGAATGGGATGGGAGATCCTTGGTATAACTCTCTTGTGAACTATTGGTTGAAATGAAAGTGATTGTTCCTTGGGGTGATTCAGGGTGATGCTTTTGTGCAATGATGTTGTGTGTGATACATGTATATGTGGTTGGTTGTTTGTTTGGTTTTGATTGGATCACAAGATTTTAGACATGACATGGGAATCTGGCATATATATTGAATTTTCCAAGAATGGTTGATGAACTAGTTTAGATTATACACTGACTAGTGGTCCTTAGTATGGACCTTGCTTTTCTTTGGGATTGTTCCCCTCGGTTAGGCCAGGTAGGGTAATAATGAGTAAGTGCGATAATTGATTTCATCGAGTGTGGCATGCCTATAGGATGAGTGAGGTGTTAGTATGTTCTAGGTTATCCACCAAGCTCTTAGGTTCTACCATGTTATTCGGCACTTAGTTGTCTGTAGTGGATGATTGAGGTACCTTGTTGGTTGGTTACTCATATGTGCTATATTCTATTTCCTTTGTTATGTGATCATTGATTCTGCTCTCTTGTATGGTGTGCCTATTTTTTTTAAAAGTGATAGTGAGTTTTTAAATGTTTTATTGAAATGTTTTAAGAATGTGTTACATCCTCTTTTCATTTTTAAATAAAAATGATATCCCTTATTCTCTTTTTATCTTCCTTTAAAATGATAAAGCTTCCATTCTAGAAAAGAATCTGCTTTTAAATAAAAATGGAAATTTACTGTGTTTTATTTTAAATAATTTTTTTTGAAAACTTATATTTTATATATTGTATTTCAAACATGAAATTAATGCATCTTTTGTTTAAAAAAATTCATTAGAAATAGATTGTCTGGGCCTACTGAGTTTTAATAGTCATGCCTATACTTTGTTATTTTTAGCTTCTGGTGTAGGTTCCATCTTGGTTTTGATTGCTATGGGTGATGTTGGATTTTGGGATCAGAGAGTGACCCTCAGGGTCACATGGAGACTTAGTGGTCATCAGGTTTAGTTTGGTTTTTGATGTTCAGCTATTGCATTTTTAGATTATGTATATATGTTGTTCAGTTGTTTTGCTTATTGTATCAGGCTGATTTGTTTATTTTTGCTGCCTCAGTTTGTTTATTTTCTGATAAATCATTCCCTTCAGTTATCTTTTATGCCTTTGGAACTTTTCACCATCCTAGGAGGATCTGTAATGCCTCACAGGACTTGTCATAGGTTGACTCGAGTGATCAGTTTGGGGTCGACCCGATTTGGCTCATGAAAAAATGGTATTAGAGCATAGGTTCTCTAGCGGACAAAGCTTTTAGAGAACCTTTTGTTATTTGGGATGTCAAGGTATATGTACTAGGACTTCAGGAACTTGGGGTGTAGGTATGAGGGAATTTATAGCCAATACTTTCTTTGTCTAACCTTGGTTTACCATAGGAAGTCGGGTTCTATTTAGGATATAGTTCCTTATCTTCCAAAGTGGGCTGAGGAAAATTCCTTGAAGGCTCAATAATTTGATAATAGGATTTTTCCAGAACTGAAGTTAAGGGCGTCAGAGTTCGGTCTAACCATATTTTCTGTCGTGGTAAGACAAGATGTTTGGGTTAAAGCTATGTTGGTAGGGGTGCTTTAGGTAGCTAACCTTCCCCCATTCTCTATAAATAATGAAGGGAATTTCAGATAATAGGTTGGAAAGTATCCCAGTGTGGGTGATGCTGGTATCAGAATTAAGAGGTCTCCTGATCTTTCATTGGTTTCATTTGGGAATAGGAATCGGGTATGTCACCAATGTGGTAAGAAGGGTCACAAGAAGTCATCTTGTCCAGATTCTCCAAAGATATGTCATACCTATGGATTCCAAGTTCACTCGCAGTGGTTCTGTTGGGGTATTTCTAGGAAGAGATATGGATCCAGATCCACCCCTTTAGAAGACACCCAAGCCCATTTATAGAAGTGGGGTTCTGGTATGGACCCAGTTAAAATTTCCTTTTGTTGTAATGGTTATTTTTGTTGTAATGGTTGTATTGAACCTTTCTCTAAACCTCTATTTTTAATGTAAGTATGTCTTTTGAGAATTCTGAATTTTTTTCATCTTGGATGGAGGTGTATTCCGTTGTGTTCCTTGTTCTTGATTCTTTTCATTTGGGGTGAATGGGGATGATGTGTGTGTATTTTCTAATATTTTAAATCCCTTTTCTGGGGTAAGTGACTTGTTGGAGTAAATAAAGTCACATGGTGTGTCGTTTTTGTTTGTTTATTCTCAGGGGTTGTGTGTGGTCATTCTAGTTTAGAATGTCTGTGTTTGTCAGGTGACGTCAGTTGGGTGCCCAACTAGAACTCTAAATTGGTGAGGAGTCCATTCATACCTTCCATGTTGGTAATATGATTAAGTCTCTGGTGTTGACTTGGAAATATGTGGTTTACCTTAGAGTTTTATGATTTTGAGTCCTTTCCATCTTGGTGAAAGTTGGGCTTTTGGAGTATGCCCAACGGTTTTGTTTATGGTAAGGTTGTGCGGTTTGAAGTTTGATTTTTTCATCATTTCTCAAGAAGTTTTTTTGGTTAATTGGTTTGTTTTAGGTAGAAGTGTGTTTTTTCTTCTTGGTGGTGGTTAAGGTGCTTTTTGGTTTGAGTGATCAGATCGTACAGGTGAGTGAGTCCTTGTCACTTCTTTGATCAACTTGATATGTTGTGGCTTTCTGGGGGAAGAAATAATGATGGTGGGTAGAATTGACGCACCCTTAGTTTTTTCTTCTTCTTTTATTTCATCTTATATTTTTTATCTTGGTTTCTCTCTCGAGTTTCGGGTGTTCCGGATTTAAATTCTGAGTTTTAGGCTGTTTTTATTCTATTGCATGGTTTAGGTGCATGATTAAGGGGAAACCATGTGACCTCTTATGGATGGGTCTCTTTTTATTTCATTTTGAACTTGCATGATTTGAGTTTCATGGGTTTCACATGGTTTGATCCAAACCATGAAGCTCCAAGGAAGAACCATGTGATTCCTTTGATGTCTCTAGTTGAGGTCACAGAACCCAAGAATAGTTAGTCAAACTATATAGAAGGTGTGCGCATGGTTCTGTAGTTTTTGATAGAACTATGTCACGTTATTGGTGCACAGTTTCCCAAACCATGTGGCCAAATCATGCGGGTTCCCAATGTGTCTAGTAAGGGGTGAAAAATTAGTGCACATTTTGGGAAACCATGTAGACTAACCATGAACATTTCCTAGGTGTCTTAAAATTGTGAAAATAACTTTCTATGATCTTTGTATTTTAACCCCAAAACGCCACTTTTCCTCCCTTCTTGGTTCGTGAAACAATAGGGAGCCTCCTCCCTTTTTCTCCATGCCTCTTATCCTCTTTCAAGGGTGGAATCAAGGGTTTTATTTAAGTTTTGGGTCAAATATTCAAGGTATTCTCCTCCTCACTTTCATCCTCTCCCTTTTTCTTCCATTTTCTTTGTGGTTCCTTTTCTCCCATGGTTTTTTTGTTCTAGGGTTCATGTTTCTTTGGGTTTAAATTAGGGTTTTTGTGCTATTAAGGTTACTTTTAGGTGTTCATGCCTTCTTGGACCCTTGTGGTGTTGTTTTGGGTTTCCTTCATTGAATTTCTTACGGTTTGAGGTAGGTTTCCCTTTTCAATTTTCCTTTAAATTGAATAAATTCTAATTTATTTCTTTTTTCTCCTATCTTTAATTCCAAGTTGTAATGTATGATTTTTAGAATAATTTTTTGATAAGAAATGTGTCTCTTTCCTTCTTGTTTTAAGGTGTAAGGAATTTTTTTGTTAATCTATGCATGCCAAGTGTTTTTCAAAATGCATGTTTGTCTTTTATAAATGATTCATGGTTTCTAAAGTGTGGTTTTGGATTTTAAAATGTATTTTTCTTCTAATATTATGGTTTGGTTTTATTAAATTAAATTTTAAGTGGTTTTGGATTTGAAAATAATGTGTTTTATTCCTTTTGGAAGTGGGTGGTTTCTCAAAGAGTGTTTGAGGCCCATTTGTCACTTTTATAAAATTTGTTCTCTTAAAAACTCTCCTTGTATAATCCTTTTTCCTTTTTTATGTTGAATGGTATGGGAGGTCCTTGGTATGGGACTCTCTCATGAACTATTGGTTGAAAGGCAAGGGATTTTTCCTTGGGGGGATTTAGGGTGATTCTTGTGTTTGATACTTGTGTGTGTGATACATGTATATATGGTTGGATTCTTGTTTAGTTTTGATTGGCTCGCCCCACTTTATATATGACATGGGAACCTGGAATAACTAGTAGATTTTCTAGGAACGGTTGTTGCACTAGTATAGATTTTGCACTGGATAGTGGCCCTTAGTATGGACCTTACTCTGCTTTGGAATTTTCCCCTCATTTAGGCCATCTAGGGTAAGACTGAGGGTGTGGGTGAATTGATTTCATCGATCGATGTATGAATATGGGATGAGTCAGCTGTTAGTATGTTCTAGATTATCCACTAGGCTCTTAGGTTCTCCCATGTTTTTTGACACTTAGTTGTCTGGAGTGGATGATTGAGGTGCCTTGTTGGTTGGTTACTCATATGTACTATATTCCATTTTCCTTTTTATATGATCATTGCTTATTCTCTCTTGTATGGTGAACCTATTTATTAAAAAGTGAAGTGAGTTTTGAAATGATTTATGGAAATGTTTTAAGAGTTTTTACACCCTATTTTCCTTTCTAAATAAAAAAACCATCCCTTCTTCTCTTCCTGTCTTACTTTAAAATGCTAAATCTCCCATTCTTGAAAAGAATTTGGTTTTAAATAAAATGGGAAATGGTGTCACAACCCATCCCCCAGGGCCTGTGTCATGACTACCCCAAGCCCGCCTTCTATAGGCCAGGGGCTGGTGACTAGCACCGAAGGCGTATTCCCTAAAATTGGGAAGGCATTGCATTATAACCTGTAACACACACAACCAAGCACACAACAAGATACAGAATCAATTAAATTGAATAGTAAACAGAGTGAGTATAGTAAGTAAATGGGGCCAGAATACAAGCCTAACTGAAAAGTACAAGAAACTGAAAGTACAAGTAAACTGGAACAGCTCCTGCGATCACCTACCAAGGATCCTACCTGAAGGGTAGGTACATCTCTCAAACGGTTGTCTTTGTGGTACTTCATGTCTAAGGTCCACCTACAAGCTGCCTCTAGTCCTGGTACTCTCTTCCTTTGTCAGCTTTGTCTGTAGTTAGCACCAAACACAACGAATTGCGGGCATAGCCTGTGCAGGGGTGAGTATAACGATAGTCAGTAGGAACCCCGAGACCCTCAAGGTCTCACAAAACCCACAAAGGATAAACCAAAAAGGAAAGAAACAACTAATAACCCTACTTAGGTATATGACCATACATATGACTAAGTTATCAAGTAAACACATCTCAATCATGGGGAAAACACAGAGTCCAACTCCAAAGCCCCAAGTTCAAATGTTCCACAAAGGAAGAAATACCATGAAGTAAAGTACCACACAGGTACGCCACACAAAAGAATAACACCAAGGTATTACCATGAAGGAAACTACCACACAGGTACTGACTCATCTCACACCAGTTATAACTTAAGTACAGTAGCAGAGATGATTAGATGTAACTACTGAATCATTTTACTCTGTTAAGTGGCAAACCCACACAGGATCACTCGGTGCTGACCCACACTAGATCGCTCAGTGATGACCTATACAAGATCGCTAAATGTAGACCCACACAGGATCACTCGGTGCTGACGCACACAAGATCTCTAGGTGCTGACCCACACAGGATCGCTCAGTGTTGACCCACACAGGATTGCTCTTTATTCTTCTTGTCACACCCAGCTACAGGGTTCCCGCACTACACTCGCTTTTCTCTATGAAGGTCTGATCCAAAAGACACTAGTCTATACTCCAAATACCATAAAGTCTCATGAAGAAGTATCTCAAAGGACCACCATTTCATAGGGGTCTCAACATAATAGATGGTGCGTCAATCGGATGCCCGGTCTGCGAGTTATTAGCCTTTTAGTCCTGAGGGCCCAGTTGGATTCGTGCTCGATCCAACTTGACCATTTCCCAACATTATCCAAATCTTCAGTGGGGTATAACAAAGGGACCTTCTCACTCCAAGTTTTCTATTTCCACTGGAAGTTTATCAAACGAACATCTAGTGCCAAAGTTATGGCCAAATGAGCATAAATGGGTCATAGTGGGTTTAGGTCTGGTCCAACCCGACCTGACCCGTTCTGGGTCGACCCAGCTTGACCTGCTGGGTCCGGCCTAGCCCATTGGGTTTAGCCTAGCCCGCTGGGCAGTCCGGCCTGCTGGGTGGTCCGGCAGTCTGCAAGGGCCACGAGGGGCCGTGGAGTGTCTCAGCCGCGGGGTGGCTCGGTCGCGGAGGGTGCCATGAGGGCATGGGGTGGATCGACCATGAGTGGCGCGAGGCCGTGGGGTGGCTCAGCCGCAGAGGGTGCCGTGAGGGCGACTTGACCACGGATCTACTCAGTCGTGGATGGCGAGTGGTCACGGGGCGGCTCAGAGGGCCACGGTGGCTCGGAGGGTCGCGGGCGGTGCAGCTAGGCCATGGGGTGGTGCTACAGGCCATGGGTGGCGGAGCACTGCATGGCGGGGAGGCCGTGAGTGGCGGAGCCCCATGGGGTGCGGAGGCCGCAGGCGGCGTAGCACCGAGGGACGCAGCGGCTACGGGCAGCGGAGCACCGACGGGCGCAGCGGCCGCGGGCGGCGGGGGCCATGGGCGGTGCGATGGCTATGGGGCGACGTTGTTGCATCGTTACCTTCATCGGGGCCAGCGATGGTGTTGGCCGCCGTTCTTATGCCCCACCGAGGATTACTTATCGTCCTCCTCCATTGCGAAGAACACACCAAAAAGAAGAACGACGAAGGGGTCGATCCATGTTATTTTGGCCTTCTCCCTCCGCATTAGAGTGGTAGCAAGTGGCTCAACATAAACCTTGAATGAAGAACATCAACTCTTAAACCTCCCGCAATAATTATTGGGGGTCGCAAGGAAAGAGACGAAGTCGTTGGGGATAGATGGACGTTAGTGATGTCGGCGTTTCCTCGATCGTAGGTTTGTTGACGTTGAAGACGTTCCTCGTCAACGAATGTCCTGAGGAAGAAGTCGGAGTCGAAGTCGGTATTCTTCGTTGGCATTCTTAGTTGGAGGGATTTCTCCCAATTCTCTAAGTTTCTCCCTTTTTCTAAGAGTTTCCTCCTAATTCAACCAAAAATGAATTAGCCAACATTATAGAATATTTTGGAATAATTTTAAATTGTAATAATTAATTAATTGAGTTGGTGTATTAATTAAAGGGGGTGGCATAATTAATCAAGGGGAAGTTTAAGAGACTTCCCCTCATTTAAGTGGGGGGGTTAAAAGGGGTTTAATCTCGGGTGCTCCCCACCACCATAACCTCTCATGGGAGGTTTTAGGTTCGGTGGTCCTCACCGCCTAACCTCAAGGGGAGGTTTAATTTTGGTGGTCCCCACCTCTCAACATTCACAAGGAGTTTCAAAATAAAATAAAAATAAATTGTTACACCATTTTATTTTATTTTATTCTCTGATGAAAAAGAGAAAAAATAACTTCCACCCTCGACCTACTACAGTTGAGGTGAAGGTCCACTTAAGCGAATACCAGCATTGTGAGTTCAACAGTGTCATCAGATTTCAATTCTGAGCACTGGTTAAAAAGATAGAAAACCCTACTCACACTTTTACTGAACGTATCCAAAAGAAAGTTCATTAATTCATTACAGGCACTCCGGGCCTCAGAATCATGTGCCATCAATTTTTGCGGACTCGTAAAATTACCATATATTAAAAAAAATTACATGGAGTTTCCAGGTCTTTACATTCTCCCCACCTCAGGGCTTTATGTCCCCATAAGCCACATCAATAACTAGGTAAACAAGTGGGGGTACTGAGCACGTATCTGAGCCTCTCGCTCCCATGTGCTCTCCTGGAGGTTCCCGTGCTGTCAGTGAACGCGAAACAGAGGTATCGACTACCCACGAAGGACCCACTCCTGTCGATCCACAATCTCTACTGGAACCTCTGTAAAAGTCACCCCATCATCGACTTCCAGATCACCGTGGTCAATGATGTGAGAAGAGTCATGAATGTATCTTCTAAGATGGGATACGTGGAAGATGTCATGCACCTGGTGCAACTGAGGTAGAAGAGCTAAGCGGTAAGCCACCTCGCTAACTCTACTGAGAACCTGAAAGGGTCCAATGAACCTCAGAGATAACTTTTCACCTCGGCCAAATCTCTACAAACCTCATCGAGGTGAGACCCGTAGAATGATGTGGTCTCTATCCTCGAACTCCATAGGTCTCCATCTCCTATCAGCATAAGAATTCTTCCTGCTCTATGCAGTCTTCATCCACTCCTGGATGATCTGTACCTTCTCTATGGTAGCATGTACCATCTCTAGTTCCACAAGTACTGACTCCCCTAGGTCTGTCCAGCACAAAGGTGATATGCAAGTTCTCCTATACAATGCCTCAAAAGGTGTCATCACAATGGTAGAGTGATATCTATTGTTGTATGAAAACTCCACCAAAGGCAAGTGATCCTCCCAACTACGACCGAAGTCGAAGACACAAGCACATAGCATGTCCTCGAGGGTCTGAATGGTCTGCTTAGTCTGACCATCCATCTGAGGATGGAAGGCGGTGCTCAAACGAAGTTGTGTCCCGAAAGCCTCCTACAACCCCTTCTATAGCCAGGAAGTAAAACATGTATTACGATCAGAGACAATCATCAATGGTACTCCATGTAGTTGCACAATCTTCTGCACATAGAGGCATCCCAAGCTCTCTTCTGAACCCAGCTCTCTGATCGGTAGGAAGTGGGCCGACTTGGTGAGTCGGTCGATGATCACCCAAATCGAGTCATGACCTCTGGACGTACATGGAAGTCTTGTCATGAAGTCCATGGATATCCCATCCCACTTCCACTATGGGAACTCTAAAGGCTGAACCAATCCTATTGGTACCTGATTCTCTGCCTTCACTTGCTGACAAGTGAGGCACTGAGAGACAAACTCTGCAACTGCTTTCTTCATCCCTGGCCACCAGTGCTATCGTCATAGATCCTGGTACATCTTATTCACTCTTGGATGTACCGATAGAGGGGATGCATGAAACTCCCTCATCACTTCCTCCCAAAGAAACACTGGTACCATGGTACGTCCTCTGAAGAGGATGACGTGCTCCCCACCTTCATAAAATCCATTAGGTTCATGTCCTATGGATATCTGAGCACGTCGTGTCTCACAGTCAGTGTCCCCACGCTACACCTCCCTGACTCGCTGAAGAAGTGGGGGAGTGACTGTAAGAGACTAAAGGAAAGCTGCTCCATCTTGATCCACAAAGGATATCTGTAAAGCGGCCATCTAATCCCTTGCCTCACCTAGCAGTTGTATACCTAACCTCCTGCTGAGTGCATCTGCTACAATGTTCCCCTTCCTAGGAGTATAGACTATCTCAAATTCATAGTCCTGGAGGAACTCAAGCCAAAGTTGATGTCTCAGGGTTAGGTCCTTCTAATAGAAGATATACCTGAGACTCTTGTGTTCAGAGTACACTATAAAACATTTTTCCATCAATTAATGTCGCCACATCTTCAAGGCGAAGACCACTACTGTTAACTCCAGGTCATGGATAGTGTAGTTCTACTCATGTTGTCTCTGCTATGAAGAACCATATGTGATCACTGCTTGATCCTGCATCAGGACACATCCAAGCCCAGTCCCTGATGCGTCGCAGTAGACTACGTACCCTACACCCTCTTCCGGTAGCCTCAAGATGGGAGAACTAGTCAGCCTATGCATCAGCTCCTGAAAACTCTGATGGATTCTCTCCGACCATACGAAGGGTTCCACCTTCTTCGTCAACGCTGACAGTGGTGCTACAACTCTGGAGAAATATTACACAAATCTCCAGTAGTATCGAGCCAAACCCAGGAAACTCCGTATCTCCGTCACACTCCAAGGTGGATCCCAAGAAAGTAACACCTCAATCTTCACTGGATCCACTGCAACTCTAGCCTCTGAGATGACGTGTCCCAGAAAGTGAACCTCTTAGATCCAAAACTGGCACTTTGAGAGCTTACCATAAATCTGGTGCTCTCAGAGTGTGTCTAGTACTACCTACAAATGATAGGCATGCTCCTCCTCTGTAGCCGAGTATATCAGAATGTCATCGATGAAGACTACTACAAAGGGATCCAGGTATGGCTGAAAGATCATGTTCATGAGTCCCATGAACACTTATGGAGCATTAGTTACACCGAATGGCATAACCAATAACTCATAATGGACATACCGACATCTGAAAGTCATCTTCTGCACATCTTTATCTTGTACTCTAAGCTGGTGATAGCCTGATCTGAGGTCTATCTTTGAGAACCATCATGCTCCCTTATGCTGATCAAAGAGGTCATCAATCCTCGTAAGTGGGTACTTGTTCTTCACGGTCACCTTGTTCAGGTGCCGATAGTCGACACAAAGTCTCAAGCTCCCATCTACCTTCTTGGCAAACAAAATCAGGGCTTCCTAAGGTGAAAAACTGGGTCGAATGAATCCCTTCCCCTGCAAGTCCTCTAGTTGTACCCGTAGCTCATGAAGCTCCGCGGGAGCCATCCGATATGCTAGTGTAGATATCGGTGCCATCCCAGGGTAAAAATCAATGTAAAATTCCACCTCTCTGTGAGGAGGTAAAACCAAAACATCATCAGGGAAGACATCCGCATACTAGTCCACCACTATAGGATAACTCGGACTATCCACATCAAACGCTCCGAGGGTAAGGATAGCCAATTGATGTGTAATTGGATGCACCCTCCTTCAGGTAAGTCCATCATGTGCTGAAAAGGCTCCCTTCTCACTGATGAAGGTAAACCTAGTCCCATCTTTGCAGAAACACTTCACATTGCGCCTAGTACATTCAATCTAAGCATGGACTATAGATAACCAGTCCAAACCCAAGATGACATCATAAGGCCTCGACGTTGCTACTAGGAGATCCCAGCCGAAGCTATCGCCTCCTCGAGTAAGGTCACACTGCCAGCACCACTGTGTAATCATCAAATCTGCTCTCGTAGGAGTCCCTAGCCATATGGATTGATCCAACAGATCAATCTGAATCTCTAAGCTTCAAATGAGGGCAGTGGCAATAAAATAATGACGGGAACCTGTGTCTATAAGTACTTAGCTAAGGTGGAGTAGACACAGATCATACCTCGTATCATATCCAGAGTATCGTGATCATAGACCACAACTACCTAGAGATGAGCTTGCCCATGTCCTCCTGCTCCCTATGGTCAGGGTGGATCTCTTGGTGGTGGTGGTGGTAACATCTCGAATCATCTCCCACCGCCAACTGCATAACCAGCTCCTCTGCCACGTCTGCCTGCTCCCTACAGACCTCCTCAGTCGAATCTCTGTCTCTACCTGGGCGGTCCTTTGACAGTCTGTTGATCATCCATATAGCGGGTCGGATAGTCATGATCCATGTGACCCTACCCACCGTATGCGTAACACTACCCACTCCTAGCATGAATCGCTCTGCCTCGGGTGCCTCGCACAACCGACCCTGAATCCTAAAGTCGTCCACCTGTAGATCTGGTCCTCTTGGACCTCTGTGTCATCTGTCTACTGCCAGCTATAGAATACTCCACTACGTGATGACTGGTAGTGGGTCTCGCTGCTGGTGACTGCTCAGCAAGGAAACTCTCCACTAGGAGGACTCTCTATAACACCCCCGCCTGCGTCGGGATGTTGAGTGAGATCATCGAAGCCCTGATCTCCAGCCTGAGTCCCTGATCAAAGGTCCAGACCCTGAAGAATGGGTCCCACACCATATCTGTGGAGTAGCGTGAGAGGTCAGTGAACTTTGCTGAGTACTGAGCCACAGTCATGATGCCCTGCTATAGATGAAGAAGCTCTTGTATGCGCACTGTGTGAAGAGTCACTGGGACAAAATCTACCCGAAATTGGCTCTCAAAGTCTGCCCAGAGAAGTGTCACCTCGTCGTGAGCCTGGAGAATCAAGATCCACCATCTTCCTGCTGCTGCCTGCAGAAGGATGGCGACAAGGATCACCATGAGATCAGATGGTGTCCCTACTAGTCCGAAGACTCTCCCCACGGCCTCCAGCTAATCCTCAGCTACTTGTGGGTCTGTCTCTTCCCTGAACCTGGGTGGCCTCTAGCATTGGAACTCGTGCAATGTGCTCAAGCGGCATGCACCCTCTACTGCTGGGGATGGTGGAATCGGTGGACCAACAGTTAATGGTACCACTGGTACCTCTAATGGTGCCTCTACTAGAAGAGGGCCCTATACTGAGGCCTCATTGCTCAGTGGGCTATCAGTGAATACAACTCTTAAAACTCTAGTTGGTTGTCTTCATGGAAGAATCCTTAAAAGAAACAGGTGTTCCATGGTCAATAAGTTATACCTGGTGAGATGACTCAAAGATTTCACAAATAAGACTCTTTAAAACACACACACAATTAGTGTTTTCGTGCACTGAGTTGGAAATCAAAAGTTAGGGTCCTGGTGTAAGGATACGTCGGCCACTGCACCAACACTGGATTCCCTAAATTGATAACCATGCTAACTACACTTAACACTATTGCCAATAAAATATCAGAGTCCTATCTTCTACAGTAGAACCGACTCCACTGATACCAATTTATCACGACCCATCCCCCGGGGCCCGTGTCTTGACTACCCCAAGCCCGCCTTCTATAGGCCAGGGGCTGGAAACTAGCACCAAAGGCGTATTCCCTAAAACTGGGAAGGCATTTCCTTATAACCTGTAACACACACAACCAAGCACACAGTAAGATACGTACTAAAGTAAACTAAATAGTAAATAGAGTGATTATAGTATGTAAAAGGGGCCAGAATACAAGCCCAATTAGAAAGTACAAGAAACTAAAAGTACAAGTAAACTGGAATAGCTCCTGCGATCACCCACCAAGGATCCTACCTGAAGGGTAGGTACAGCTCTCGAATGGTCGTCTCTGTGGTATGCCACATCCAAGGTCCACCTCCAAGCTACCTTCAGTCCTGGTACTCTAGTCCTTCGTCAGTTTTGTCCATCGTCTACACCAAACACAACGAAGTGTGGGCATAACCCGTGCAGGGGTGAGTATAATGATACTCAGTAGGGACCCCGAGACACTCAAAGTCTCAAAAAAATCACAAAGGATAAACCAAAAAGGAAAGAAACAACTAATAACCCTACTTATGTATATGCCCACACATATACCTAAGTTATCAAGTAAACCCATCTCAATCATGAGGAAAACGCAGAGTCTAACTCCAAATCCCTAAGATCAACTGTTCCACAAAGGAAGAAATACCACGAAGGCAAGTACCACAATTGTATGCCACACAGAAGAATACCACCAAGGTATTACCACGAAGTAAAGCACCACATAGGTACAAAATCAGCTCACACTAGGTATATCTTAAGTAGAGTAGAAGAGATGATAAGATGTAACTACTGAATCATCTTACTCTGTTAAGTGGCAGACCCACGTAGGATCGCTCGGTGCTGACCCACACAGGATCGCTCAGTGCTGACCCACATAGGATCACTAGGTGCTGACCCACATAGGATCACTCGATGCTGACTCACATAGGATCTCTAGGTGCTGACCCACACATTATCGCTCGGTACTGACCCACACAGGATCGCTCTTCATTCTTCTCGTCACAGCCAGCTACAGGGTTCTCGCACTATGCTCTCTTGTCTCTGCGAGGGTTCGATCCAAAATCCACTGGTCGATACTACAACCACCATGAAGTCTCATGGAGAAGTATATCAAAGGACCCCCACGTCATAGAGGTCTCAATACAATAGACGGTGCGTCAATCGGGCACCCGGTCTGTGAGTTATTAGTCTTTTAGTCCTGAGGGCTCAGTTGGATTCGTGCTCGATCCAACCCGACCGTTTCCCAACGTTATCCAAATCTTTAGTGGGGTATACCAAAGGGACTGTCTTACTCTATGATTTCCATCACCACTGGAGGTTCATCAAACGGATGTTCGGTGCCAATGTTATGGGAAAATGAGCGTAAATGGGTTGTAGTGGGTCCGGGTCCGGTCCGACCCGGTCAGACTGACCCGACTCGACCCGTTGGGTTCGGCCAGGCCCGCTGGTCGGTCCAAAAGGCCTCAAGGGGCCGCAGAGAGGCTCAGCCATATGGCGGCGTGAGGCCGCTGGGCGGCGTGAGGCCGCTGGGCGGCGTGAGGCCGCTGGGCGGCATGAGGCCGTGGGGAGACTCTGCCGTTGA
Organism: Viscum album; assembly: GCA_963277665.1. Lineage (NCBI taxonomy): Eukaryota > Viridiplantae > Streptophyta > Magnoliopsida > Santalales > Viscaceae > Viscum > Viscum album. The sequence continues at coordinate 78,978,862 of OY728166.1, forward strand.
GGGTGCCTCGAGGGTGCGGGGCGGCTTGGCCGCGAGCAGCGCGAGGCCGTGGGGCAGCTTGGCAGTAGAGGGTGCTGCGAGGGCGGCTCAGCCGCGGGGGCGCCGCGAGGGCACGGGGTGGCTCGGCCGCAGACGACGCATGGCTGGTGGGCGGCTCGGTCGCGGGGCGGCGTGTAAGGCCATAGGCGGCATAGTTCCATAGGGCGTGGAGGCTGCGGGAAGCGGAGCACCGTGGGGTGTGGAGGTCATGGGCAGCGGTGGTGACTGTGGCCGCGGGCGGTAGTGGCTGTGAGTGGCGGTGGTGGCGGGCGGTGCGGTGGCCGTGGGGCAACGCCGTTGCGCCGTTTCCTTCTCTGCTACTGGCTGTGGTGCCATCCACTGTTCTCATGCCCCACTGAGGATAACTTGTCGTCCTCCTCCATCACAAAGAACACACCAAAAAGAATAATGGCATAGGGGTCGGGCCATGTTTTTTTGGCCCACTCCCTCTGTGTTAGAGTGATAGCAAGCATCTCAACATAACCCTTGAATGAAGAACATCAACCCTTAAACCTCCCACAATGATAATTCCCAAACCTGCAAAAAAACATCTGCGGATCAACTAATTAAAAAGTTGATCCCCGTTCTTTGTTTTAGAACGAAAGAACATGGGAATAAATAATCATACACAACTAAACCCCTACCTCAAAGGTTTTTCAATGGAGGTCATAAGGAAAGAGACGAAGTCGTTGGGGATAGACGGACATTGGTGATGTCGGCGTTTCCTCAATCGTCGATTCATTGACATTGAAGACATTCCTCATCAATGAATGTCTCAAGGAAGAAGTTAGAGTCGAAGTCGGCATTCTTTGTTGGCGTTCTTCTTTGGAGATCTTTCTCCCAATTCTCCAAGTTTCTCCCTTTTTCCAAGAGTTCCCCCCCAATTCCACCAAAAATTAATTATCCAACATTATAGAATATGTTGGCATAATTTCAAATTGGAATACTTAATTAATTGATTTGGTGTATTAATTAAAGGGGGGGGGGTGGCATAATTAATCAAGGGGAAGTTCAAGGGACTTCCCCTCATTTAAGTGGGAGGTTCAAAGGGGTTTAATCTCGGGTGGTCCCCACCACTATAACCTCTCACGGGAGGTTTTAGGTTAGGTGGTCCCCATCTCCATAACCTCAAGGGGATGTTTAATTCTAGTGGTCCCCACCTCTCAACATCAACAAGGAGTTTCAAAATAAAATAAAAATAAAATGTTACACCATTTTATTTTATTCTATTCTCTCACAAAAAGAGAAAAACTAACTTCTACCCTCGACCTACTACGATTGAGGTGAAGGTCTCCTTAAGTGAATATCGATGCTGTGAGTTCAACAGTGTCCTCAAATTTCAATTCTGATCACCGGTTCAAAAGTTAGAAAAACCCACTAGCACGTTTACTGAACATTCCCGAAATAAAGTTCAGAAATTCATTCCGGGAACTCCGGGCCTCGGAATCACATGTCGTTAATTTTCACAGACTCGTAAAATTCCCATATATTAAAAAAAATACATGGAATTTTTGGGTCTTTGCAAATGGACAGTGTTTTCTTTAAATAGAAAATGTGTGAAAAACTATATTTTATATATTTTATATATTTTATTTCAAACATGAAATTAATGTTTCTTTTGTTTAAAGGAAATGCCTTAGGAATAAATTTTTCATACATACCTACTGAGTTTTAATACTCACACCTATACTTATTTCATGTTTTTAGGTTCTAGTGTAGTTTCCATTTTGGTTTTGATCATCGTGGGAGATGTTGGGTTTTGGGATTAGAGAGTGACCCTTGGGATCACATGGAGACTTAGTGGTCTTCACGTTTAATTTGGGTTTCAATTTTTGGATAGTTTCATTTTCAGTTTATGTATAGATGTTGTTCAGTTGTTTTTTTTATTATATCAGGATACTCTATTTATTTAAACTACTTCAGTTTGTTTATTTTGGGTGAAATAATTTTCATTGGTTCTCGTTGATTCCCTTGACACTTGTGACTAGCCCAGAAGGATCGGGAACACCTCTCGGGCCTTGACACAAGCTGACTCGGGTGACCGATTCGGGGTTGACACAAGTTGGTTCATAACACTTTAGATATTAACTTGATTATTTTTTGGTAGTATTTATAGATGATATTATTATTTATTCCAAGTTAAAGGAATATAATAAATAAAATTTAAGTATTTTATTAATGAATCTAGGAAGGAGAAACTATATGCCAAATTTACCAAGTGTGAATTTTGGCTACATAATCCTCATGTCATATAATTTCTAGTGTGGGTATGTTCATGGATCCTTAAAATAAAAAAGTTACTAAGAAATCGGCTAGACTAACCATGGTAATTGAGATCTATAGTTCTCATGGGTTGGCTGGATATAACTGATGATTTGTGATAGATTCCTCATGACTATTAGTCCCACTCACCAAGTTGAATTGGAAGGGGTTAAGTTCTTGTGGAAAATGAATGTGATGATAATTTCAAAGAACTGAATAGAAACTAACCCAAGATAACCACACAAACTAAAACCTAACCCAATTATTCACATACGTGAAGGGAATTCCCAATCCCCATGGGCTAGTGACTAACACCTAGGCATCAATAATAACCTGAAAAAATTATTTCACCAACATGAAGTAGATGACATGGCATATATATATATATATAGAAGAAATAAATAGTGGAATACAAATTAGAAGAAATATATATTCCATAACTGAAGGAAGATAGAAGAAGCGATAAAACTCAATGGAGTCAGGAAAAACCCAAGGTAAAAGTCCAACAACAAAGGAATAATAAAACAAAGACAACTACTCCATGTGATAGTGTGGGAAAAATACCACTATATCACCGCCATCTACCTATATATAGTTGATAGAAACTTCTCTGCCTCACTATGACACCATTCCTTTTCCAATATCAAAATATATAACCAGTTCTACACACCACCGAAGGGGTGTTCATGGTGTTAGGTTAACTGGAACAGTAGGATCCCAATCGGGTTTTCCATATCAAGCCTCTATACAAACAATACCAACATTAGCATTTTAAAGAAAACATGACATAATAAATGATAAAGTAGTTTATATCAAAAGAATTATAAATATTTCCCTATTTCTATAGTTATAAAACAAGCTAGGAAAAGTAGTTTAAAATCATAATTTATATAAATATTTTCAAATTCAAATAAGGTATATCAAAGATAGAATAATAAAAATCCAAATCATAATGGTAAACAGACCAAGGATTATAACAGGTCCGACTAGTAGACTAATAATACCAAAATAAATGACTAGTGTGCACTCAATCCCCTAGAACAACAAATATAGGGAGTAGAGGAACACCCCATGAGTGAACCCCCCAATAATATCAATATGAAGTCCCTAGAATAACAGGACTTGGGAGTAGAGGAACACCTCATGAGTGAACCCCTTGGTAGTAAAATGGATGATGACCCTAAGTTATGCCTTCCTCCTAGGTACCCAAGGCTTCCCATGTGTTGTATATTCCTAAATCATTTCGAAAGGGATTTTCACAATCAATTTCAAACAAACCTTTCCTTTATCAAACCTTATTTGAAAATCATCTTCACAACCCATTTCACAATAATTTTAAAACACCCATTTTCCTTTTCCCAAAACCAAGGTAAAACCATATTTTATAGAAAATACATTTACACACACACAAAAATCATGCCAATTAATTTATAAAATAGTTTATAAAATATGAGTAATCAAGGTTCATTCAACAAAGGCTAGAGACAGAACCACCTACCACAAACTCAGGTCACACACACTCGCAAAGGGATCCACCAATATTGGAAGGAATGAAAAGACAAAAATGGAGACCTAAGAATTAATTCCCAAATCTTAGAATCACATTCAATAAAGAACAGATGATGGAGATGATAGATCACAATATACCCCAAAGAACACGCACCCGCTACACCAAAACCAACAAAGGAATGGACCTTGGAAGATGATTGCACAACAGATCTAGAATAAATTAGTAATAATCATCAAGACATGATCAACACCACATGATTTGATATCCTCAAATTTAGCCAATATGTCTTTTGCAACCAATGACAATGAAGAAGAAAAAAGTTCGCTTTCCAGGGAGAGGCGACACAACCGAGCCAGAGATCAGGTGTTGAACAAAGTGATCTGTAAGGAGCGAAGAACACCCAAATTGGACCTGGAATCACCTAGGGTTAAAGGGAGGAGGCTTCATGATGGATGATAAAATAGTTATGCATGCAGCATTATAAAAACCTATAGATCACACAAGATTCATGATGTGAAATACATATTTGTGATGTGAATCCTATGAGTTATATATATGGGGGAAAATGCATCACCTTAACTTAAAAAACCAATAGACTATTTCATGATGTGTAAATATTTTACAACCTATAAATTTTTCATCCTCTGAATTGGTTTCATGGATTTTACCCAGCACCAAATTTATGACATGAACTAGATTCATGATGTGAATTAGAGATGTAGTCAGAACCAAACAACATCCCTGTAGAAAGTTCCTCGAATAAATACAACACCCTTTAAACCCAAATAAATTATCTTAAAAAACAAAAAGTGCATACCTTAAACCATGACGTCAAAATATCCCCACTATAAGACTTTCCATCCCCAGGAAGTCATGTGGAAGAAGGGTGCTCTGAAAAAGGTGAGGCCACTACCCCCTCACTAGAAATTCACACTCCCATGTCTTGTGAGAATCTGATCTGTGTCACCATAACACCCTAACCAATAGGATATACTTCCCACAGAAGAATTTCATCTGAGAATCAATGATTTCCATTGGATTATCTACTACTGAATTTTTTTTCTCTTAATCAATATCATCCCAACTTAGAATATGAGAGGGATCAGGATGGTACTTCCTAAGCTAAGATATTTGGAAAACATCATGAATACCTATTAATTAAGTTGGCAGTGCCAACCGATATGCAACCTTCCCAAGATTCTTAGTGACCTCAATTGGTCCAACATATCTCAAATAAAATTTTCCCAATTTTCTAACCTAATGGTGACCCAATTGAGGAGAAACTTTTAGAAAAACCCATTCACCTATAGAAATATTCAAAGGATGGTGTTAATAATTCACATGTTGTTTCTACTGACTCTGCACTGTAACTAGACACTGATGAATATCTTAAATCCACTTCGATATCTCTTAAACGAGACTTAGTCCCATAAGAGAGGACTCTATAAACTCATCCTAACAAAGAGGTGATATGTATGGGAGACCATACAAAGCCTCAAATGGGGTCATTTTGATTAATGACTGATAAATGTTTTTATACATAAACTCAACCTGTCATAGATGGCTATACCATAATCCATTAAAATCCAAAATTCTGGCATGGAGAATATCCTTCAGGATCTAAATAGCATTCTATACTTTACTTTCACGAACCATCCCCCCGGGCCCATACATGACCACCCCAATCCCACCTCCCGATGGCCAGGGGCTGGTAACTAGAACCGAAGGAATTATCCCACAAGTGGGAGGCATTTTCCTAAGTACCTGTATGCACACACATACAACCACATCCCATAATGATGAAAAGTAAAAAAGCATGCCACTAAAAATCCACTAAGAGTAGAGGTACAGGATGAAAGTAAAATGGGCCAGAATACAAACCCAAAAAATACAAGTTATAGAAAAGAGAGTCCAAAGGTCTCTGAAAAACCGTCCGTAGAAAACCCTAGCTAAAGGGTAAGTGAAGAGTAGCTGCCAGAAGATGTAGGAGTACACCTTTCCTATGTAACCTCACTGGGTGTCACCTGGTCCTAGGCCACCATGGTCTCTGTCAAAACGTCAGTCGTCTGCACAAGACATGACATGTGTGTGTAAAGCATGTGTAGGGGTGAGTAACACAATACTCATTAGGGACCCCAAACCACAAAGTAAATACCACAAAGAAAATTAAACATGAATTAGTGGACATCTCACATAGGTATAACCTAAATTATGGAAAGAAATACCATCAGTCATAATGGTGAACAATTTATACCATTGAGGGACTCATCCCCAATGAGTCACTGAGGTTTGTTGGTCCACTGAGCTCCACTCATCACTAAGGTATATTGGGCCACTAAGGTCCACTTGTCTACTGGGAAACTAAGGTTCGCTCATCTACTGGGACACTAAGGTCTGCTCATCTATTGGGCCACTGAGGTCTGCTCGTCTGCTGGGCCACTGAGGTATGCTCGTCACTTCCTTCTCATCACATCCAGCTAGAATATTCCCACTTGTAGCATGCTTGATTCTGGGAGAATCTACTCCTCAATACATCGCTCATATCTCAACATCCTCGAAAACTCACTTGGAGTATTTCAAAAGGACCGTCTCATCACAAGGGTCCCATATCCACAAAAGTCTCATAAATTAGACACACGATTTAGAAGTTATGAGAATTTTAGTAAAAAGGGACTGATTGGTAAAAGGGAGTACACGGTGCGTAGATGGGCCACACGTTGTGTCCCTTAAATCCATGTACTACTCAAGTGCAACGACTTGAGTTAGAATACATATCATGTAGAAGACTCTATACACATTCTGTAAGAGCATGACATGTTGTGTCCTATTAACTGGGGTCCTCTCCATGTACGCTGCTCATGTGCCCATACACAGCTATAACTCGTGTTCACCAGGACATGGATTGGTACACGGGGTAACCCGTGTATCCAGCCTAGTCTGGACGTGTAGTATAGTACATTCTATGTACTCCACCTCATGTTCATGTATCACCTAAGATACATGTAGAGCCCCATGTGAGGAACCACACACTGTCTTATGACTTTCACATGCTGTGTTCAACCATTTTGTTGCCCAAAAACCTAGCCGCCGCTGAGCCGGCCCCACATGTTGTGTTCTTCGCGATTTTCCAAAATCACTGGTTCTTTGACTGGTGCTTTGGTTGATCTTTCTATTCTCGTTTTTTTGTTCATTTTCCATGAAAATGAAGGTCTGAAGTATCCCCACCATGGTAACACTGAATCAGTAGTTTCGGGTATTAGATCGGTCCTGAAAACTCGTTTCGATCATCCACATGAAGAATGGTTGAAGGAGGATTTCTCTTGAGTTATGTCGATTATTCCACCGCCATCTTTGTTTCACATCCACTGGGTTGTCGCGATGTCGGATCAATGTTTTGGGATCATTACGGCAAGAAATGGGTGTGCAAATATTATCCATTCATCATACCATGAAGAACGTGAAGAATGAGAAGGGGGAAGAATGCACAAGAAAAAACAGAGGAAAAACCCCAATCGTTGTTCGTTATGGACTCTATCCACTCCCATTATAAGGTTCAATCAAGGAAAAACAACACAAATAAATCCCCAAAACCAAAACCTACAAAAAAAAACCTCCCGCAAGAATGATCAAACTACGGGTCAACCTGTTCATGGGTTGATCCATGTTCGTCGTTTAAATTCAAGAATGGGGAAGAAAAGAATCGAAAATAACAACCCCTACTGGGATTTAGTTCAATCACTGATGAAGTGTGAATCCTGAGTTTTTCGTTCATCAAACCACCAACGTCTAGTCAAAATTAGTTTGTTGATCCTTCGTCATTTGTTGTTTGTCATCACTCATCGTTTGACAATGAATTTCCTCCCAGGATTTTGAGAAAATTCCAGGATCCTCCACCGACCTTGTATCCTTGCTAAGTTATTAAGTGGAGAATGCATTTCATCATTTATATTACACTATGTTATTGCGTTGTTACACTTCCATTTCAGTGATGTTACGTTGTTTTATTTATTAAATGAAACAGCTGATTTGACGTTGCGTCGCGGTGAAACGAAATTCGAATAAAATAAACTCTTTAAGTTTATATTATTTTTTTTCTTAAAAATTCTTGAAAATTAACTTTTTCTCTCAACCCTTTCCAGTCAAGGTTAAGTCTTTTATTAGGTAATGTTATCATTTTAGAATCAATGATTCCCTTGGATTTTTAATCTGGGAACCCATTTAGAAGATGCCAAAACTGTTCATGCGTGTTATTTTAATTAACGTAAAAAAAGTTCAAACAACTATTTCAGGCTCACTGGGCCTCAGAATTATGTGTCGTCTCAGCACCTATTCTCTAAATAGTCCCATATAATTAAAAAATGGAATTTCCGGGACATTACAGTTAGCACATGCTCTGCTAGGAATCTTTCTATGAGTAGGGCTTGGTCTAGCACCCCAACCTATGTAGGCATGCTAAGAGACACCATAGACGCACTGATCTCTCAGCATAGTCCCTCCTCAAAATCCTAAGCCCATAAAAATGGGTCTTGTACCATGTATGTAGAGTAGTGAGAAAGGTAAATGAATCTCATTGAGTACTCCGCTACTATCATGCTACCCTACTGTAGGTGTAGTAGCTCCTATATGTGCACTGAGTGAAACGTCGCTAGAAAGAAATCCTACCTAAAGAGGCGCTCAAAGTCTATCTAGGTGAGGTTCGCCTCATCATGCGTCTAGATCATAAAGCTCCACCATATCCCTATAGATCCTAGAAGAAGGCTTGAGGCTAAGATTTCCATTTGTCCAAGAGGTGTCCTCACTAGGCAGAAGACTCATGTAACTTCCTCAAACCAATCCTCAGTGCAATGACCCAAAGTTTTATTAATGGAATTCCCTTCTTATAATTATTCCCTATAGTATAATCACATTAGTAATAACAATGAAATATCATGATACAAAATACTATGTGACCATTAAACATAGTTTTTCCACTTCTATGTTTTGAATTTCGAAAATCTGACATACACGGTTGTGTTCAAGATGATTTTTTGAGCATAATAAAACAAAATAATATTTTGTTGAATAGTAACCCACCCGTATGAATAGTAACCTACCCTTATAAATAGTAATATGACCCTTATTAATAGTAAATCATCCAAAATAATAGTAACCTTACCTATAAATAATTAAATAAAATTAAGGCATCTTATAAGTGAAAATTTGACCATAGTAAAAGTAATGGTATTTTTGTAAGTCATAAATAAATAATTATAATTAATTAATTAAAAAGAAAATTTATTTTCTTAAAATGTGTTCATAAATTAACAAATTTATTTCTTCTAGATTTAGTATAATTTTATAATACCCCAAGTAATTTTTGAAAGCATTATGAAATCAGTTTTAATTTTAAAAACTGTTTTTTTCAAGTAAATTGTGATTTTAATTAAATATTAAATTAATCATATTTATAAATTTATTTTTGAAAAATATAAATCATTTTTGGACTCTACACGTCTAAAAATGGTAGGGTGAATTTTTGGGATTTTTTTGAAAAACTCGAATTTTTGATGAATAGTGAAATACCATAATTTACAAAATAAGCTAAATAAGCTAATTATAGAGTCATGTATGATGTTCTACTGATGTAAGACCACTTGGTTTGGGATCAAATTATAAAATTACTATTCTTGGTCATGGAAGACTCACTATTCCTTTTCTTGTGGGGAAATAATAAATTAATGAATTCTATATTGGGAAATCCCCTCTCCCCTCTACTATAAATACCACCCTTCACACCCTCATTTACTGACACATATCAAGCTTAAATACTTGTCTAAACTCTAAAAAATAATCTTCCCTAGCCCCTCCCACACATCCAAGAGCTTCTGGTATCATCAAAAGACCAAGCCTAGGCCCCTTAAGGAGGATCTCAAGAGGAGGATTCAAGAGGTAATTTCTCTCCCTCTTCTCCTTTAATTCCCTTTCAATTTCAAGTTCTTTTCTCATTATCCACCCACCTATATTTGTTCAAATGGTATGGTAACTACAGTATCATAAATATACAGTAATTTTATGATAATAATGGGATATTATATCATCCAACCCCTTCTCATCTTCCTTTTATTTTATAAAAGTAAACATTGTTTGTGAGGTGTTAATCTATCACCTTCAAGAATGACATGTTTTCTTTTTTTCATTTATACCTTCAGATCTGGTCATGAAACCATTTTTATGGTTGAACCAGAATATTTTATATGTATTAAGTCCTATTTAATGTTATGTAACTAACTTATATACATATTACTAAATAATTAATCAAAATAAGTTCGTTGTGGTTGAAAAGCCGCCCAAATTAACTCAAACAATCATCATTTAATTTTTATCTAATGATTCATGCACATGGAATACAATTTAATTCATTATAAGAACTTTTTAAATTTTTTTAATATAATTATTAACATGGAATATATGTTTTTTATGTTTATCCATGTTCTACAGTAACTTCAATTCATGAATACATGTGAAAACGCTTAAGAAAACCCTAAAAACGAACATTCTCGAACAATGTTTTTAAACTCTATAACTTATCAAAAGGACCATAAAATAACATAATGAAACCAAAATGACCCCTACTCATGTATAAAAGGTTATGTAATTTTTAATTAATGAATATAATGTCATTATACAGGACATTAAAGTGAAGGAAGCGTTCAGATATAAGGTAAGGGGAAATTCTCGAACCCAATTTTCATTCTTCAGGTTCTCCCTTTTTTCACTCCTTTTTGATATGGTTACTCCTTAAAAATATTTTTTTCATCATTGCCTTTAATTTAATGGGATATACATGTTTTTCACTGGTATTTATGTCAAACCAAATTTTTTCCAAAAGAACTCTTCTTTAAAGAACACACCTTTTACTTCTCATTCAAGATTGACGATTCTTGTAACATGTATGTTATTCCCTCTTTCTTTTGGGAACCCAATGTTTATGAATGAATTATTATCAGATTAAACATTTTCCTTTTCATGGTTTATTTATGTTAATTTTTTTTATATGTTCATTGTGGCATGCATGATAAATGATAATGTTATGATGTGACGAGTGCGCCTGGAATTATATAGCGCAATATGAATGTTTCAATGTGACAGGTGTGCCAGGAATTATACAGTGCTCCAATGCATTGGGTAAAGTGATGAATCTCATGAGTAAATGTGAAATGGAATGTGAACAAGATTATATATTTTTTCACAATTATGTGTGGTAGTTAACCACTAAGACATGATGTTTCATTTTTATGCATTGACACATTTCAAGTCTTTTATTAATGATTCCCTCATGTTCATGATTCTTTGACTGTGTTATGATTATGTTCCTCTCATGCTATATTTTTCTTATCTTTCCTCTTAATGGGATTCTATATCACCTATTTTTATGTATATCCTCAGGTGGATACTTGTACTAAGGATAGGTCAAGAGCCAGTAAGAAGCTAGAGAAGAAGAAATTGAATAAATGTTTATGCTTGATGTTGTAATTATTATGTATAGTCCTAGTTTTCCCAAGACACTAAACCTTTGGATTATCTATGTGTAATACTATTATTTTATTTATCTTTAAAAGTATTTAATGTTAATGGAAGAAATGGTTGGGTCACTATAGTTGGTATTAGAGGAAAGGTTTAGTTAATTTGGGAATTAGGATTAGTGAAGCCTATAGAAAACCTCTAGTATGAGACTAAGTACAAATATGAACACAAGAATCTTTACATAGGGTTCCCATATGTTATGGTTTTAGTATAAATTGTTTAAATGAATAATTTATTCATGAATTTTTGACTTATGTTTTGTTATAACCTTATTTATTTTAGAAAATGGTGGGAACTAGGAGAAACCAGGCCAAAAACTCATGCGAGGGCCAATGAAATGATTGCCCGAATGACATCCCCAATGATTTGGGAGGTGGAGTTAAGAACTTCATAGCATTTCTTACCCAACTATCTCAGGTTATGAAAAATAACCATAATAATTGGGAATTCCCTCCTTCACCAAAGAGGGTGAAACTGTCTATCGAATGTTTTATGAGGCAATGAACACCGATGTTTAGTAGATCTTTCGGTCCACTAGTTTCGGAGCCATGGGTCAACTCCATGGAGAAGATATTTTATGTGATTCACTGTTCTGAGAAGGAGATGGTGACTCAAGCCATTTATCATCTAGATAGAGAGGCTGATCAATGGTGGGATTTGATTAAGAACACCAAGCCAAGGTAGGAAATATAAGATATGGAATGGGAAGACGTTAAGATCATGTTTCTTAATAAATATTTTCCCCGAACTCTTTGCACAAAGATGGAGAGAGAATTCATAGAGCTCAAGAAAAAAGAAAGAGAATTTTTCACAACCAATGAAGTTAATTTCAAAAGGCTTTCAAGGTACAATTCGGATTTTGTTATCAACAATGATAAAAAAATTGATAGATTCTTTAGTGGATTAAAACCACACCTTCAAAAGGTTCTTTCAATTCGAGACTTTGGGAGTTTTGAATAATTTGTTAGGTGTTCTATCAAAGTGGAGATGGAGTTTGGAGAATGGTCCCACAACTATGGTGATAATAAATGAAAGATGGAGTTTCAAGATAGAGGATCTAATGACAAAGGTGGGAAGAAAACTCAATGACCCACATGCCAGAAATGTGGGAAGTTGCACCATGGGAACTGCCTCAAAGGGATGGGGAAGTGATTCAAGTGTGGGAAAGAAGGACACCATGCTCAAGAGTGTCGAAAAGACATGAAAAGGAAGAATAATTTAGCTGAATAATGGAGATAACCACCCATGGTTCAATGCTACAACTGTAGGGAACTAGGGCACTATGCTAGCCAGTTCACTAAACCTAGAGTTCTCGACGGTAATCAGTGTTAGCAGCCACCAAAGCCAAAGGAACAAGAGACAGATTTTTCCATCACTACCATGGAAGTGGAGCAAGATAATGAAGTCGTACAAGGTACAATTACTATTAATTCAGAAAAGGAAAAAGTCTTATTTGATTCTGGTTCTACACATTCCTTTATATCTTGCAAGTTTGCTAGAACTATAGAATCAAAGCACTAAAACATTGAAGTAGAGATATCTATAAAAACACAAAGTGGTGCAATCATTTCAACCCAAGTGTTCGACTCTTCTTCTGTTGAAGTATGTGGGAATATTCTTCTAGAGAATCCTGTAATACTTCCCTTGGTGGAATTCGACGCTATAATGGGAATGAATTGGCTCTCATTATATAGAGAACATACCAACTGTTGGGAAAAGAAAATATTTTTTCATATTCCAAACCATCCAATGCTTCTATAAAAATGCAAGGATGATCATGAATCTCCTTCGAAAAATCCTTCAATGGTGTGGGTGTTGATTCCCTGTGATGAAGCATACCTCTCTAAAATAGTTGGGTCAAAGGAAAGTTCCAACCTTGCAGAAATTCCCATCATGAGGGAATACTGTGATGTATTTCCTAAAGATTTATATGAAATTCCATCAGATCGTGAGGTAGAGTTCTCAATTTAACTCATACCCAGAGCTACTCCTATCTCAAAGTGTTCCTATAGGATGGCTCCTATCGAACTGGAGGAGTTAAAGAAGAAACTGCAAGAGCATCTGGACAAAGGGTTCATAGGCTCTAGTGCATCACCTTGGGGTGCACCGGTGATCTTTGTAATGAATAAGGATGGAACAATGCAGCTGTGTATTGATTATTGGGAACTCAACAAGATCAGAATAAAAAACAAGTATCCTCTTCCATGGATTGATGACTTGTTCGAATGGTTAAGAGGAGCTCAATACTTATCAACGGTGGATCTTCATTCTGGATATCATCAACTAAAGGTAAAGAAGGAATATATTCAGAATATTTCCTTTCGTAAAAGGTATGGGAACTATGAGTTTCTAGTTATTCCCTTCGGACTTATTAATGCCCCTGAAATCATCATGGATTTGATGAATAGTGTATTTATACATTACCTCGACAAATTTGTGGTAGTGTTTATTGATGATATTATCATCTACTCCAATAGAAAGGAGGAACATGAAAATATCTAAGACTTGTGTTGGTGGAATTGAGAAAGGATAAGTTGTATGCCAAGTTCAGCAAGTGTGGATTTTGGATGAATAAAGTCACGTTATTGGGACATGTGATCACAAGTGAGGGAATTTATGTGAATCCTTCAAAAACAAAGGTGATTGAGGAATGGCCCAGACCCTCTAGTGTCATAGAAATCTGTAGTTTTCTTAGATTAGCTGGGTACTACTGACGTTTTGTGAGAAACTTCTCACTATTGTCATGCCCGCTAACTAAGTTAACAAGGAAAGGGGTAAAGTATGTCTAGATGGAAGAATGTGAAGGAAGATTCAAGGAGATAAAGATAAGGCTGATCACCGCACCTGTACTCACACTACCAAAAAGTGGAGAAAGTTTTGTGATATACAATGATTCTTGAAAGAAAGCTTTGGGTTGCGTACTCATGCAAAATGATAATGTGATAGCCTATGCCTCATGGCAGTCGAAGATCCATGAGCAGAACTACCCGACGCATGATCTAGAGCTGGCAGCTGTGATTTTTTCCTTGAAAATCTCGTGGCACTACCTTTATGGAGAGAAGTGTGACATATACACTGACCACAAGAGCCTAAAGTATATATTCACACAAAAGGAGATCAACATGCATCAAAGGATATGGTTAGAGCTAATCAAGGATTACAATTGCTCTATTCACTATCATCTTAGAAAGTCAAACAAGGTAGCTGATGCTCTAAGTAGAAAAGAACCTGCTACTCTATCCATGTTATAGATTGAGAAAGACCCTATATTCTTGGATATGAAAAGGATGGATTTAGAAATCATAAGGGAAAAAGATACATCCTACCTTGCCTAAATGATTGTGTAACCATCCATCCAATAGAAGATCAAGGAAGCACAAAGGTATGATGTAGAGATACAAAAGAGGGTGAATGTAGTAAAGGAAGGGAAGCTGCAAGAGTTACATATCGAAGATTATTGTGTGATTCGGTTTGGAACACAAATTTGTGTGCCTTCATCACCCAGGATAAAGAAGGGTCTATTGGACAATGCACATAGCTCAAAATTCTCTATCCATACTGGGAGTACCAAGATGTATTGTGATCTCCGAGAACACTTCTGGTGGGATAACATGAAAATGGATATCGCGGAATATATCTCAAGGTGCTTGGTATGTCAGTAAGTTAAAGTAGAGAGAAAAAATTCTAAAGGGTTGATGCAGCCATTGCCTATACCCATGTGGAAATGGGAGAATGTTACGATGGACTTTGTCACAGGACTCCCAAAGACGTCGAAGGTAAATAATGAGATATGGGTTGTGGTTGACTGACTCACCAAGACTGCCCATTTTATCACTATTCAGGAAGACTTCTCACTTGAACTACTTGAAAATATATATGTTAAGGAAGTGGTGAGACTGCATGGAGTTCCACTCTCGATTGTCTCTGATCATGATCTAAGGTTCACATCTAAATTCTAGAGGATCCTTCAACATGCTTTGAGTACTGAATTAAATTTCAGCATGGCCTATCACCACCAAACTAATGGAAAATTTGAAAGGACTATTCAGAAGCTTGAAGATATTATAAGAGCCTACTCTCTAGAATTAAAAGGTGGATGGGATTAGCATCTCCCATTGGTTGAGTTCTTACATAACAATAGCTTCCACTCAAGTATTCAGATGGCTCAATATGAAGCTTTTCATGGAAAGCAATGTAGAACTCCAACCTATTAGGATGAAGTTGGAGAAAGAAAGCTACTTGGACCTGATCTTGTGGAAGAGATGATAGAGAAGGTTCAAGTCATCCAAAAACACATCAAATATGCACAGATTCGGCAAAAGAGCTACACTGACAATCGTCGAAGGGACTTGGAGTTCGACGTTGGAGATAAAGTCTTCCTTCAATTATCACCCTAGAAGAGAGTCAAGCGGTTTGGAAAGAAAGGGAAGTTAAGCCCAAGGTACATTGGCCCCTATGAGATCCTTGACCGCATAGGAGTTGTGGTCTATCAGCTTGCACTTCCACCTAATATGGATCAAGTTCATGATGTGTTTCACATATCACTCCTAAGAAAGTAAATACTTGATCCCTCACATGTACTGAACTCAGAGGTGGTACAGCTCGAAGATGATCTCTTCTATGAGGAGCAGCCAGTAGAGACTCTAGACAGGAGATATAAGGTTCTATGCAACAAGACAAACCACCTTGTCAAATTGTTGTGAATGAACAATAAGTTTGAAGAAGCTACATGGTAACCATAGGAGGTGATGGAGGATAAGCACCCTCACCTGTTTGTGTAAAACAAAATTTCGAGTGAGAAATTTCATAAGGAGGGAAGAATGTAATGACCCAAAGTTTTATTAATGGAATTACCTTCTTATAATTATTCCCCATAGTATAATCACATTAGGAAGAACAATGAAATATCATGATACTAAATACTATGTTACCATTAAACATAGTTTTTCCACTTCAATGTTTTGAATTTCTAAAATCCGACATACAGAGTTGTGTTCAAGCTGATTTTTTTGAGTATAATAAAACAAAAATAATTTTTTTTAAATATTAACCTACCATTATCAATAGTAAACTACCATTATGAATATTAATATGACCCTTATGAATATTAAATTGTCCAAAATAATAGTAAGCTTACCTATAAATAATTAAATAAAATTAAGGCATCTTATAAGTGACAATTTGACCATAGTAAAAGTAATGGTATTTTTGTAAGTCATAAATAATTAATTATAATTAATTAATTAAAAAAATGTATTTAATTAAATTTTTTTCATAAATTAACAAATCTATGTCTTCTAGATTTAAGATAATTTTATAAGACCTCAAGTAATTTTTGAATGCATTATAAAATCAGTTTTAATATTAAAAACTGTTTTTTCAAGTAAATTGTGATTTTAATTAAATATTAAATTAATAATATTTGTAAATTTATTTTTGAAAAATGGAAATCATTTTTGGATTCTAAACGTCGAAAAATGGTAGGGGTGAACTTTTGGGATTTTTCTAAAAAACTTGAATTTTTGATGAATAGTGAAATACCATAATTTATAAAATAAGCTAAATAAGCTAATTATAGAGTCATGTATTATGTTATGCTAATGTAAGCCCACTTGGTTTGGTATAAAATTATAAAATTACTTATCTTGGTCATGGAAGACTCACTATTTCTTGTCTTGTGGGGAAATAATAAATTAAGGAATTCTATATTGAGAAATCCCCTCTCCCCTCTACTATAAATACCACCTTTCACACCCTCATTTCCTCACACCTCTCAAGCTTCAAGACTTATCTAATCTCTGCCCAAGAATTTTCCCTAGACCACCCCCACGTCCAAGAGCTTCTAGTCTCATCAAAAGACTGAGCCTAGGCCTCTTAAGGAGGATCTCAAGAGGAGGATTCAAGAGGTAATTTATCTCCCTCTTCTCCTTTAATTCCCTTACAATTTCAAGTTCTTTTCACATTATCTCCCCACCTATATTTGTCAAAATGGTATGGTAACTCCATTATCATACATATACTGGAATGTTATGATACTAATGTAATATTATACCATCCAACCCCCTTCTTCTCTTCCTTTTATTTTATAAAAGAAAACATTGTTCGTGAGGTGTTAATCTATCACCTTCAAGAATGACATGTTTTCTTTTTTTCATTTATACCTTCAGATATGGTCATGAAACCATTTTTATGGTTGAAAAAGAATATATT
Organism: Viscum album; assembly: GCA_963277665.1. NCBI lineage: Eukaryota > Viridiplantae > Streptophyta > Magnoliopsida > Santalales > Viscaceae > Viscum > Viscum album. The sequence continues at coordinate 78,996,446 of OY728166.1, forward strand.
ATATTTATTAAGTCCTATTTAAATTTATGTAACTAACTTATGTACATATTACAAAATAATTAATCAAAACAAGTTCATTGTGGTCGAAAAACCACCCAAATTAACTCAAACAATCATCATTTAATTTTTATCTAATGATTCATCCACATAGAATACAATTTAATTAATTATAAGATAATTTTAACTTATATAATATCATTAGTAACATATATTATATTTTCTGGATGTTTATCCATGCTCAACACAAACTTCAATTCATGAATACATGTGAAACGCTCAAGAAAACCATAAAAACGAACATCCTCGAACAATGTTTTTAAACTATATAACTTATCAAAAGGCCCATAAAATAACATAATGAAACAAAAATTACCCCTATTAATGTATAAAAGGTTATTTAATTTCTAATTAATTAATATAATGTCATTATACATGACATTAAATTGAAGGGAGCGTTCGGATATAAGGTAAGGGGAAGTTCTCGAACCCAACTTTCATCCTTCGGGTTCTCCCTCTTTCACTACTTTTTGATATGGTTACTCCTTAAAAATATTTTTTTCATCATTTAATTTCCTTTTCTGGGATATACATGTTTTTCACTAGTATTTATGTTAAACCAAATGTTTTTTAAAATAACTCTTCTTAAAAGAACACACCTTTTACTTCTCATTCAAGATTGACGGTTCTTGTAACACATATGTTATTCCCTCTTCCTTTTGGGAACCCAATGTTTATGAATGAGTTCTTATGAGATGAAACTAATTCCTTTTCATGGGTTATTTATGTTAATTTTTGTTATATGTTCATTGTGGAATGCATGATAAATTATAATGTTATGATGTGACGGGTGCACCCGGATTTATATAGGGAAATATGAATGTTTCAATGTGACGGGTGCACCCAAAATTATACAGCGCTCCAATACATTAGGTAAAGTGATTAATCTCATGATTAAATGCGAAATGATGTGTGAACAATATTCTAGATTTGTTCACAAGTATGTGTGGTAGTTAACCACTAAGACATGATGTTTCATTTTCATGCATTGCCACATTTCAAGTCTTTTATTAATGATTCCCTCATGTTCATGATTCTTTACCTATGTTATGATTATGCTCACCCCATTCTATATTGTTATTATCTATCCACTTACTGGGCTTCTATATCACCCCTTTTGATGTATATCCTCAGGTGGAAACTTATACTAAGGAGAGTTCAAGTGCCAATAAGAAGCTAGAGAAGAAGAATTTGAATAAATATTTATGCTTGATGTTGTAATTATTATGTATGGTCCTAGTTTTCCAAAGAAACTAAACATTTGGATCCTCTATGTGTCAAACTATTATGTTATTTATCGTTAAAATTATGTAATAGTAATGGAAGAAATGACTGGTTCACTATACTCAGCCACCTGTGGGTTAATCTCACCCCTGATCCTATGAGGACTCTACCTATGGAACTTGTATAAGGCACTGAGCCTACATTCATACTCTTCCAGTAACACTGGTAGAAACTTTTGATCAATGGGTGGTGGGAGCACTGGTGCACCACTCGGTGGGCCCATCTTCAGTACTGTTCCCTGAAATGACGCCTCTTCACTATGTGTGCCATCCTAGCGGTCATGTACTGGAATCCTATATTGCTTTATTCATGGAGGAATACTGAAATAGATCAAGATGAACCATAATAAATAGATTATACCTGGTGAGTTGACTCTGACTCAAAAGGACATGAGAACACTCTCAATTTCTATATGATGCATGCAACCATTGTTTTCATGTACCAAGTCAATAAGGAGAATTCAGGGTCCTGGTGTATGGGTATGTTGTCCTCTGAACCAACACTGGGCTCCCCATGTCTAAAAATTGAACACAAAATATTCAACACTGTTTCCCCAATACAAAATTGCAGACTCCCTATCTTTAAGGTAGAACCAACCTCCCTTTGATACCACTTTGTTACAACCTGTCCCTCGGGGCCCGTGTCATGACCACCCCATGCCCGCCTCTCAATATCTAGGGGATGTTGACTAGTGTTGAAGGAATTATCCCTCAAGTGAGAGGCATTTTCCTATGTACCTGTACACACACACACATGACCAAAACCCAAAATGATGAAAAGTAAACAAGCATGCCACTAAACAACCATTGAGAGTAAAGGTACAAGATGAAAGTAAAATGGGCTAGAATACAAACCCAACAAAAGAAAAGTTGTAAACAAGAGAGTACAAAGGTCTCTAAAAACCCGTCCGCAGAAAACCCTACCTGAAGGGTAGATAAAGAGTAGCTGCTAGAAGCTGTATAAGTATGCCTCTCCTATCTAACCTCACTAGAAACCACCTAGTCCTGGGCCATCATAGTCTCCATCAAAATTTCATTCATCTACATAAGACACGACACATGTTGGGGAAGCCTGTACAAGGGTGAGTAATACAATACTCAATAGGGACCCCAAACCACAAAGAAAATACTACAAATAAAAGTATGCACAAAGTAGTGGACAACTCACACAGGTATAACCTAAAGTATAGAAACTAATAATATCATTCATAATGCTAAATATCTTGTACCACTGAGGGACTCATCCCCGATGAGTAACTGAGGTTTTCTTGGACACTGAGGTCCACTCTTCACTATGGTCTGCTGGGCTACTAATGTCCACTCATCTACTGGGCCACTAAGGTTTGCTCGTCTATTGGGCCACTGAGGTCCAATTGTCTACTAAGCCACTGAGGTCCGCTTCTCTACTAGGACACTGAGGTCCGCTCGTCTGCTAGGCCACTAAGGTCTTCTCGTTACTTCCTTCTCATCACAGCCAGCCACTGGATTCCCAATCATATCATGCTTGATTCTGGGAGAATCTACTCTTCAAGCCATCAGTCTTATCTCAACTTCCTCAAAAACTCTCTTGGAGTATTTCAAAAGGACCGCCTCATCGTGATGGTCCCAGCGCTGCAAATGGCTCGTCAATCGGATACATGGTTCGGAAGTTATGCCCATTTTAGTAAAAAGGGGGCGATTAGTATAAGGGAGTACACAACGTGTAGATGGGATACATGCCATGTCCCTTGATTCCAAGAACTTCTCGAGTGAAATGGCTCGAGTCAAAACACATGTCGCGTAGAAGACGTGATACACGACATGTAAGAGTGTGACACACTATGTCCTATTAACCGAGGTATGCTCTATGTACACTGGCCATGTGCCCGTACATAGCTTCAACCCATGTTCTCTAGGCCATGTACCGATACATGGGGTAACCTGCATATCCAGCTTGGTCTGGCCGTGTGGTGGATTACATGTCATGCACTCCATCTCGTGTCCTTATATCACCCGAGATACACACCGACCCGTTCATGAGGACCCAAAAACCATGTGACGGCTTTCACATGCTGTGTTAAACCTCTCTATCACCCAAAACCCTATCCACTGTTGAGCCAACCCTACATGTCATGTTCTTCGAGATACATGTCGTGTTCTTCGCAATTTTCCATAAACATTGGTTCTTCATCTGTCGCTTCATTTGATCCTCCAATTCTTGATCCAACCATTCATTTTCCAAGAAAATTAAGGTCCAAAGTCACCCCACCATGGTAACACCGAATCGGTAGGTTTCAAATGTTCGATCGGTCTTGAAAACTCATTTCGGTCATATGCACAATGAATAGTTGAAGGAGTATTTCTCCTGAGTTGTGTCAATTTTTCTGTCGCCATCGTCATCCCAACTTAGCTGATTCGTCACGATTCCAAATCTACATTTTGGGATCAATTCACCAAGAACCAGGCATGCAACAATCATTTGTTCTTCATTCCATGAAGAACGTGAAGAACAAGAAGGGGGAAGAATGCACAAGAGGAAACCGAGGAACAAACCCCAACCATTGTTCGTTACGGCCTCGATCTGCTCCTGTTAGAAGGGTAAAGCAACGAAAAAACAACACAAATAAATCCCTAAAATGAAAACCTATAAAACAAACCCCCCACAAGAACAATCGAACCGTAGGTCAACTTGTTCATGGGTTGATCAGTGTTTATCGTTTAAATCTAAGAACAGGGAAGAATATAATCGAAAATTAAAACCCCTACCTGGGTCTAGATCGATCACTGATGCAGTGTGAATCTTGCATTCATCATTTTTCAAATCTCCAATGTCTGGTCTGAATTCTTTCATTGATCCTTCATCATTCGTTTTTCGTTGTCGCTCGTTGTTTGCCAAAAAAAATTCCTCCCATGTTTCCAATCAAATTCGAGGATCCTTCAATGACCTTGTATCCTTGATAATTTATTAAGTGGTGAACGCATTTTAGTGTTTCTGTTAAATTGAGTGACCGAGTAACTGCCTCAAGACAATCCTTAGCCACCTGGGGGTCAGTCTCACCCCTGAACCTGGAAGGCCTCTGCCTCTGGAACTCGTGTAAGGCACTGAGCCTGCGTGTATCCTCTACCAATAATGCTTGTTGGTACTACTGATATATGGGTAGTGGGAACACTGTTGCAGCATCTAATGGGGCCATATCTTGTACCGGTCCATGAACTGACGCCTCGTTGCTAGGTGTACCATCCTCATGGTCAAGTACCAGAATCCTGGTTGGTTGTACGTGTGGAGGCATCCTAAAATAGATCAATATAAATCACAATCAATAGATAATACTTGGTGATCTGAATATAACTCAAATAGACATGAGAACACTCTCAATTATTATATGATGCATGAACCAATGTTTTCATGTACTAAGAACATAAGAAGAATTTAGGGTCCTGGTGTATAGATATGTTAGCTGCCACACCAACATTGGCCTCCCTGAGTCTGAAAATCAAACTTGAAACATTCAAAACTATTTCGCCAAAACAAAACCACTAACTCTCGATCTTTAAGGTAGAACCAACATCCCTTTGATACCACTTTGTCACAACCCATACCCTAGGGCCCGTGTCATGACTACCCTAAGCCCTCCTCCCGATGGCTAGGGGATGGAGACAAGCACTAAAGGAATTATCCTGCAAGTGGGAGGAATTTTCTTGAGTACCTATATGCACTCACACCCAACCACAACCCACAATGCTAAAAATTAAACAAGCATTCCACTAAACAACCACTGAGAGTAAAGATACAAGATGAAAGTAAAATGGGACAAAATACAAACCCAACAAAAGAGAAGTTGTCAACAAAAGAGTACAAAGGTATCTAAAAACTAGTCTGCAAAATAACCTACCTGAAGGTCAGGTGAAGAGTATCTTCTAGAATATATAGGAGTGCGCATCGCCTATCTAATATCATTGGGTTCTCCTGGTCTTGGGCCACCACAGTCTCTGTCAAAACATCAGTCATCTACACAAGACACGACACATGCGAGAAAAGCCCGTGTAGGGGTGAGTAACACAATACTCATTAGGTATACCAAACCACAATTAAAATACCATAAATAAAAGTACACATGAATTAGTGGATAGATCACACATGCATTACCTAAAGTATGGAAAGCAAGACTATCAATCATAATGATGAACATCTTGTACTGCTGAGGGACTCATCCCTGATGGGTCACCGAGTTCTGTTGGGCCATTGAGGTCCACACGTCACTGAGGTCTGTTGGGCTACTAAGGTCCTCTTGTCTTCTTCTCCATTGAGGTCTTCTCATCTACTGGGCCACTGAGGTTTGCTCGTCTACTAGGCCACTGAGGTCCGCTTGTCTTTTGGGCCACTAAGGTCCGCTCATCATTTCCTTCTCATCACAACCAGCTACATGATTCCCACTCATATTGTGCTTGATTTTGGGATAATATACTCCTCATTCCATTATTTATATCTCAACTTCCTTGAAAACTCACCTGGATTGTATCAAAAGGACCGCCTCATCACGAGGGTCCCAGCGCCAAACGACTCATAAATCGGATGCACAATTTGAAAGTTATACCCAGTTTAGTTAAAAGGGGTTGATTGGTAGAAGGTAGTACATGGTGTGTAGATGGGCCACACATTGTGTCCCTTGAATCGAGGTACTGCCTGAGTGCAATGGTTCGAGTCAGAAGACATGTCGTGTAGAAGAATCTATACATGGTGTGTAATAGCATGACATGATGTGTCCTGTTAACTAGGGTATGCTCCATATATGTTTTCCATATAACCATACATGGCTTCAATCCGTGTTTTCTAGGCCATGTACTGGTACATGAGGTAAACCATGTATCTGGCCTAGTTGGGCCATGTGGTGGAGTACATGCTGTGTACTGCACCCCATGTCTATGTATCGCCCGAGATACACGTCGAGACCCATGTGAGGACCCACCCACCATGTGACGTATTTCACATGTTGTGTTCAACCTTTCCATCACCCAAAACCCTAGGCACCACCGAATTGACCCTACGCGCCGTGTTTTTGCAATATACACCGTGTTCTTTGCGATTTTATAGAATCATTGCTTATTTGTCCAATGCTTCGGTTGATCCTCTAATTCTCGATCTAGCTGTTCATTTTCCATGAAAATGAAGGTATGAAGTCGCCCCATAATGGTAACACAAAATCGGTAGGTTTTGGGTGTTCAATCAGTCCCAATAATTCATTTTGATAATCTACACGAAGAACGATTGAAGGAGGATTTCTCCCGAGTCGTGTCAATTCGTCCACTACCATTGTTTTCTCACATCTTTTGGGTCATCATGATTACAAATCTACATTTTGGGGTCATTGCACCAAAAAATGGGCTCGTAACGATCATTCATTTGTCATTCCATGAAGAATGTGAAGAACAAGAAGGGGGAAGAACGTACAAGAGAAAACTGAGCAACGAACCCTGGCTATTGTTCGTTACGGCCTTGATCCAATCCCATTATAAGGGTTGAGCAAGGAAAAACAACATGAATCAATCCCCAAAACCAAAACCCACAAAACAAACCTCTTGTAAGAATGATCAAATTGTGGGTCAACCTATTCATTGGTTGATCTGTGTTCATCGTTTAAATCCAAGAATAGGGAAGAACATAATAGAAAATTACAACACCTACCTAGGTTTGGATCAATCACTAATGAAGGGTGAATCCTACATTCTCCATTAGTCAAACTGTTGATGTATGGTCCAAATCTATTTGTCGATTTGTCATCGTTATTCATTCATCACTGCACATTGTTTTCTAATGAATTTCCTCCCAGGATTCCAATCAAATTTCATTATCCTCCAATGACCATATATCCTTGCTATGTTATTAAGTGGAGAATGCATTTTAGCATTTCAGTTACACTGATTCACCATGTTGTTATGCTTTTGTTTTAGTGACGTTATAGTGTTTCATTTATTAAATGAAACAGCCAGCTTGACGTTGCATCGCGGTGAAACAAAATTTTAATATAATAAACACTATAATTTTATTTTATTTTATTTTTCTTAAAAATTCCAAAAAATTAACTTTTTCTCCCGACTGTTACTGGTCAAGGTTAAGTCATTTCTTAGGTAATGTCATCATTCTAGAGGGAGAAATGCCCTCAGATTTTTAATCCAGGCACCTGTTTAGATGTTTCCAAAACCATGCATACGCACTATTTTAATTAAATTTAAAAAAAAATCATACAACAATTTTAGGCTCACCGGGCCTCAGAATTATGTTCTGTCTCAGCTCTTGGTCTCAAAATAATCTCATATAAATTTAAAATAATTACATGGAATTTACAGGATATTATCATTGGTGCCTGCTCCACTAGGAATCTCTCCACAAGTAGGTCTCGCTATAGCACCCTAGCCTGAGTAGGGATGCTAAGTTTCACCATAAACGCCCTGATCTCTTAGTGTATTCCCTGCTCAAAATCTCAAGCATAGAATAATGGGTCTTATAACATGTCTATAGAGTAACAAGAAAGCTTAGTGAATCTCATTGAGTACTCTGCTATTGTCATGCTACCCTGATATAGGTGAAGTAGCTCCTATATGCGCACTAAGTGCAACATCGCTAGAAAGAAGTCCTCCCTAAAGAGGTGCTAAAAGTCTGTCCCAGTGAGGGTCACCTCGTCGTGTGTCTGGATCATCAATATCCACCATCTACCTGCTGATCCCTGAAGAAGGATTGCAGATAAGATCGGTATCTAGTCTAGAGGCCCCCTCACTAGGCAGAAGACTCGCATAACTGACTCAAGCTAATCCTCAGACACCTGGGGGTCAATCTCACCCCTGAACCTAGGAGGCCTCTGCCTCTGGAACTCATGTAAGGTACTAATCCTACATGCATCCTCTGCTGGTAATGCTGGTAGGAACTACTGATCGATAGGTGGTGGGAAAACTAGTGCAGCACATTGTGGGTCCATCTCCATTTCTCATCCCTGAACTGATGCCTCGTTTCTAGGTGTACTATCCTTGCAGTCATATTATAGAATCCCAGCTAGTTGTACACGTGGAGGCATTATGAAATAGATCAAAATGAACCACATTCAATAGATTATACCTATTGAGCTGACTCATACTCAAAAGGACATGAGAAAACTCTCAATTACTATATGATGCATGCAACCAATGTTTTCATATACCGAGTTGATAAGAAAAATTTAGGGTCCTGGTGTATAGATATGTCAGCTGCTGCACCAACACTAGGCTCCCTAAGTCTGAAAATCAAATTTGAAACATTCAACACTATTTTCCCAAAACAAAACCACAGACTCCTGGTCTTTAAGGTAGAACCAACCTCCCTTTGATACCACTTTGTCATGATCCGTCCCCTGGGGCCCATGTCGTGACCACCCAAATCCCACCTCCCAATGTTTAGGGGTTGTTGACTAGCCCCGAAGGCATTATCTCGCAAGTGGGGAAAATTTTCCTGAGTACCTGTATGCACGCACACAAAACCACAACCCACAATGCTAAAAAGTAAGAAATCATTCCACTAAAAAACCAATGAGAGTAAAGGTACATGATAAAAGTAAAATGGACTATAATAAAAACCCAAAAAAAAAGACAATCTGTAAAAAAGAGAGTATAAAGGTCTCGAAAAAACCTTCTATAGAAAACCCTACCTAAAGGGTAGGTGAATAGTAGCTACTGGAAGCTATAGAAGTATGCCTCACCTTTCTAACCTCACTGAGCGTCACATAGTCTTGGGAAATCATGGTCTCCATCAAAACGACGATTGTATGCACAAGACGCGACACATGCGGGCGAAGCCCATGCATGGGTGAGTAACACAATACTCAGTAGGGACCCCAAACCACAAAGAAAATACCACAAAGAAAAGTACACAATAAGTAGTGGCCAAATAACATAGGTATAAACTAAGTATGGAAATCAAGACTATCAGTTGTAATGCTGAACATCTTGTACCACTGAGGGACTCATCCTCGATGAGTCACTAAGGTCTGTTGGGAAACTAAGGTCCACTCATCACTGAGGTCTGCTGGGCCACTAAGGTCTGCTCCTCTGTTGGGCCACTGAGGTCCACTCATTTGATGGGCCACTAAGATCCTCTCATCTGCTAGGCCACTGAGGTATGCTTGTCTACTAGGAAACTGAGGTCTTCTCGTCACTTTCTTCTTATCACAACCATCCATAGGATTCCCTCTCATAGCATGATTGATTATGGGAATATATCCACCTCAATCCATTAGTCATTTCTTAAATTTCGCGAAAACTCACTTGGAGTATGTCAAAAGGACCACCTCATCATGAGGGTCCCAGCGCTAGAAATGGATTGTCAATAAGACACACGATTTGGACGTTATGCCTATTTTAGTAAAAAATAGGGCCAATTGGTAGAAGGGAGTACACAACCTATAGATGGGCCACATGTCGTGTCCCTTGACTCTAGGTACTCCCTGAGTGTAATGACCTGAGTCAGAAGACATGTCATGCAGAAGATGATATACACGACTTGTAAGAGCCTGACACATCGTGTCCTATTAACCAGGGTCCACTCCATGTACACTGGACATGTTCTCATACACGGATTCAACCAGTGTTCATGAGGCCGTGTACCAGTACACAGGGTAACCCATGCATCCAGCCTGGTCTCGCCGTGGGTGGAGTACATGCCGGGTACTCTACCCCATGTTTGTGTATCACCTAATATACACAACGATCCTTACATGAAGACCCACATGTCATGTGATGGATTCCACACACCGTGTTCAATATTTCTATCACCCGAAACCCTAGTCGTTGCTGATCCAACCCCACACGTCATATTCTTTGGGATACACGCCATGTTCTTTGCGATTTTCCAAAATCACTGGTTCTTTGTCTAGCGCTTCATTTGATCCTTTTATTCTCAATCTAGCCATTTGTTTTCCATGAAAATGAAGGTCTGAAGTCTCCCAACCATGGTAACACCAAATCAGTAGGTTTTGGGTCTTCAATCGGCCCCAAAAACTCATTTCGATCATCCACATGAAGAACGGTTGAAGAAGAATTTCTCCCGAGTTGTGCCGATTCATCTGCCGCCATCGTCATCATAGCTCTGATGGGTCATCATGATGTTGGATCTACATTTTTGGATCATTGCACTAAGAAATGGGCACACAATGATCATCTGTTCGTCATTCCACAAAGAATGTGAAGAATAAGAAGGGGGAAGAACGCACAAGAGAAAATTGAGGAACAGACCCCATCTGTTGTTCGTTATATCCTCAATCCACTCCCGTTAGTAGGGTCAAGCAAGTCAAAACAACATGAATCAATCCCCCAAACAAAGACCTACAAAATAACCCTCCCGTAAGAACGATCAAACTGTAGGTAAACTTGTTCGTGGGTTGATCCACATTCATTGCTTAAATCCAGAAACAGGGAAGAATAGGATTGAAAATTACAACCCATACCTAGGTTTGGATTGATCACTGATGAATGGTGAATACTTCATTCTTCATTCATCATACCACCAACAGAAATGAAGTTCATAAGTCTCCCCACCATGGTAACACTGAATCAATAGGTTTTGGGAGTTTGATCGGTCCTGAAAAATCGTTTCGATCATCCGCATGAAGAATAGATGAAGGAGTATTTCTCCCAATTTGTGTCGATTTTTACTCCACCATCATCGTTGCACCTCCTCTGGGTTATCATGATGCCGGATCTATGTTTTGGGATTGTTGTGCCAAGAAACGGGCATACAATGATCATCTATTCGTCATTCCGTGAAGAACAAGAAGGGGGAAGAATGCACAAGATCAAGTCAAGGAACGAATCTTGGGTGTTGTTCGTTACAGTCTATATCTTCTCTCATTATAAGGGACAAGAAAAGAAAAGCAACATGAATCAATCCCCCAAACCAAAACCTGCAAAACAACCCTCCCACAAAAATAATCTAACCATGGGTCAACCTATTCATTGGTTGATCCACGTTCATCAATTAAATCCAAGAACATGGAAGAAAATAATTGAAAATTACAACCCCTACTTGGGTTTGGATCGATATCTGATGAAGGGTGAATACTGCATTCATCATTTGTCAAACCGTTTATGTCTGGTCCTTATCCATTTTTTGATCCATCGTCATTCATTATTTTTCATCGCTCGTCTTTTGCCAATGAATTTCCTCCCTAGATTCTGAAAACATTCCAGGATACTCCAATGACCTTGTTTGTCTGCTAAGTTATTAATTGAAGAACTCATTTCATCATTTCTATTACACAGAGTCACTGAATCGTTATTATTCTATTTCAGTGATGTTACGAAATTTAATTTATTAAATGAAACAACCAACTTGATGTTGTGTCACAATGAAATGAAATTTGAATAAAATAAACTCTTTAAGTTTATTTTATTTTTTTCATTAAAAAACCAGAAAATTAAATTTATCTCTAGACCTTTTCTGGTTGAGTTTAAGTCCTTTATTATCTAATGTCATCGTTCTGGATGCAACGGTGCCCACATATTTTTAATCCGGACACCCATTGAGAAGATTCCAAAACCATGCACAAGCGCTATTTTAATTAACTTAAAAAGGGGTTAAACAACTATTTAGGGCTCACCAGAACTCAGAATTATGTTCCATCTTAGTGCTTGGTCTTGAAATAGTCCCATATAATTTTGGAAAAAAAATTACATGGAATTTCTGGGACATTACAACTGTCGCCTGCTCGGCTAGGAATCTCTCCACGAGTAGAGCTCTCTCTATAACCCCAGCCTAAGTAGGGATGCTAAGAGACACCATAGACACCTTAATATCTTGATGTAGTCCCTACTAAAATGCCTGGTCCTAGAAGAATGAGTCTCTTACAATGTCTGTAGAGTAGCGATAAAGATCGGTGAATCTCCCTAAGTACTCTGCCACTGTCATGCTACCATACTGTAGGTGTAGTAGCTCATGTATGTGCACTGTGCACAACATTGTTAAAAATAAATCCTCCCTAAATAGGTGATCAAAGTTTGTCCAGGTGAGAGTCTCCTCATCATGTGTCTGGATCATCAAGCTCTACCATCTCCCTGCTGAGCCCTGAAGAAGGCTCGCGTCTAAGATCACCATATGGTTTAGAGGCGTCCTCACTAGGAAAAAGACTCATGTAACTTCCTCAAGCCAATCCTTGGACACCTAGGGGTCAGTCTGACCCCTAAAACTATGAGGCCTCTACCACTGGAACTCGTGTAATGCACTGAGTCTACATGCATCCTCTAGTGGTAATGTTGGTAGTAATTTCTAATTGATGGGTGGTGGTAACACTGGTGCACCACCCGGTGGGGCCACCTCTAGTACTGGTCCCTGAACTAATGACTCGTCCCTAGGTGTACCATCCTCACAGTCATGTATTGGAATCTGGGCTAGCTGTATGCATGGAGGCATCCTGAAATAGATCAAGATGAACCATAGTCAATAGATTATACCCCATAAACTAACTCTGACTCAAAAGGACATGAGAACACTCTCAATTCCTATATGATGCATGCAAAAAGTGTTTTCATTACCAAGTCGATAAGCAGAATTTAGGGTCCTGGTGTACGGATACGTCGGCTGATGCACCAAAACTGGGCTCCTTGAGTCTAAAAATCGAACTCGAAACATTCAACATTGTTGACCAAACACAAAACCACGGACACTTGGTCTTTAAGGTAGAACCAACCTCCCTTTAATACCTATTTGTCATGAACCGTCCCTTAGGGCCCGTGCTATGACCACCCCAAGCCTGAATCCTGATGGTTAGGGGATGGGGACTAGCACCGAAGGCATTATCCCAAAAGCAGGAGGCATTTTTCTGAGTACCTGTACGCACACACACACAACCACAACCCACAATACTGAAAATTAAACAATCATGCCAATAAAAAATCACCGAGAGTAAAGATACATGCTGAAAGTAAAATGTTCCAGAATACAAAACCAAAAAAGACAAGCTGTAAACAAGAGAGTGCAAAGGTCTCTGAAAAACCATCCACAGAAAACCCCACATAAAGTGTAGGCAAAGAGTAGCTGCCAGAATCTGTAGGAGTATACCTCGCCTGTCTAACCTCATTGGGCACCGCCTAGTCCTGGGCCACTATGGTCTTTGTCAAAATGTTGGTTGTCTTCACAAGACACGACATGTATGGGTGAATCCCATGAAGGGGTGAGTAACATAATACTCGGTAGGGACCCCAAACCACAAAGAAAATACCACAAATAAAAGTACACACGAAGTAGTAGATAGGTCACACAAGTATAACCTAAAGTATAGAAAGGCTAAATATAAGTCATAATGCTGAACATCTTGTACCATTGAGGGAATCATCCATGATGAGTCACTGAGGTATGTTGGTCCACTGAGGTCCACTCGTCACTGAGGTCTGTTGGGCCACTAAGGTCCGCTCATCTACTAAGCCACTGAGTTCTGCTCGTCTGCTGGGCCACTGAGGTCCGCTTGTCTGTTGGTCCACTGAGGTCTGCTCGTCTACTAGGCCACTGAATTATACTTTTCACTTCCTTCTCATCACATCAATCCATAGGATTTCTTCTTTTAGCACATTTGATTCCGGGAGAATCTACTCCTCAAGCCATCGGTCATATCTCAAGTTCCTCGAAAACTCACTTTGATTATTTCAAAAGGACTGCCTCATCATAAGGGTCCCCGCACCACAAAAGGATCATAAATCAGACACACGGTTTGGATGTTATGCTCATTTTAGTAAAAAGGGTCTGATTGGTAAAAGGGAGTATACAGTGTGTAGATGGGCCACACGCCGTGTCCCTGGGCTCCAGGTACTTCCCGAGTGCAATGTCCTGAGTCAGAAGACATGTCGTACAGAAGATGCTATACACGACATGTAAGATTGGGACACGTCATGTCCTATTAAACGGGGTTCGCTCTGTGTATGATGGTCATGTGCCTGTACAAGGCTTCAACCTATGTTTCTCATGTCGTGTACCAGTACACGGGATAATCCGCGTATCCAGCCTAGTCTGGACGTGTGGTGGAGTACATGCCGTATACTCCACCTTGTGTCTGTGTATCACTCGAGATACACGTTGAGCCCTGCATGAGGACCCACACACCGTGTGAAGGCTGTCAAACACTGTGTTCAACCATTCTGTCACCCAAAACCCAAGTTGCCGCTAAGCCGGCCCCACACATCGTGTTCTTAGGGATACACTTCGTGTTCTTCTTGATTTTATAGAATCTATGGTTCTTCATTCGGAACTTTGCTTGATCCTCTAATTCTCAATCCATATCTTCCTTTTCCATTAAAATTAAGGTTCTAAGTCTCCCCACCATGGTAACACCAAATTGGTAGGTTTCTGGTGTTCGATCGATCCTGAAAAGTCATTTCAATCATCCACACGAAGAATGGTTGATGGATTATTTCTCCTGATTTGTGTCGATTCATCCGAATCCATCTTCGTCATACCTCCACTGTGTTTTCACGATGTTAGATCTACATTTTTTGGATCATTTCGCTAAGAAACAAGGGTGCTTTGATCATTCATTCGTTATTCTATGAAGAATGCAAAGAATGAGAAGGGGGGAGAACACATAAGTGAAAATAGAGGAATGAACCCCAACTATTGTTCGTTACGACCTTGATCCACTCCCATTAGAAGGTTCAATAAAGGAAAAACAACGCAAATCAATCCCCCAATACAAAACCCACAAAACAACCCTCCTAGAAGAACGATTGAACTGTGGGTTAACCTATTCGTGGGTTGATTCATGTTCATCGTTTAAATCCAAGAATGGGGAAGAATAGAATTGAAAATTAAAACCCCTAACTGGGTTTAGATTGATCACTAACGAAGGGTGAATCCTACATTCTTCATTCGTCAAAATGCTGACATCTGGTCCGAATCTGTTCTTTGATCTGTCGTTGTTCGTCATTCATCGCCGCTTGTTGTTTGCCAAAGAATTTCCTCCCAGGATTTCAAAAAAATTGCAGGATCCTCCCACGAACTTGTATCCTTGCTATTTTATTAAGTGGTGAACACATTTCAGTGTCTCTTTTAGGATGAGTAGCCATGTTGTTACGCTTTCGTTTCAGTGAAGTTATGTTGTTTCATTTATTAAATGAAACATTCGGCTTGACATTGCATCGCGGCGAATCAAAATTCAAATAAAATAAATTCTTTAAGTTTATTTCATTTTTTTCTAAAAAATTCTTGAAAATTAACTTTTTCTCTTGACCCTTTCTGGTCGAGGTTAAGTCCTTTCTTAGGTAACATCATCATTTCAGATGTAATGGATCCCATGGATTTTTAATCTGGGAACCCATTTAGAATCTTCCAAAACCATACACGTGCACTATTTTAATTAACTTAGAAAAATTTCAAACAACTATTCTAGGCTCATAGGGCCTTAGAATTACATTCCATCTCAACGTCTGATCTCAAAATAATCCAATATATTTTTTTTAAAATTACATGGAATTTATGGGACATTATAGCTGGCGCCTGCTCTTCCCGGAAGCTCTCCACGAGTAGGGCTCACTCTAGGACCCCAACCTAAGTAGGGATGATAAGCAACACCATAGAATATTTGATCTCTCGGTGTACTCACTAGTGCAGAAAATGTTTTTTACGGTGGTTATTTTTTATTTTTTACGTTGTATTTTGGTCGAAGTTATTACAGGAGATGTTATAAACATTTTTTTACGTCGGTTATTTTACAACCGACGTAAAAAACAAAAATCCGAAGCATTTTTCACGTTGGTTGATAAAAAACCGACGTGGAAAACGCTTCGGATTCATGGTTTATTATGTCGGTTATTTAATAACCGATGTGGTATAAACTATTTCAAATCGGTTATTATATAACCGATGTCATAAAACACTCCTCCGAAGCATTTATCAAGCTGGTTATTTTCATAACTGACGTGATAAACCTATCCGGAAAGCGGTTTCCAACGTTGGTTAAATAATAACCGACATGAAAACATATCTACTACGATGGTTAAAAAATAACCGATGTAAAAAACTATTCATTTATATTTATTATGCCGGTTATGAAATAACTATCGTAAAAACCATTTCCCATGCATTTATTATGTCGGTTTCCAAATAACTGACGTTAAAACTAATCCCAGTGCATTTTTTATGTTGGTTATAAAATAACTGACGTAAAAACAATTTTTTTAAATAAAATTGATCGACCACTGCTATGACCTTCTAAAAGACTTGAAACAGACCAAAAAATTACCAAAAATAGACTAAAAACATACTAGACCCCCCCCACCCCACTAGACAGTCCCCACCACCGATCAACCACTGCTATGCCCTGCCAAAAGACTTGAAACAGACCAAAAACATTCCAAAAATAGACCAAAACCTGACAAAAAATAGACTAGAACCTTTCCCCCCCACCCCACTGTACATCCCCCACCACACTCCTATACACCCCCACCCCATTGGACACCCAAAAAAAACAGACCAAAACCTGACCAGAACCCCCCACCCCACTAGAAAACCCCCACCACACCCCAGGACACCCCCACACCCTTGGACTGCCCCCCACCCCCTGGACAACCTGCCACACCCCTGGACAACCCCCCACCCTCCTGGACACCCCACCCCCTGGACAACACTCCCACACCCCTGGACAGTCCTCCCGCACCCCTAGAAACCCCCCTCCCACCCCACCCCACCTCACTTGACAGCCCCCACCACACCCCTGGACACCCGCCACACCCCAGACTGCTCCCCCACCCCCTGGACAGCCCCCCACACCCTGGAAAACCCTCCACCCTCTTGGACACCCCCACCCCCTCGACATCACTCCCAAACCCCTGGACAGCCATCCCACACCCCTAGAACCCCCCCCCCCACCCCCACACCATTGGAAAACCCCCACCACACCCCTAGACACCCCCACACCCCTAGACTGCCCCACCCCTTGGACAACCCCCCACACCCCTGGACAACCCCCACCCTCCTGGACACCCCCACCACTGGAAAGCACTCCCACACCCCTGGAAAGGCCTCCCACACCCCTATAACCCCCCCCCCCCTAACCCCACTGGACTGCCCCCCCCCCCCCCCCCACCCCTAGACACCCCTTGGACATCCCCCCACTCACCTAGACATCCCTCTCACTATCCTGGACACCCTCCCACCCCACTGGACATCCCCCACCACACCCCTGGACACCCCCACACCCCTGGACTTCCCCCACCCCTAGACATCCCATGGACAACTCGTGTTGGGAGAGGAGGCACCCCCATCCCTCTGGGGGCAGAACACCACTAAAAGGTACTCATTACTCTCACATGCGAAGCATGAGCTCTCAAAATATTTCACCAATACTTTCTTCCTCTTTAAACATCATTCATTCTATAACTTTGATTCCAATATAACCAGGGGAAACGCCGTTATGTGTGACTAAAATACATGGATCATGGCGGTGGCAATCTCCCGGATCTTGCGGAACTGGAAATGATGCTCCCAAGGCTACCCATGAGACGCTTGAAATGACGTTAACAAAAAGCCCAGTGGTGGGAAGAGGGTGTTGGTTCAGTTGGTGGAGGGGGACGCAGAGAAGAAGACTACGATGATCTGAAATATACCCAAAAAGTACACATAAGTGACTGTTTTGTCTCCCAAATTATATGATTGAACAAACATAGAGTTGTTTGTGTGTTTTTTTGGTGACAGACGGGATATGCTGGTAATGTTCCTGGACCAACATTGCATGGAGGAGACCAAAACAACACACAAACAACCCTATATTTGTTCAATCATCTAATTTGGGAAACTAAACAGTCACTTACGCGTACTTGTTGGGTATATTTCGGATCATCGTAGTCATCTTCTTTGCGTCCCTCTCTACCAATTGGACCGACGCCCTCTTCCCACCGCCGAGATTTTTGTTAACATCATTTCAGGCATCTCATGGGAAGCCTTGGGAGAATTATTTCCAGTCCCGCAAGATCAGGGAGATTGCCACCGCCAAGATCCAGGTATTTTATTCACACATGATGGCGTTTCCCCCTGGGTATACTAGCATCAATGTGATTGAATGAATGATTTTTATAGGGGAATAAAGCATTGGTGAAACATTTTGAGAGCTCAAGCTTCGCATGTGAGAGTGATGAGTACCTTCCAGCGGCGTTCAGCCCCCCAAGGGATGACAGCGCCTCCTCTCCCACCCCCCGGACTACCCCCCACCCATCCCTATGGACACCCTGGACACCCCCCACCCCACTGGATATCCCTCCCACACCCCTGGAAGTCCCCTTACCCCATAGGACACCCCCACACCCCTAGAAACCCCCTGGATAGCCCCCACTCCCCTGGACATCCCTCCCACCCTTCTGGAAATTCTCCCACCCCTGGAATGCCCCCCCCCCCACTCTCATGGACACCCAGGACACTCCCCACCCCACCAGACAACCCTCCCACTCCCCTGGATACCCCCCACCCAACTAGACACACCCCCACACCCTTGGACACCCCACTGGACAGCTCTCACACACCCCTAGAAACCCCCCTCACCCCAAAGGACACCCCCACACCCCTGGAAACCCCTGGATATCCCCCCACTCCCCTGGAAAACCCTCCCACCCTCCTGGAAATGCTCCCACCCCCTGGATTGCCCCCCAATCTCATGGACACCCAGGACACCCCCCCACCCCACTGGACAACCCTCCCACACCCCTGGATACCCCCACCCCACTGGACACCCCCACACCCTTGGAACCCCTCCCCACTAGACTAGAATCCATAGCAGAAAAATAATCATAAGTCGACCAAAACAAGAATTATTGAAAAATTAAACATTCACATATATAACATTCAAAATTTACAATGTCAACTTAAAAAAACTAAATCCAACCTAAACGAATACCAAATACACAATTATAATGATAATATTCAAAATTACATTTTACACTACAAACAACTAAAATTCAATAAAACCTGTAAAAAAAATTGACCATTACACTTGTAAGTGTTTGACGTCTTGAGAATTATAGGGTTTAGGGTCATCAAATAGCTACAAATTAAAAGGATAGTAGTTAACGTGTATAATGAATAAATCAAATGAAATATTATGGTATATTTTAAAAGGAAATCTTACCAGGTCAAAGTTCACAACTGTTCCAGTTGTTATTATTTCATACAAAAATCTTAACATATAATATACGCATTCGATGAAACCTTGTTGTTCATGAAAATTCTGTTTGAATGAGTGTAAATTCAATATATATTTTTATGTAATAAATCAAAAAGTACAAATTATAAATGGATATTTACCTTTACATTTACATATTTGATCTTCGCACTCCTTTTATTTGTGTTTTTTCGAAAGTAGACCCATCCCCTGTTAGAAAATAACACTAATGGGATAAATTTAAAATTCATTATAATATATAAAACTATTGAGAAATTTAAACTTACTTTTCCAACATTTTCTTAAAATTTGTCACACATCACCATGGACAGAGCATATCCAATAAAGTGTTTTCTCCATTGGGAAAAAAACACATAACATCCAATGATCACTGATAAAAGAAAATTTAAGGTTAGTGGTTTTTTATGTTAAAAGATAATGAACTCTTTGAGAGATATGTGTTTCATACCTCTCACAAAAAGGCATCATCCAACATTGTGTGACTATATTCTGTTCAAATCATTCTGCAATATAAAGCATTCTTTGTTCCTCATCCAATGCACATGCTTTAGGCGAAATCAAATGCAGGTCCATGAATCCATATACATATGTCCACTCATTCTTCTCACAAATTTTATAAAGATACCTAATATAAAACAGGAATAAGTATACATTTTTAATAAATATAACTTATGGAAAAGGTGTTAAGACTTATATGGAAAAAAATTTCACCATGTTGATGCCCAAATTATCTCTAATAACAAGCTCCATGATATCATTTGTCACAATCCCCACAGTTATTTCACATCCACAAACATGAGCTTCCATTGGAAACTCATAATGAACCGCTAAAAAATTTGAATATCTTGAAAATCTGTCAATACTACTAGAATTTGTATCTGATGTCATATCCATTTGTCTTTGTTGGTGTATATACAATATTTCTTTACCTTTGAAGTATTCCTGTAAAAATAAATAGAAAAATATATTATTTTTCAAATGATAAAAAAACATTAATAAAAAAATAAAATAGAAGATATAACATACATACCTCTATGGTAATGAGTCGTAGAAGTCTGGATGGCCAAATTAAAAAATTGTTGATACTATGTCCAACTATCGTCACCTCATTTGTAGGTAGCGTTACTTGAGCTGATCTATCTGTAATATCATGTACAGTGACCCTATGATTCTGTACCTCTAATTATTAATGATGAACTGTATCTTCTATACAATATACCAACCCATATGCAACTATATGATGTTGAGGATCATCAACATACAACTTACAATAAGTAGGAAGTTGCGGTGGAGGAGTAGGATAAAAAATGGGGCCCGCAGGCTGAGGTGGGGGAGTGGTAGCTTCTGAAGGAGGTGGAGGATAAATAATGGGGTCTGCAGGGGGAGGTGTAGGAGTGGGAGATACAGTCTGAAATTGTCTTTGCATGTCTGCAAACATATACTGTTATGAAGATCTAATATTTCCCTCCATCTTCACATTAATATTATGAACTTCAGCTTCCAAGGATTCTATTTTTTTATAAACACCCTCAAAGTAATAAGTTGAAGAATGTGGCAACACTTTTCTTACCAATACACTTTTCTGATATCCTCATACACGACCAGGATGTTCGGGCTTTCCCAATGTTGTAGATAAAATATCTTGCCTCCCAGTAGCTGTAAATATTCCATGTGAGCTCTTCTCCTCAAGATAATCCTGTATTAATTAATTGAACATTTTTGTACTGATTTAAATTATATGAAGAATATAGTTAACTTAAATAAATAAAATAGATATCTTACAATCCTCTCAGCTATGATTCTCAAATCTTCTGAAATATATTTCTCTTTTTTACCCATATGAGCTCTCTTCTATTTTTCATGTCTAGATGGAGGGGATGAAGGGGCCAGCTCTCCAGAGCTTGAAGACTCAGCTCTTAGTTTTTGTAATTTTTCTTCCATCATTTGTTCTTCCAATAATGTATACCCTCCCCGAGATAAACTATGAGGGTATACTTTTTTAGATTACCTATCCTGATGATATTTCCTTTTTTTCTATAAATTAAGAATAAGAAATCATTAATAAAACATTAATAAGATCATTTATATAAGAATGCTTATAAAATTTTACATTGACCTTACCAAAAATGAATTTTTTCTTCTACTTTCAACAAACTGTGTCTATGTGTCTTCATCTATGAAAGGATATATATGACATGGATTGTCATGACTCCCATGACCAAAAATGAAATCAGATGAGAGGGTTGATTTGAAATCCCTCCATCTCCTAGCAGCCATCAATAAGCATTTCTTCCTAACTCCTCCAGTGTTAGGAATATCAAATGTCATCTAATAAAGAATAGGTTAAACATATTATATATACTAGAAATATTTAAAGAATAGGAAAACAATAGAAAAAGATATTACCAAAATCGTCTCCCACAACTAAGATATTATCGCTTTTTCCACACTTCTCCAGTCATCATACAAAATTATTACTTTTCTCTTACCCTGATTTGATACAAAAATCTTAAAATCTTTTGTATTTGGACCTCTAGTAATATCATCCTCATCAAAATCATCGAGTATCCTCTGATCCTACGTACGGGCAAGTGATAATTTTGGTAAACGTGTGCACCCATGTTTACCAACTCTTGAACTCTTTGTCGTAATGGGAGCACATGAGGATGATTGGGGAACATCAAGAGGAGCATGTGAATGTTCCTCCCAAGAGGTATGACCAATATTCTCCTCTCCAGAATCATGTGGTTGATCAATTGATTGATCTGTCATTATCCTTCAAATTAAAAAAACAAACATTAGTTCACAAATATACAAATTCAAATATTACAATACTAATGTAAACAAAAAATAGAAAATTGTACTAAGTTACATAATAGTAAACATGGTTAATATGGTAAGCATGTTAAACAATGGTAATGATGGTAAAGATGGTAAAGATGGTAAACATAGTAAACATGGAAAACCTGGTAAACATGGTAAACCTGGTAAAGTAATTGTTATTGAACAAAAATAATAGATATATAATTTATGTAATGGTAAACATGATAAAGTAAAATAAACGAAATTAAAAAAAACAAAAACTTATACCTATTTGTTTTAATACATGTTTTAATAAAGAAAAAACTTACAATATCTAACATTTTATGAAAATAATAAATGTAAAAAAGAAATAAACAAATTTTTCCTATAATTTTAGGAATGTAAAAATGGATTGTTTTCCCATATTCCTTCGTCGTGATCATTACTTATGGCACAAACCATGTCTTTAACATGCTCATCATTATGTTCTGTTAATATTTCCATGGAAGTAGGGATCTCACATAAATCAGCATCATCATCAAGTTCATCCTCACTAACATATTGTTTTTTCCCTTGTAAAACAACAGCCCACTGCATATCTGATTAATCTACTACATAGAAAATTTGTTTTTCATGTGTTACCATTATGAAAGAATCAGTTGTGTCTTCCAATCTATTCAGATTAACAACTATCATTCCAAATTCATTGTGTCTGACACTGTTGTTACCAATAAAACATTTACAGTTAAAAACAGGAACTTTAATTTTAAAGTAATCAACCTCCCATATTTCTTCAATCACTCTATAATATGCACTTGATGCAGAAATTGGGTTTTTTTCTTTAGCACTCGAAAAATTCATTGCTTCTGAAAACACCAATACACCACTATTCTGAACTACACTTCTGTTGTCCTGAGATTTTGTATGAAATGTATATCCATTAATGTCATAACCGTACCATGTTATCACATTTAAACATGGACCAACCACTACCCATTTTAATGTCTCTGATACATCTGATATACCATGAAATGTCTTTTTAAACCATGACAAAAATGTTTTATTGTGCTCATTCAAAATCCAAATTTCTTTCTTCTTTGGATGACATT
Source organism: Viscum album (assembly GCA_963277665.1). NCBI lineage: Eukaryota > Viridiplantae > Streptophyta > Magnoliopsida > Santalales > Viscaceae > Viscum > Viscum album. The sequence goes on from OY728166.1 coordinate 79,019,849, forward strand.
GTTTCAACTCATTAATATGAAATGTGATATATGGTTGAGCATCAACTATGTTATTCAAGATGTATAATTCTAACTTCTTCATCTGTTCAGCTGACAACGATTTGACTTTCAAGCCATGAATCCCCTTTCCCTCATTATTAACTTGTTCATGGAGAGATGGAGGCAAACCTATGTGTTGCACCGAAGCCAAGTAGCTCATACAAAACTCTGCAACCTCCTCAAAAATATACTTTTCAATAATGGAGGCTTCAGGTCGATATGGATTCTTAACTCACCCCTTCAATATTTTCATATACCTTCCAAAAGGATACATCCAACGAAGATATACAGGCCCATAAATCTTTATTTATCGACCAAATGAATCATTAAATAAACCATTATATCAAAAAAAAAGTTGGAGTAAAATACATTTCCAATTGATAAAGTATACAAATTGCATCCTTTTCCAAAATGTTCAAAGCATTCACATCAATCACCTTATTACAAATTGAATTAAAAAAAATAACACAACTTCATTATAGTCTTTCTGACATGGATGGGCAATATTCCATGCAATGTAACTGGTAGAAGTTGTTGCATCATGACATGAAAATCATGAGATTTCATACTGTAAGAACCCGGGTTTTCAGAACGGGTCAAAATCCCGACCCTGTTTCAATTTTTGACTGGTTTCTGAGGAAACTGGTGAAGATGCAGAGTTTCTGGAAATTTCTAGACTACACGCCGTGTACTTTGAGTACACACTGTGTATGTGTAGGTGAGTGGTTGACCGTGTACTCACCGAGTACATGCCGTGCGGGTGACCGTGTAGAGTTTTCTAACTACACGGCGTGTAGTTTTGAACATGTCGTGTAGACCCCCGACCGTGTGAGTCCATACATGGCGTGTAGGCTGCTGGCCGGGTAAGAACCAGGGACACACCGTGTTCCCTTTGGACACGTCGTGTAGTCTAGCCGTGTATGAGGGATATACATGGAGTGTGGGTATGTCGGGGAGGAAGAGAAGAGGAACCCATTACATGCCGTGTACCCAGAGGTACATGCCGTGTACTCATGTCGGAAGGTTCGGAAAGTAAGTCGGCGGAATCAACCATCTTTTGAACAGTTAAATGAAATATACACGGCGTGTAGTCCTAAAGTACATGCCGTGTACTTTCTTTTTTCGCTTAATTCGGGAAGTAGCCTCGTTTTTTAGGCAGAACACCCCTCCTCCGCCCAGATACGCGAACCAGGCCGGCCGAACCTCTCTTCCCATCCCGATCGTCCGTTTGAAACCTGTTTTAATCGCTGATTAGTGCATTGGAACCCCCTCGGTAAGGCCTTGATTCATCTTTGGCCGTTTTGTTTGATTTTTGTTCTAGAATGAGTTATAGCCCTTTGAGCGGTTTTGAATCTTTTATAGATTTACTGTGTTTTAGACCATATTGGCGGGTGTTACCGAAGGAGTAGCATCATGCAAGTCTCAGGTAGGTGGTGCATACCTAATTTTGTGTTTTCATGGTTGTTTGGGTGACGCGACTTCGACGTGTTTTCAAGTATTTTTGAGGAGGACCCGTTTTATCTGTTTTTTTATACTGTATTGTTTATGGGACCTCTGGGATGCCTTTGGGTATGCCTGGTTACCAGTTTGCGTGAGCGGGGCCAGGTGAGGGGCCGTGGCTCATCGGGGCATTTTGGCTGGGGAACGCCAAAATGGTTTCAATTGCAATATTATTGTGTTAAACTGTTAGTTTAATTTATTTAAGCCTGTTATAATTATTGGAGGAATTTAAGACCTCAGTGCTGGTATGGGAAAACACCTAGTATAGTGCAATTCAACTGTTTAGTTTGTTTTGCTGGTTTATGTTTTTCTGTTTAAACATGTTATATATTCAATTTCTGAATTGCATCTGCTAGACCCTTTGGGTTGTGTTGGGCTTGGCCCGGTTACGCTTGAGTGATCCTGATCACGGGTTGGGGCTTTTCCTGGGTTACTTTGGGTGGTTTTGACCATGGGATTGGGCGTCATGGACGTCGGTTTGAGGTAGTATGACTGTCAGGTTGGGCATGGCCTGGGATACTAGGGTGGTAATGCCATTGGACTTGAGCGAAATGGTTACAGGGACACAAGGTGTCAGATATTTTGGTGGCTTAGGAATATTTGGGTGATTACCGCTCACCAGGACTTGAGTAGTGTGCACACAGAGATACTCCATGATGAGGTGGTTTTGACCACTCGTGTGGGTAGACGCCCCCATAGTTCTGGTTAGGTATTTTGGTTGGGGGTGCTTGCCGTAGAAAGCCACGGGGGAGGTGAGGAGCCTTCAGGAAATGGACGTGCCTTCGGGACGTCGGTACTTGAGACACGAGGTGTCAGGAGGCACATGGTGCCGGGTTACTATTTGTGGGTGTGCCTTCAGGATGTCAGTACTTGAGACACGAGGTGTCAGGAGACACTTGGTGTTGGGCTACTATTTGGGGCGTGCCTTCGGGATGTCGGTACTTGAGACACGAGGTGTCAGGTGGCAGTGCCAGGTTACACGACAGAGATTCTAGCGTTGGCCGAAGCAGGTGACACTCCATGGTGGTTGTTGAGCACCAGTGGATTTTGTATTTATTTTTGCATTGTACTGATTACTGCTTTCTTGGAAAATGCATGACTACTTAAACACATATATTTGGTACGCACCGTTGGGTGGTATCCTACTGAGATTTGTCTCACACCCTACACGGGCCCTTCGGGACGCGTGAAGACTTTATGGATTTACGTGCCGGAAAGAGGCCAGCTACAGGAGCTGGGCTGCATTAGTTATTGCATGGACATGGTGTAGACCTTGAGGTCATGCCTAGCTGGGGTTTACTTGTTGTGTTTAATTTTCTGTATCAGCATGCTTACTTGTTGTAGCTACTGTTGGTTAGCCATTGGCACCCTTTTGTATGTTGACCTGCTTTGGATGCATGTTTTACTGTTCAGTAGTAGTTACATGTTTTAGCATGTTGTTGTGTTTACATTCCGCTACAGTTGTTCTCTATGTTGCTTCCACTGTTTATTGATATTGGATATGCTTTTGCTTTGCGGGTCTGGTTCGAGTCTGCTGAGTCTTTCTTTCCGCTGCATCTTTACTGTTATACTCGGACCAGTACCCTTACTATGATCCTCCGAGAGGGTATAGCCTCCCCACTATACCTATTCAGACCCTCGCTGCTAGTTTGCAGCCTTTGACATGCAGGGGAGGTGTGCCTAAGGTAGTGACACCTGACCCGCTCGACACTGTTCGGGTGGCTGGCCGGGTCCGGGACGTTACACATACCTATCAACTTCAAGTCCTTTAATGAGACAAAATTTTTTACATTTGAAGAATAACATTGAGGCACTTTGATATCATGAAGACACTGAAAAAATCTAATTTTCTCCCTCTTGGATAATTTATGACAAGCCAGGGGAAGAAATGTTCGTCTTCCATTAGGAGTGGGAGCTAACTCCAAATGTATTCCCATTGATAGTAAGTCTAATATATCATTCAACCCATCTTTTTTCTTTCCATTAATATCTAAAAATGTTCCAATCAAACTATCACAGATATTCTTCTCCACATGCATGACATTAATATTATGTTTAACTTCATGATATCTCCAATATGGTAGATCAAAAAATATTGACCATTTCTTCCAAATATGTCTATCATTACCAGATTTCTATGTCTTTCCCAATGTCACATCAAGATTTTCCACCCTCTCAAAATACAGATCAGGGATAAAGGTTTTGGAGCAATATCAAATTCTTGTGAGCCATTGAATGCCTTTTTTAGTCTTCTATAAGAGTGATCCATAGGCAAAAACTTTCGATGACCCATGTACAATTTTTTCCTCCCATGATGAAATTGACAATATGAAGTCTGTTGTTCATAAATTGGACATGCTTTATGCCCTTTAACACTGTATCTAGAAAAATTTCCACATGCTGGGAAGTCATTTATAGTGAACATAAGCACTGCATGTAGTTTAAAATATTCCATTTTATAATAATCATACACCCTAATACCATCCTCCCATAAAAGTTTCAAATCATCAATCAATGGTGACAAGAAAACATCAATATCATTGTCAGGTTGCTTTGGACCAGAGATCATTATACTCAAAATGACATATTTGCGCTTCATATAAACTTCAGGATAGAGGTTGTAAATTATCAATAAAACAGTCCATGAACTATGTGTGCTACTGAGGGTTTGGTATGGATTCATTCCATCTGTGCACAACCCTAGTATGAGATTTCTAATTTAATTTCCAAATGTAGGATACTGCTCATCAATTTTCTTCCATTGTGGACAATAATCTAGATGACGTATTTTCCATCACATATTCTCTCATAACCATTCCATCTTAACCTTTTTGCATCCTGTGAATTAGAAAATAAACTTTTGAAATGATGAATTATAGGAAGATACCAAAATACCTTGGAAGGGATCTTTGTAATCTCTACATCAGCCTGTGATTTTTCTTTCACCTTATACCGTGATGTCCCACATTTTGGACACTCTGATAGAAATTCATATTCCTTCCTATATATCATACAGTCTTTCGGATAGAAATGTATTTTCTTGTATCCCAATCCCATCGGGCATAATATTTTCTTGGCCTTATAATGTGAATCTAGAAGATCGATATCTTTTGGAAGAATGTCTTTCATCAATTGTAGAAGCTCTGTAAAACTTATGTCACTCCATCCATGTTTCGCCTTAAGGTTAATCATTCTTAACACCACCGACAAAACCCTAAAATCTATACAACCAGGATACAATGGTTTTTTAGCATCACCATATAGATGTGAAACTGTCGGTTCTACCTCAATTCGTTATGCTGCAATATCGAAAATCATTTCTTCAATTCCATCGGAGTTACCATCTTGCGAATCATCATCATCAGTAGATCCGACATTCCGTCCAGTTTCACCATTCCAAATCCAAGGGCTGTAACTCAGATTAGAACCATGAAAAATCAGATGATCTTTTATCTCTCTACTTTTTAACTTCTTCATATTCAAACATTTCAGGCATGGATAGAAAAAAATGTCACTTCTTGGAACATTTGGTTTAGCAAATTCCAAAAAGGCATCAACACCTTCCTCATATTCATTACTCATTTGATGTGTCGTAATCCAACTTCAACTCATTATTACCTATAAAAAATATCAAAATTATACATCTTTTTAAGATAAGAAAAATATATGTTTATATGAAAAATATCATAATTTTAATGTAAAACAATTTTGAAATATAAAACAAATCTATGCGTATTTAAAAAAATATATGCTTGAAAATGATTTTAAAAAGAAAATATAGTTAGATATAACAGTTTTAAATTCATCTTGGATCCTTTCTTATTAAGGTTCACAAAGAATATATCCTAGTGCAATTGGATACCAAATTCACCCTTCCGTAAAAAATAAATATGAAGTATAAATATTAAAATATGTATACATACACTACTGAAAATTACACAGATACTAATGATTTGAAACCACTGGACAACCCCCCCTGACACCACCCCCACCCCCTTGGACACCACCCCAACCCCTGGACACCCCTACCCCCTTGGAAAACACCCCCACACCCTTGGACACCACCCCCACCCCCTTGGACACCACCCCCACCCCCTGGACAACCCCACCCCACTAGACAGCCCCCACCCCCTGGACACCCCTACCCCCTTGGACAACCCACTCACCTCCCTGGACACCACCACCCACCCCCTGGACACCCATATCCCCTTGGACAACCCCCCCCCCCCCTGTACACCCCCACCCCCTTAGACACCCCCAACCCCCTTGGACAGCCCCGACACCCCCTGGACACCACCCCCACCCCCTTTGACATCCCCCACACCCCCTTGGACAACCCCAACCCCCTCGGACATCCCCTGCACCCCCCTGGACACCACCTGCACCCTCATTGACACCCCTGGACACCACAACCCCCTTGAACACCACCCCCACCCCCTTGGACACCCCCTTGACACCACCACCCCTTAGACACCCCCCACCCCCTGGACACCACCCCCCACCCCCTTGGACACCCCCCTTGGACATCCCCCCCAACCCTCTGGACAGCCCCCCCACCCCCTGAACAGCCCCCCACCCCTCTCGACAGGCCCCCCCTGGACACCAACAACCCTCTTGGATACCACCCCCACCCCCTACCCCCTTGGACACCCCCAACCCTCTGGAACCCCCCCCCCCAGATAGCCCCCCAAACCCTCTGGACAGGCCCCACCCCCTTGGACACCCCCACCCCCTTGGATAGCCCCCCACCCCCTTCAACACCCCACCCCCTTGGACCCCCCCCCACCCCATACACACACCCCTGGACTGCCCCCCCCCCACCTCCATCGACACCCTGGACACCCCCAACCCTCTTGAAAACCCCCACCCCTCTGGACAACCCCCACCCCCTCAACACCCCCACCCCTCTAGATAGCCCCCCACCCCCTGGACACCCCCTATCCCATTGGACTGCCCACTCACCTCCCTGGACACCACCCCCCTGGACACCCATATCCCCTTGGACACCCCCCTCACCCCCTTAGACCCCCCCTGGACACCCCCAACCCCCTTGGACACCCCAACCCCCTTGGATAGCCCCTACACCCCCTGGACACCACCCCCACCCCCACCCCCTGGACACCACCCCTACCCCTTGGACACCCCCACCCCACTGGACATCCCACCCAACCCCCCTGGACACCCCCACCCACTGGCACAACCCCCCACCCCCTTGGAAACCCCTTGTACGCGCACACACACATGATAGAACACACAAAAATCGTAAACTTGCATGATATCACTTTGATAGCTTTATTTTACCAGAAAAGAATTTAGCATGTTATAAATGAACACTATGAAACTTACCATGATAGCAAGAACAAAGAAAAATAACATCTCAAAAAATTAGTTTAGGGCATTGCGAAAAATAAAAACTGAAAACGAGTCGTGTGAGGCTTACTTGAGTGTTGTGAGTCGACCAGATAGATATGATGATAATAAATATAAAGAATGATGTTGGTAAAACGAGGCTGGAGGGAACGACTTCAAAGAATCGTTTCTAGGTTTTTCGCGTGAGAGAGACAAGTCGCAGGTCGCCCGATCGAAGAAAACAGAATGATTAAATACGAGGTACGATAAATCATTTATAAGATTTATCACGTCGGTTATTTAATAACCGATGTGGTAAACTATTTTTTTTAATGTTTATAACATCGGTTATTTAATAACCGTCGTAGAAAACAATTTATCACATAGTTTATAAAATAACCGACATGATAAATTGCTAAGATTAGCTTTATCACATCGATTTTTTTTATAACTGACATGATAAAGCACAGAGCTTTCCTTTTTCATGTCGGTTATTTTATAACCAACGAGATAAAGCGCGCCAAATTCGATTTTCATCTCGGTTATACAATAACCAACATAACAAAGCTAATCCCCGCATATTTTACATCGGTTATAAAATAACCGACGTAAAAAATGGATCTTGATCGATATATCACGTCGGCTATAATATAACCGACGTGATATATCGATTATTAAAGCTTTGCACGTCGGTTATATAAAACTGACGTAAAAAATGCCGACGTGTTAAACGTTTTTCCCACTAGTGAGTCCTTGATCAAAATCTTGAGCCCGAAAGAACAGGTCTCGTACCATGTCTGTAGATAAGCGAGAAAGCTCGGTGAATCTCACTGATTACTCCGTTACTGTCATGCTACCCTGTTGTAGGTGGAGTAGCTCCTGTATGTGCACTGATCGCAACGTCGCTGGAAATAACTCCTCCATAAAGAGGAGCTAAAAGTTTGTCTAGGTGAGGGTCACCTCATCATGCATCTGGATCGTCAAGCTCCACCCTCTTCTGGCCGAGCCCTGAAAAAGGCTCGTGGTTAAGATCGCCATCTGGTCGAGAGGTGTCCTCACAAGGCGGAAGACTCGTGCAACTACCTCAAGCCAATCCTCGCCCACCTAGGGTTCAGTCTCACCCAAGAACCTGGGAGGTCTCTGCCTCTAGAACTCGTGTAAGACACTGAGCCTGCGTGCATCCTCTACCGGTAAAGCTAGTAGGGACTACTGATCGACAGGTGGTGGGAACACCGGTGCACCACCCGGTGGGGCTATCTCGAGTACTGGTCCCTGAACTGGCGCTTCATCTCTAGGTGTACCGTTGATGTGGATCATTTTTATTACTCTTCGCCACACCCTTTTTATTTTTTATTGACTTTTTTTATTTCAAAATATTTTTTTTAGTAAATAATTAATAATTATTGTGCTTTTGTTCGTAATTTGTAAAATCACCATTTCTAGTGTAAATAATGTGTTTTAATGTTCATTATTGTCATTTTAAATTATTCTTAAATTAAATCACTTTTTTGTGAATTTGACTTATTTTTATTCTTCGATTTTTTTAACAAGTACAAAATTTCAATCTTTTCATTCTTTTAATTTTTCATTTCTTTTGTTTCTATTCAAATAAGTAGTTTATTAATTCATTAATTTAATTAATTAATTCCTTATTTTTAAATTGTAAATAAATAACTCACTTTAGTTCTCTGTCTTTTAATAATTAATTTAGTTTTAACAATTTACTTTTATTCAATTAATATTTTTACTTTTAATTATTTAATTAATTAATTGGTTAATTAATATAATCAAGTGACTATAAATATTTTAATTTATTTTAAATTAATTTGTTTATAATTTTTAATCCAATTAAACTCTTTCTTTTGAATAATGAGTAATTAATTTTATTCTATTTTTAAATCCACTTTATCCCTATGTTTGTGTCCCATCGAAAGAGTTGTTGTCCCACCATGTCCCTCTTGTTGTCCCACCATTTCATCACTTTAGTGTCCCACCGTTTTCACACTGCCACCATTTCTCATCCCATCACGGTCGCATCGTTCCACCAATTCACTCACAGCCTCTCATTGTGGCACCGTTTCTCCATCTCCCTGCCTCCGTTACGCCTCCATCCATCAACAATGAAAATCCCGAGAAACATAAGAAAATCAACTCAGTAACACAACATGAACAACGCACAACAGATCAAAATCAGACCCACAGTAGATTAATTTATCAACATCAGCGATTCAACATCAAATTTCAAACCCACAATTTTAGATCTAGGCATACCGAACCTGAACATTCTTGCACTGCAGCCCACCACACCCGCTTCCTGCACGCTGCAAACCAGACCGAACCGTCGTGCCGCCCTGTTCCAATTCCACGGCTCTGGACCAGATCGGGTCCACCTCTCTTCACTGTCGAGCCACTATGCTCCGCATCCCCCACCTTCACTGCATCACTGGAAACCCGTTCCGCCTCCATCCTCCCAAGTCGTCGCCTTCCTTCTCCCTCAACCCAAGCCGCCGCCTTCACCCTTGCTCCCCCACTCCATCTCCCTCGCGCACGATCCCCCCCCCCCCATTTCATCTGTTATTTTTCTTTCTTTTTTAATTATAATATTATACTAATTATAGTAGTAATAACATAATAATATAATACACTATAGAATATATATAACGTAAAATATAACATATAACTATAATAATAACAACATGTGTTTTAACTAATATAACTAATATAATTGTTATAAAAAATATTTTTTGTACATAATTATTTAATAAATATAGATAATAGTAATATATATATATATATGTATGTATGTATGTATGTATATATGTATGTATACAACAATAACAATAATAGTACATTAATAGTATTGAGTTTTTATACTTTAATTCTTTTATTATGTATAATTATTTTATTATTGTATTTATGTATTTCATTTATTATTATGTTTATTTGTATAAGTTGGATATTTATAATAAATTCTTTCATTATTTATTTAGTTGAATTTTTATTAACTTTTCATACCTTTTCTCTTTTTATGCATTCTAACTATTTAAAATATGATATACTCTAACACGTAGTTTTAAGATATTTTTATTTTAGTTGATTTCTGTTTTCAGGGGGAGGCTGGTGGCATACATTTTTTAGCCAGTTATGAGGTTCCACTTGAGTGACGATTGAGGAGGAGGCAACATGGTGAAAGTACTATGTGGAATCCAGGGAAGACTTTCGAGAGATTCCAGAGACTTCGATTTAGGGAGTAGCGGTGAATGATAGAGACACACCGAGCTCAACCAACAATTTGAGCCCAATGATTACTGACTTTTATCATTATGCGATGGAATGCTTCTTTAGAGTTGAAAGGCTGTAAGAATTATTCTGTCACAAGCTGTCCAGATGAAAAATCTGGTCACTTACCTTAAGTTAGATCCACATACTTAAACTTCAGTGCGTGAAAAAGTGTAAGCAGTATCAAAACCGACTAGTGGACTTCCTCCTCTCTATCATATTGATTGTTCTCATTGCTTGTTGTCTGCCTGTCTGCTTGTTGTCTATTCTACTGCACCCACCCTTTAACATTCACACTCACTCACCATTTCGCTCACTTCACACCATCACCACCAGATTTTACCTAGTTTCTTATTTTCATGTGTTTTTTTTTTGTTTTAATTTTGTTGATCACTAACAACAACTTCAGACCTCCCTGTGGTTCGACCCTATCTTACCACTGTACTAAATTGTAAGTAGGTTACACTACTGGAAATCGGATCTTTCCCAACACTTATATATACCCTTTCCCAACGGTTCTCCCAAACCGTTGGGAAAGGGGGGTCTTTCCCAACGGTTTGGGAGAACCGTTGGGAAAGGGTCCTCAAAACCCACCTTTCCCAACGGTTCTCCCAAACCGTTGGGAAAGACCCCCCCTTTCCCAACGGTTTGAGAGAACCGTTGGGAAAGGTGGGTTTTGAGGACCCTTTCCCAACGGTTCTCCCAAACCGTTGGGAAAGACCCCCCCTTTCCCAACGGTTTGAGAGAACCGTTGGGAAAACTCACCCCCAAAACCAACCTTCACCCTCCAGGAAATTTCCACCTATCCCAACAGTTTTGAGAACCGTTGGGATAGGTCTATCCCAACGGTTTTGAGAACCGTTGGGATAGATTCTTTCATTTCTTCCAGGTCTGCTACCCGAGAACATTATATAAATCTAAATTTTAAATAATTATGATAATACATATATATATTTATGAAATTATGTTTACAAAAGTGATGTTAGCTTAGTGGTTAAGTCGTTCGATTATAAACAAGGGGTCGTGGGATCAAATCCCAGCACATGTTTTTTTTTGAAATACATTTACCAACGGTTTTATATCCGTTGGAATAGATTTTCATATTACTTATACCTACGGTTTTGTAAACCGTTGGGATAGGTCTATACCAACGGTTTTGGGAAAACCGTTGGTATAGACCTATCCCAACGGCTTACTTCGCAACGGTTCTCCAAACCGTTGGTATAGGCTATACCAACGGTTTGGAGGCCTATACCAACGGTTCCAAACCGTTGGTATAGGTTAGTATTCTACTAGTGTTATAAATTTTAATTTGTTTGCTCGTGATCAACGATGAATGGTGGTCAAATTTTGGCACCGTTGTTAGGAAGGCCACATGCTATCTAAAAAAACAAAAATTCACATAATTTTTTAAAAAAAACACAAAACACAAAAAAAATCAAAAAGATGCAAAACTGTCAAAAAAATGTAAACAGAAAATCCTTAAAAAAATTGTGAAACTCTAGCTGCATGATCACAAGGTCAAATCCTGAGACCTTGGAACTTGTTAATCCAAAAATTGAGAGATACTTGAAAGACTTCAAAAATAACAAAGATAAAATCAAGTTGGAAGAATATAGGGGAGTTGAAAACCAAAACAGGAACCAACATGAAAATCTGAACCAACCTGGAAATGTGATAGTCGAGAGGCATAACCTAAGAGAATTCCTTCTAACTTATGTGTCTAGAAATCCTTCATGCATTAGGCACTCACCTAGGTCTAGTAATTATGAAATAAATCAATCCTTGCTTAGTCAGCTTCCAACCTTCAACAGGATGGCTAATACTCTCTTGACTTCATTAGAGCCTTCTATTGCAGTGTTCAGCAGCTGCCACTTAGCGGTCTTACTGACGAAGAGTCGAAACTGAGTGTTCCCCTTCTGTCTAAAGGGTAATGCTAGGACCTGGTTTCAACAATTAGAGGAGGTAATCTTTATCACCTAGGATCAAGTCTACAATGCTTTCACCATGAAATTCCATACTAGGAGGTTGACATCAGAGATTAGACATAAGATCACTGGATTTTTGCAAGACGAGGGTGAGTTGTTCCATGAATCCAGGGAAAATGTTAGGGGACTACTTAGGCAGTGTACTAACCACCAATGCACACCCCAATTCCTCATTTATACTTTCTACAATAGCCTTACCCCTACCACCAAACCTTGGTGGATTAGTCTGCTGAAAAAGACTTTAGTGACAAGACTGCTGAGGAGCTCAAAAAAATCTTCAATACCTTAGCTCAAAACTCCCAGCACAAATGATGTAGGAGAAGAAAATTGTAAGAAAGGAGCCCACTCTTTCTCTTCAAGATGAAGCCCAATCTACTGTGTTCTTTAATGAGAACCCCCACAACACACTTAGGGAGCAGTTCCACCACTATGACATGTATGGTCATTCACATACTTGTTGTCCCAACTTTGATATGCCTGTCTAGCCTCTTGAGAATGAAAAATTTTCTAGATATGGTAAAAGGATGCAACCTAGGTAAGAACCTTTCTCAAAAACTTATAACCAGGGGCATAGGAACCACCCAAACCTATCTTGGAGGGATAAGGGAGTCCTTCGACCTACTGCCCCTCTTGGATTATAGCAGCCTCCTAGGCAGCAGTTCCAACCCCAACCCCAACCCAATGTTGAGTCATCCAATTCCAAATATGAGGTGAGATACATGTTCCATCAATTGATAAGGAGATTTTATGAACAAAAAATTAATAATGATTACGATAAAGTTCAAATGGATGCAAGAATGAAGAATCTAGAAATTCAAATGGGGTAGTTAGTGAGGGATGTGGGAAATAGAGACAAGGGTAGGTTTCCCAGCACCATAGTAGCCAATCTTAGGGAAAATTCCATGGTTGTGACCATTAGAAGTGGTATCCAAACCCACCAAGAGCCTAGGAAATAACCCCAAACTGTTGAAAATGAAAAACTAGATGAAGCTAAAAACTTGAATCTGAAAAAACTTGAATATGGAAAACTATACAGCAGCACTGGAAATCCCCTGGTTCCTAATGTTCCTTCTCAAAAACCCAAATAAAATGGCTTGAAAAACAAAGAAAATAAAGGTAAGAACAAGTTTGAAGGGGAAGATATAGGTATTCCCCCAATTGTTATAATTTTTCCCCTATCATTCATTTCCATGAAAGAATAAAGAAACTAACTCATGATTTTAAATTTCTCAAATTTCCTAAAGTGCTTAAGAAGCTGAACATTGATATCCCATTCCTTGAAGCTATGATTCAAATTCCATATCTAAAATCACTCAAAAAAATCTATTCAAATAAAAAGGCATTGGAATAATTTTCCACCTATAGCTTGACTAAGGAGTGTAGTGCTATGTTGCAGAATAGGATACCTTTTAAACTTCAGGACCCTGGAAGCTTTTTCATCCCCTTTACCTTTGTGGATAGAGGTGGTAAGTTCAACTTTTTGTGTGACCATGGTTCTCATATCAATCTGATCCATCTTTCACTTTTCCAGCACCTGAGACTTGGATTTCCCCAACCCACCACTGTTGTGTTAAATCTTGCTGATAGATCCATTACTCATCCAGTGGGTAGGGTTGTTGATCTGTTATTGGGAGTAAGAAAACTCTTTTTTCCTACTGAATTTCTCATATTTGATATTGAGTGTGACTAGGAGGTTCCTATCATCCTTGGTAGGATCTTCCTAGCCACATAGGGAGCTGTGATAAATGTGTCTAAGGGGAAGTTGATTTTCAACTTGGGTGAGAAAAAATAGGAATTTAATGTTTTTAAGAAAATAAAAGAACCCACCCATCCATTTTTTCCCAAAGATGATCTGTTAGTTGCTAAGGGTACTATTGATGAGGTGAAAGAGGTGTTTATGAGGATGATAGGTGAGATCAATAGTGAACCTGGGATCCCTGCTTCCACTTGTATGGGGATCAGTTAAAGAAAAGTGATAACACCTATAGATAAGTTTGATGGAGAGTTGTTGGAGAACCTAGATGAGTTGTTTTTGGAACACATTATTTCCCCAAGAGAGTCTAGGTTTGAGGAGATTTTTTCTAGAATTTATAGTGATAAGGAGGAAGCCTTATTTACTGCCTACTTCAAGAGACAGTATGAAGCCCTTGGGCCACCCAGACCCAAGTGTCTTCCCTCAAGTGAGTCACCACCCATCCTTGAACTCAAGCCTCTCCCTTCCCTTATCAAATGTTCATTTTTAGGAGAGAGTTCCACCCTTCCCGTGATCATTTCATCTAAGCTAGAGGAAAGTCAAGAGAAAAATATACTGAGTGTTTTGAAGAAGTACAAGTTTTTCATAGCCTGGTGAAATTCTGCTATGAAAGGGATAATTTCAGACTTTTTCATGCAAAAAATTCCCATGTAACCTGAGTGCAATCCTAGAGTGGAATACCAAAGAAGAATAAATCCAAACATGAAGAAAGTTATTAGAGAAGAGGTGATTAGGATACTTGATGATGGAATAATTTTTCCCATTTCTGATAGCCCATGGATAAGTCCTTTCTAGGTAGTACCCAAAAAAGTGGAGTGATAGTGGTCAATAATGAGAAGAATGATCAAATCCAAACAAGGGTAGTGAATAAATGGAGAGTCTGTATAGACTAAAAAAAGTTGAATGTTGCCACAAGAAAGGACCACTTTACCATGCCATTCCTAGACCAAATATTAGAGAGATTGGAAGGAAATGAAATTTTCTACTTTCTTGATGGTTATTCTGGTTACAACCATATTTCCATTTTACCTGAGGACCAAGTGAAAACTACCTTCACTTATCCATTTGGGACATTCTTCTACCAGCGGATGACCTTTGGCTTGTGTGGTTCTCCTTCCACTTTTCAAAGATGTATGATGGAAATATCCTTAGAACTAATTGAAAGGATAATTGAGGTTTTCATGGATGATTTTTATGTCGTGGGAAGTGATTTTTAAAACTTCCTTGAAAATATGGAACTTGTGTTGGAAAGCTATCAAGAGACCAACCTGGTCTTAAACTGGGAACAATGCCAATTTATGGCTACCGAGGCATATTTTTGGGTCACAAGGTATCTAATATGGGGTTGGAGGTTGATAATACCAAATTTGAGGTCATACAAAGCTTTCCCCCACATGAAAATTTCAAAGTAATTAGAAGTTTTTTGGGTCATGCTGGGTTCTACAGAAGATTCATTAAGGACTTTTCTAAGATTACTAGACCCCTGTGTTCCCTTCTAGTTAAGGGAACACCTTTTGTTTTTGATGAGAAATGTCTAAAGGCCTTTAATATTCTCAATAAAAAGTTGACCACTTCACCTATGATCATTTATCTTTACTAGAAGCTCCCTTTTGAGTTAATGTGTGATGCTAGTGATTTTGCAGTAGGAGCTATTTTGGGATAGAGGAAGGATATGAATTTTCATGTCATTTACTATGATGTCAAGTTGTTGGATGATGAATAAAAGAATTATTATACCACTAAAAAGGATTTTGATGCTGTGATGTTTGATTTGGAAAAGTTTGGGCAGTACTTAATAGGATCAATAGTCATTATTTTTACAGACCATGTTGCCCTTAAGTACTTTCTAGATAAAAAGGATGCAAAACCCAGATTGATGCAATGGAACCTACAACTGTAGGAGTTTTATTTGGTCAGTAAGGATAATAAAGGGGCTGAGAATGTAGTGGAAGATCATTTGTCTAGGCTGTTTAACACCCAAAGTGAGGATCCAAGAGAGATTAACACTTCTTTCCTGGATGAGAAATTGTTTGATGCTTCTATGTAGTAGTCTTCTTAGTTTTCAAACTATGCCAACTTTCTGGAAGTTGGTGCCATTCCTAAGGAACTCTCACAAAACCAAAGAATGTGGTTCAGATCTGAGCTAAAATATTATTTTTGGGATGACCCTCTTATCTTTAGGAAGTGTACTAATGGAATTTTGATAAGATGTGTTACTAAGGAAGAGATGTTTCCCATACTTGAGAGATGTCATTCAACACCTGGGGATGGCCACCATGGAGGAGATAAGACTGCTTAGAAGGTCCTACATGCTGTTTTCTACTAGCCCACTTTGTTCAAAGATTCTAGGAGTTTGGGAATTGGTTGTGAGAAGTGTCAAATACTGGGAAATTTTGGATGAAGGTAGGAGCTACCTCAAAAAGGAATTATGGAAGTTGAAATATTTTATGTGTGGATTGGACTTCATGGGACTATTCCCACACTCTAATGGGAATGAATACATTTTGGTAGTCGTGGAATACATGTCCAAGTGGGTTGAGGCAGTGGCTCTACCCAACAATTCTACTGCAAGTGTAGTTAAATTCATCAAGAAAAACATTTTTTCTAGGTTTGGTGTGCCTAGAGTGTTCATCACTGATAATGGTACTCACTTCAATAATTATAAGTTCAAAATTTTGATGGAGAAGTATGGGTACTCACATAGGAAAAACACCACTTAGCACCCACAATCTAGTGGGAGACAAAAGTTTCTAATAGAGATCTTAAGAAGATTTTGGAGAAAACAGTTTCTATCTCTAGGAAGGACTGGTCAGTGAAGCTAGATGAGTCTCTTTGGGCCTATAGAACTTCTTATAAGAATCCTATAGGGATGTCACTGTACTTGCTTTTATTTTTGAAAACATGTCATTTGCCTATTGAGTTGCAACAAAAATCCTATTGGGTAGTGAAGGCCCTCAATTTTGATTTCAAGTTAGCTGGTGAGAGAAAACTATTATAGTTGAGTGAGCTGGAGGAGATAAGAAGAGAATATTATGAGAATGCTGAAATTTACAAAGAAATAAGAAAGGATTTTCATGACTCAATCATTCAAAACAGGAATTTCAAGGTTGGTGAGAGGGTCCTGCAGTTCAATTATAGATTGAATCTATTTCCAGGAAAGTTTAAGACCGAGTGGTCAGGACCCTTTACCATTTTTTGAGTGTTATTTAATGGAAATTTTCAGATGGTTGGATAAGAGAATCTAACTTTCTTGGTCAATGGTCAGAGAAAAAAACACTTATTTGAAGGGAAACTAAAGGGATTGGATGCCATATCTGTACTGGAAGAATGAGTTGTATTAAGTCTAACCGAGGACTATAAACTCAGTGTTTCATGGGAAATAACCCACAATTACTTATTTGTTTTCTTTTTTATTTTTGTTTTCAATAAATTTAACTCCTACTTCTTGATTCTATGGTCTATAATCTTTTCTATTTGATGGTGTCTTGTTACTTACTACTACTTGATAGATAGAACTGTTGCTTCCAGAAACCTAGCAAAGGAAAACCAAGGGAGCAGTTCACTATATTATTTGGATGACAACTCATCAACTCATCCCTTGTTTTATTCTTATTGAGCTTAAAAATCTAGATTTTTATGCTTATTTTTTGAACTTGAAGGATATGAAAAGGAGAAATCACTTAGTGTTACAAAAAAGTAACTTTTAAATGAACAACAATGGTCAAATCTCCAATTTTTTAGGGAAGTGTTGTCCTAATATTTTTAGCCTAATTAACTGCTCAATTTCTATCAATCCATTGCATGATCTTAAGTTTGGGGGAGTTCCCCTTGAATCCTTTTGTTTAAAATTATAATATTATACTAATTATAATAATAATAACATAATAATATAATACACTATAGAATATATATAACATAAAATATAACATATAACTATAATAATAATAACATGTTTTATAAGTAATATAAGTAATATAATTATTTACATAATATATTTCTGTACATAATTATTTAATAAATATATATAATAGTAATATATATATGTATGTATGTATACAACAATAACAATAAAAGTATATTAATAGTATTGAGTTTTTATACTTTAATTATTTTATTACTGTATTTATGTATTTCAAATATTATTTCATTTATTTATATATGTACATATTTTAAGTAATAAGTTAGATATTTATAATAAATTATTACATTATTTATTTAATTGTACTTTTATTAATTTTTCATGTCATTTATCTTTTTATTCATTCTAACTATTTATAATATAATAAATTATAACACATAGTTTTTAGCTCTTTTGATTTTAGTTTATTTCTAATTTCAGGGGGAGGCTAATGGAACACATTTTTTAGTCTCTTATGAGGTTCCTCTTGAGTGAAGATTGAGGAGGAGGAAGCATTATGAAAGTACGACATGTAAGATGAGGAAGACTTTCGGGAGATTCCAGAGACTTCGATTCGGGGAGTAGCAGTGATGAGCAGAACATTGCATGGGAGGGGGGAGAGTACTTCCATCCATCCATCGACTCAATCCAGGATGACTTCCACAACTTATATTTTTTCCAAACG
Source organism: Viscum album (assembly GCA_963277665.1). NCBI lineage: Eukaryota > Viridiplantae > Streptophyta > Magnoliopsida > Santalales > Viscaceae > Viscum > Viscum album. The sequence continues at coordinate 79,038,340 of OY728166.1, forward strand.
ATCAGAAGATCAGAGCAGAGACCACCATTTCACATCTTGATTCCCAGGGTGGGAGATCGAGAGCATCTCTTCACCATCATTAGGTAGGGAAGAGAGTTGAGATATCTAGAGATCGAGCAAGGAGAGAGACTTAATCCTTTTGCTCTTTTTTCTATACTTTTTCTACTGCATGAACTCCATTGATTTAATTTCTATTAAAATGTTGAATTCAATCATCATGTCTTTCTAAACTCCTTCAAGGGGGGGGGGGATAAGCTAAGCTAGTTAAATCTGCTTCTTCTTGTTCATGCATGATTTTGTATCCCTAGATTGGCTCTCTCTCTTACTCATTTTTTTGAATAATTTCATTTCAAACCATCAGGGTTAGTGGAAACTGATCTTGATCGAATATAAATTAAAGTTGTTTTCAACTTGGGGATTTCATTGAAGAATGAATCAAGCTCAAATGAGAGAGGCACAATGAGCTCAACTGACAATTTGAGCCCAGTGATTACCCACTTTTGTCATTATATGATGGAATGATTCTTTACAATTGAAAGACTGTAAGAATTATTCTATCAAAAGATGTCCAGACAACAAATCTGGTCAGTTACCTTAAGTTAGATCCACATACTTAAATTTTAGTGTGTGAACAAGAGTAAGCAGTATCAAAACCAGCCAGTGGACTTACTCCTCTCCATTATATTTATTGTTCTCATTTATCACTGTCTGTATGTCTGATTATTGTCTATTCTGCTTCACCCACCCTTTCACTTTCATACTCACTCACTATTTCACTCAATTCACACCGTCACCACCATATTTCACCTAGTTTCTTGTTTTCGTGTGTTTTCATTTTGTTTTAATTTTTTTGATCACTAAGCACAAATTTAGACCTCCCTGTGGTTTGACAATGTATTACCACTGTACTGAGTAGTAAGTAGGTTATAAATTTAAATTTGTTTTCTCATGCTCAATGAAGCGCTATGGTCAACCATCTTCATGGTCATGTACTCAAATCATGGCTAGCTGTATGCATGGAGGAATCCTAAAATAGGTCAAGATGAACCACATTCAATAGATTATACTTGGTGAGATGACTCTGACTCAAAAGGACATGATAACACTCTCAATTCCTATATGATGCATGCAACCAGTTTTTTCATGTATTGAGCCAATAAGCAGAATTCAGGGTCCTAGTGCATGGATACTTCAGAGGATTTGTAGAGGAAGGGGTTCGTGATACAACCATTTGATACCACTTTGTCACGAACCATCCCCCGGGGTCCATGTCGTGACCACCCCAAGCCCGAATCCCGATGGATAGGGGATAGAGACTAGCGTCGAAGGCATTATCCCGCAAGTGGAAGGCATTTTCCTAAGCACATATATGCACGCACACACAAACACAACCCACAATGCTAAAAAGTAAACAAGCATAACACTAAACAACCACCGAGATTAAAGGAACATGCAGAATATAAAATGGGCTAGAATACAAACCCAAAAAATGTAAACTGTAAATAAGAGAGTACAAAGGTCTCTGAAAACCTATCTGCAAAAAACCCTATATGAAGGGTAGGTGAAGAGTATCTGTCAGAAGTTGTAGGAGTATGCCTCACCTGTCTAACCTCACTGGGCACCGCCTGGTCCTAGGCCACCACGATCTCCATCAAAATGTCAATCGTCTCTACAATACATGACATGTACTGGTGAATCCCATGCTGGGTTGAGTTACACAATACTAAGTATGGACCCCAAACCACAAAGAAAAGACCACAAAGAAAAGTACACATGAAGTAGTGGACAACTCACATAGGTATAACCTAAGGTATGGAAATAAAGACTATCATTCGTAATGCTAAAAATATTTTACTTTTGAGGGATTGATCCCTGATGAGTCATTGAGGTCTTCTGGGCCGCTGAAGTCCACTTGTCACTGAGGTCTGTTGGGCCAGTAAGGTCTGCATGTCTTTTGGGCCACTCAGGTCTGATTGTCTGCTGGGCCACTAAGGTTTTCTCATCTACTGGTCAACTGAGGTCTTCTCATCTGCTAGGCCACTAAGGTCCTCTCATCACTTCCTTCTCTTCATAACCATCCATATGATTCCCACTCGTAGTGTGCTTGATTATGTGAGAATATACTTCTCAAGACATCAGTCATATCTCAACTTTCTCTAAAACTCACTTGGAGTATGTTAAAAGGACCTCCTCGTTGTGAGGGTCCTAGAGCTGTAAAAGGATCTTCAATCAGACGTGTGGTTTGGAAGCTATACCCATTTTAGTAAAAAGGGGCAGATTGGTAGAAGGTATTACATGACGTGTAGATGGGCCACACGTCATGTCCCTTGACTCCAGGTACTGCCTGAGTGTAACGACCCGAGTCGGAAGACATGTTGTGTAGAAGAAGTTATACACGGCATATAAGAGCATGAAACACAATGCCCTATTAACTGGGGTCCGCTCCATGTATGTTGTCCATGTGCTCATACACAGCTTCAACTCGTGTTCGCTAGGCCGTGTATCGGTACATGGGGTAACCCGCATATCCGGCTTGGTCTGACTATGTGGTGGAGTACATGCCATGTACTCCACCCCGTGTCCATGTATCACCTGAGATACACGCTGAGCCCTACGTGAGCTGTCACACACCATGTTCAACCTTTCTATCACTTGAAACCCTAGTTTCCACTGAGTCGACCCCACAAGTCGTGTTCTTAAAGATAAATTTCATGTTCTTTGAGATTTTCCAAAATCGCTGGTTCTTTTTCTGGAACTTTGGTTGATCCTACGATTCTCGATCTAGCTATTTTTTTTCCACAAAAATGAAGGTTTGAAGTCTCCCCACCATGGTAACACCGAATTAGTAGGTTTTGGGTGTTCGATCGGTCCTAAAAACTCTTTTCGATCATCCGCACAAAGAACGGTTGAAGGAGGATTTCATTCAAGTTGTGTCGATTCATCCACCGCCATCGTATTCACACATCAATTGGGTCATCACAATGCGGGATCTACATTTTGGGATCATTGTTCCAAGAAATGGGTGCACAAAAATCATTCGTTCATCATTCCATGAAGAACGCGAAGAACAAGTAGGAGGAAGAACACACAAGATAAAACCAAGGAACAAACCACAACCATTTTTCGTTACTACCTCGATCCACTCCCATTAAAAGGTTAAATCAAGGAAAAACAACACAAATCAATCCCCCAAACCAAAACTCGCAAAAAAAACCTCCTTTAAGAATGATCAAACCACATGTCAACCTGTTCATGGGTTGATCTGCGTTCATCATTTAAATCAAAGAATGGGGAAGAACATAATTGAAAATTAAAAACCCTACCTAGGTTTGGATTGATCACTGACGAAGGGTGAATCCTGCATTCATCATTCTTAAAACTGTCGATGTCTAGTCCGAATCCGTTCATTGATCCATCATCATTCGTCATTCGTCACCGCTCGTCATTTGCCAACGAATTTCCTCCCAGGCTTTCAAGAAAATTCCAGGATCTTCCAATTTCCTTGTATCCTTACTATGTTATTAAATGGATAACACATTTAATTGTTTCTATTACACTGAGTCACCACTTTATTATGCTTTCGTTTTAATGATGTTACGCTATTTGATTTATTAAATGAAACAGTCGGCTTGATGATGAGTCGTGATGAAATGAAATTCTAATAAAATAAACTCTTTAAGTTTATTTTATTTTTTTCCTAAAAACACCCAAAAATTAACTTTTTATCTTGACCCTTGATGGTCGAGTTTAAGTCCTTTATTAGGTAACATCGTCATTTCAGATGCAACAATACCGTTGGATTTTTAATTCAGGCACCCATTTAGAAGATTCCAAAACCACAAATGCGTGCTATATTAATTAACTTAAAAAAAGTTCAAACAACTATTTTAGGCTCAATGGGCCTCAAAATTAAATTCCATCTTAGTTATTGGTCAAGAAATAATCCCATATAATTTAAAAAAAATACATGGAATTTTTGGGACATTACATTCTCCCCACATTAGGATTTCATGACCCCGAAATCCAAAATAATGGATACACAAACAAATGGGGATACTGAGTACAAATATGAGCCTCCCACTCCCAAGTTCTCTTATAGAGATTCCCATGCTACCACTGAATGCAGACTAGAGGAATCAACCACCCATGAAGGACCTGATCCTGTCGATCCTCAATCTTCACCAGGAACTCCGTAAACGTCACTCCAATGTCCATGTCCAACTCACCCTAGCCGATGACGTGCAATGGATCATGCATGTACCTCTTTATCTGTGACACATGGAAGAAATCATGCACCCGAGGCATATGTGGGGTAAGATATAGTAAGTATGCCACCTTTCCAACTCTTCCTAGAATCTGGAAAGGTTCGATGAATCTCGGGGACAACTTGTCGCCCTGAAAAAATCTCCACAATCCATGTCGAGGTGAGACCCAAAGAAACACATAGTCTCCCTCCTCGAACTCCAAGGTCCTTTGTCTACTGTCAGTATAAAATTTATGCCTAATCTGTATAGTCCTCATCTTCTCCTAGATGATCTACAACTTCTCATTGGTAGCCCATACTAACTCTGGACCCATGAGTACTGGCTCCCCTAGGTCTGTCTAGCATAATGGTGATCTTCAAGGTCACCCATAAAGTGCCTCAAACGGTTCCATACTAGTAGTGGAGTGGTAACTATTGTTTTATGTGAACTCCACCATTGGTAGGTGATCCTACCAACTGTGACTGAAGTCCAAGATACAAGCATGAAACATGAACACTAAAACCTAGATAATCCTCTCCGTTTGACCTTCCATACGGGGGTGAAAAGCTGTGATCAAACATAGCTGAGTCCCAAACGCTTCCTGAAATCCCTTCTACAACTGAGATATAAAGCATGTGTCCTGATCCAAGAATATCATCGATGGGACTCTGTGGATTTGAATTATATCCTGCATGTAGAGGCGTCACAATCCCTCTACCAAACCCAACTTCTGGAAGTGTAGGAAGTGGGACGACTTGGTGAGTCGGTCCATGATCACCCAAATGGTATCATCCCCCCTAGACATGCATGGTAAAAATGTCATGAATTCTATCGAGATACCATCTCACTTCCACTCCAGCACCACAATCGGATGAGCCAAGCCTAATGGAACCTAATACTCTGCCTTCACTTGCTGACAATTGAGGCACTGAGAAACAGACTCCACTACCACATTCTTAATCCTTGACCACAATAATAACTTCAGAGATCTTGGTACATCTTCAACACTCCTATAGAAAATTCCAAGGGGGAGGTGTGGAAATCCCTCAAAATATCCTCTCGCAATTCCATAGGTACAATGGTGCACTCCCTAACAAGGATGATGTGCTCCCCTCCTATAAAATATCCATTAGGGGATTTACTTGTGGATAATTGAGCACGTCTAGTCTCACCATAAAAATACCCAAGTTGTGCCTCCCTAACCCACTGTAAGAGTGAGGGAGTGACAACCATCGACTGAAGGTAGGCTGCTCCATCACCATCCACGAAGGATATCGACATCACAACTAATTTCTCTGACACCTTACTCAGCAACTACAACCTAGTTCTCTTACTGAGTGAGTTCGCCACCACTTTCCCCCTCCCAGGAGTATAGACTATATTTAATTCATAGTCTTGGAGGAACTATAGCCACCATCATTGTCTCTAGTTCAAGTCCTTCTAGGAGAAGATATACCTAAGACTTTTTTGGTCAGAGTTAACAGTAAACCGCTCACCCATTAGGTAGTTCCTCCACATCTTCAAAGTAAAGACCACTACCGCTAGCTGGAGATTGTGGGTCACATAGTTATGCTCATGCTACCTAAACTATCGTGAACCATAGGAAATCACCGCAGAATACTACATAACCAAAACCCTTATTTGGTAGCCTCAAGATAGGGGCACTCGTCAGCCTCCACCTCAGCTCCTGGAAGCTTTTCTGGAACTTCTCCATCCACATGGAGGGTTGTCCCTTCCGTGTCAAAGCTGATAAGGGTGATTCCACCCAAGAAAAGTTGGTAATGAACCTCCTATATTACCCTTACAAGACCAAGAAATTACTCACCTCAGTCACACTCTTTGGTAGCTCCCACACAAGAACCACCTCTATATTTTCCAGATTTACAGTAACTCCAGCCTCTGAAATGATGTGTCCCAAAAAGTGGACCCACTAAATCTAAAACTGGTACTTCAAGAGCTTCCCATAAATCTGGTGTTCTCAGAGTGTATCTAGGAATATCCTCAAGTGTGTCACATGCTCCTCCTCTGATGTAGAGTACACCAGGATATCATCGATCAAGACTACGATGAACCAATTGAGGTAAGGTTAGAAGATCCTGTTCATGAGTCCCATGAACACTTCTGAAGCATTGGTCATGCCAAATGGCATCACTAAGAACTCATAGTGCCCATACTGACATCTAAAGGCTGTCTTCGATACATCCTCATCTCATACATGAAGCTGATGATAGCTAGACCTGAGGTCTATCTTTGAGAACCACCTCTCTCCCTTCAGCCAATTGAAGAGGTTGTCAATCCTAGGTAGTGGATAATTGTTCTTTATAGTCACCTGATTTAGGCATCGATAGTCCACACACATCCTCAAAATTTTGTCTTCCTTCTTGGAAAAAAATATAGGGTCCACCCAAGGTGAAACACTGGGCCTCAGAAATCCCTTCCTCTATAGGTCCTCTAGATGTACCCTCAACTCATGAAGTTCCAAAGGATCCATCTGATATGATGGTGTGAATATCAGTTCTGTCTCAGAGTACCGTTCAATGAAGAAGTCAACCTCTCTATGCGGAGGTAATCCCAAAACTTCCTCAAAGAATATTTCCTCGTACTCGTCCACCACTATAGTAAATTTAGGACTCCTATTATCTACCCCACCAAGGGTAAGTCTATCCAATTGGTGAGTGATTTTATATACCCTCCTATGAGTGAATCTATCCTATGCTATAAGCTTTTCCTTTTCGTTGTTGAAGGAAATCCTGGTCCCATCTCCGCAAACACACCGTACTCTATTCCTAAAATAGTCAATCTGAGCATAGACTGTGGATAACCAGTCCATACCCATAATGAATTCTTAAGGCCTTGAAACCACTACTAGGGGATCCCAGCCAATTCTCTCACCTCTAAGAGTAATCTCACACTACCGGAATGAGTGTTTGATCACTGAATCCCCTCCCGTAGAATTCTCTAAATGTAAGGATCAAGCCAACGGCTACACCAGAATCTCTGAGCCCCGAACAAGGTTTGTGGAAAATAAAGAGTGACTGAAACCTATGTCTATAAGAACTATAGATAATGTGTAGAAGACAAATATCGTTCCTCTAATCATATTTGGGGCACTAGGGTTGTAAGTATACATCGCCTGAAGCTGGCCTTGCCCCTGTCCACCGGCTCCCGGAGCCCATGGTGGACCACCTCGGGGAGGTGGTGGTAGCACCTCAAACCTCTGACCACCACAATCTGCTATGCCTACTCCCCTAACACATCTGCCTCCTGGTGGAACACCTTGCTTGACCCTCTACCTCTACCTCGGTAGTCCATTGATCATCCGTTGATCATCTGTATGGCTAGTCGAGCAGTCATGATCTATGTGTCCCTGCATGATGCATGAGTATCACAACCTACTCCTATGATAGATCCTTCTTCCCTAGGAGCACTATACCACCGATCTTTCATCCAAAGGTTATCCCCCGAAATACTTGACCCACTTGGGTTCTTGAGTATTCTTCTTTCTACCCATGTCTGAAGAATCTTCCACTCGGTGTCTACTGGTAGCTCCTGCTGTTGGCACTTGCTCCGCCAGGAAGCTCTCCACGGGTAGGGATCACTTTATCACCCTGTCCTAAGTAGGGATGCTAAGTGAAACCATAGATTCTATTATCTCTCAATGTAGTCCCTACTCAAAAGTATTATCCCAGAAGAATAGGTCTTGTACCATGTTTGTAGTGTAGTGATAAAGCTCGATGAGTCTCACCAAGTACTCTGCTACTATCATGCTACCTTGTTGTTGGTGTAGTAGCTCCTGTATGTGCATTGAGCACAAAGTCAATGGAAATAACTCCTCCTTAAATAGGTTCTCAAAGTCTATCTTGGTGAGGGTCACCTCGTCATGTTTCTGGATCATCAAGATCTACCATTTTCCCACTGATCCTTGAAGAAGGCTCACGGATAAGATTTACATCTAACTAAGAGGTGTCCTCACTAGGTGGAAGAATTGCATAACTACATCAAGCCAATCCTTGGCCACTTAGGGGTCAGTCTCACCCCTAAACTATAGAGGCCATTTACTTTGGAACTCATGTAGGGAACTAAGCCTATGTGAATCCTCTACTGGTAATGATGGTAGGAACTACTGATCGACGATTGGTGGGAACACTGGTGAACCACCCAGTGCGTCCTTCTCTAGTACTGGTCCCTGAACTAATGCCTTGTCTCTAGGTATACCTTCCTCACCGTCTTGTACTAAAATCTTGGCTTACTGTACACATGGAGGCATCCTAAAATAGATCAATATTAACCAAAGTCAATATATTATACCTGGTGAGATGAATATAACTCAAAAGGACATAAGAACATTCTCAATTCATATATGATGCATGAAACTAGTGTTTTCATGTACCGAGTCAATAAGAATAATTCTGGGCCCTGGTGTATGGATACGTCAGCCACTGCACCAAAACTGGGTTCCCTGAGTCTGAAAATCAAACTCATAGCATTCAAAACTATTTCCCCAAAACAAAACCACAGACTCCTGATCTTTAAGGTAGAACCAACCTCCCTCTAATACCACTTTTTCACGAACCATCCCCCGAGGCATGTGCCATGACCACCCTAAGCCCACCTCCCGATGGCTAGGGGCTGAAAACTAGCTCTAAAGACATTATCCCGCAAGTGGGAGGCATTTTCCTGGGTACCTATACACACGCACACACAACCACAACCCACAATGCTGAAAACTAAAAAAGCATGCCAATAAACAATGACTGAGAGTAATGGTATAAGCTAAAAGTAAAATGGGCCAGAATACAAATCCAACAAAAGACAAGCTGTAAACAAGAGAGTACAAAGGTCTCTAAAAACCTGTCCATAGAAAACTCTACCAGAAGGGTAGGCGAAGAGTAGTTGCTAGAATCTATAGGAGTATGCCTCGCCTATATAACCTCACTGGGAGCCGCCTAGTCCTAGGCAACCAAAATCTCCATCAAAATGTCGGTCATCTACACAAGACATGACACATGTGGGTGAAACCCATGTAGAATAACACAATACTCAGTAGGGACCCCAAACCACAAAGAAAAGTACACCCAAAGTAGTGGAAAACTCACACAGGTATAACCTAAAGTATAGAAATCAAGAATATCAGTAATAATATGGAACATCTTGGACCACTAAGGGACTCATCCATGATGAGTCACTGAGGTCTTTTGGGCCATTGAGTTCTACTCGTCTTTTGGGCTACTGAGGTCTGCTCGTCTATTGGGCCACTAAGGTTTGCTCATTTGCTGGGACACTAAGGTCTTCTCGTCACTTCCTTCTTGTCACATCCAACCATAGGATTCCTGCTCATAGCATGATTGATTCAAGGATAATCTACTCCTCAATACATCAGTCGTATCTCAACTTCCCCTAAAACTCACTTGGAGTATGTCAAAAGGACTATCTCGTCGTGAGGGTCCCAGCACCGTAAACGTCTTGTCAATCGAACACACAGTTTGGAAGTTATGCCCTTTTTAGTAAAAAGGGGATGATTGGTAGAAGGGAGTACATGGTGTATAGATGGGCCACATGATGTGTCCCTTGACTCTAGGTACTACCTGAGTGTAACGGCCTGAGTCAGAAGACATTTCATATAGAAGATGCTATACACATAGTGTAAGTGTGTGACACACCGTGTCCTATTAACTGAGGTCCACTCTGTGTACGTTGGCCATGTGCCCATACATAGCTTCAACCCATGTTGGCCAAGCTGTGTACCAGTACACAGGGTAATTCGCGTATCCATCCTGGTTTGGCTGTGTGGTATAGTACATGCAGTGTACTCCACCTTGTGTCTGTGTATCGCCTGAGATACACATCGAGCCCCGTGTGAGGACCCACATGTCGTGTGATAGCTATCACACACTATGTTCAACCTTTTTGTCACCTAAAACCCTATCCACCAATGATCCAACCCCACACGTTGTGCTCTTCAGGAAACATACAGTGTTCTTCGTGATTTTCCAGAATTGCTGGTTCTTTATCTGTCACTTTGGTTGATACTCCGATTCTCGATCCAGCCGTTCGTTTGCCAAAAAAATGAAGGTCTGAAGTCAACCCACCATGGTTACACCGAATTGGTAGGTTTTGGGTGTTTTATTGGTCCTAAAAACTCATTTTGATCATCCACACGAAGAACGATTGAAGGAGGATTTCTCATGAGTTTTGTTGATTCTTCCACCACCATCGTCTTAGAACCTCTTTTGGGTCGTCACGATTCTAGATCTACATGTTGGGATCATTGTACCAAGAAACGGGTGTGCAATGATCATCCATTATTCATTCTACAAAGAATGCAAAGAACGAGAATGGGGAAGATCGCACAAGAGAAAACCGAGGAACAAACCCCGACCGTTGTTCGTTACAGCCTCAATACTCTTCTGTTAGAGGGGTCAAGTAAGGAAAAACAACAAAAATCAATCCCCCAAACCAAAACCCACAAAACAACCCTCCCGTAAGAATGATCGAACCAAGGGTCAACCTATTAATGGGTTGATTTGTGTTCATCATTTAAATCCAAGAATAAGGAAGAACATAATAGAAAATTACAACCCCTACCTAGGTTTGGATCAATATTTGATGAAGGGTGAATCCTGCATTCATTTTTATTCAACCCACCAAAGTCTAATCAGAATCCATTCATTTATCCATCATCATTATTCATTTTTCACTGCTCATCCTTTGCCAAAAAATTTCCTCCCAGGCTTCTGAGAAAATTTTTGGATCCTCTAACGACCTTGTATCCTTGCTAAGTTATTAAGTGGAAAACATGTTTCAGTGTTTCTATTAGGATGAGTCTCTGAATCATAACACTTCTATTTCAGTGAAGTTATATTGTTTCATTTATTAAATGAAACAACTGGCTTGATGGTGCGTCACCAGGGAGAGGCGACACAACTGATCCAGAGATCAGGCATTGAACAAAGTGATCTATAAGTAGTAAATAACACCCAAATTGCACATGGAATCACCTAGGGTTCAAGGGAGGAGGATTTATGGTGAATAATGAAATAGTTATGCATGAAACATGATAAAAACCTATAGGTCGCACATGATTCATGATGTTAAATATAGATTTGTGATGTGAATCCCATGAGTTATATATATGGGGGAAAACACATCACCTCAACATAAAAAACCAATAGACTATTTCACGATGTGAAAATATTTCACGAAATATAAATTTTTCATGCTCTGAACTGGTTTCATTGATTTTAACCAGCACCAAATTCATGAAATGAACCAGATTCATGATGTGAATTGGCCCTTTAGCGAGCACCAAACAACATCCCTGTAGAAAGTTCCTAGAATAACTCCAACACCCTTTAAACCCAAATAAATAATATTAAAAAAAAGTGCATACCTTAAACCATTATGTTAAAATATCCCCACTATAAGACTTTCCTTCCCTGATAAGTCATATGGAAGAAGGATGCTCCGAATAGAGGTGAGGCCACTACTCCCTTGTTGGAAATTAATGCTCTCAAGTCTCATGAGAATATGATTCATGTCACTATAACACTCTAACCAACATGATAGAATTCCCACGCAAGAATTTCATCTAAGAATCAACGATTTCCATTGGATTCTCTATAACTAAAGCTTTTGGATCTTAATCAATATAATCCCAACTCAGAACATAAGAGGGATCAGGATGGTACTTCCTGAGCTAATATATGTGGAAAACATCAGGAATACCTATTAATTGATTGATGACTAGTAAAATTTTTTGTACACAAACTCGAATTTTCATAGAGGGCTATACCATAATCCATTAAAATCCAAAATTATGGCATGGATAATATCCTTAAAAATCTAAATATAATTATACACTTAACCATATATTTGTGGGTGGTATTTTTCACTCAATTGAACCTAAGTCCCCATTGCCTCTTGGAGACTCTTACAAAACCTAGAGGTAAAACTGGGATCCCTGTCTGAAATAATAGCTGAGGGAACCTCATATAACCTCACAACCTCTTGTACATACAACTTACCCAGATCTTAAACCTTAATGGTGTCACTAATTGGAATGAATTTTTCTGATTTCATTAACCAATCAATCACTTCCTAGATATAATTCTTCTTTCATATTGTCTTTGGTAGCCCAAAAACAAAGTCCATGGAAACCTCATCCCATTTCCAAAATGGAACTGGAAGAGTCTAGAGAAAAACAGAAGGTTCTAGATGCTTTATATTTATTTATTGGTAGGTGTAGTAGTGGGACACAAAATCAGCTATGTAGGGCTTCATACCTAGCCACCAGAAACTTCGTATAGTGCCCGAATGAATATCCCATGAAGAGATATGACAAATAAACAAAACTGAACTCATCAAGGGTTTCTATGATTCCCATGAACTCATCATTATTCTACTTTACCTATAAAATAGACTCAATGAGAGATGATAATAAATTGACACTAGTCAGAACCATACCCGAAACATCCTCTTGAATGTCCAAATGAAACTGAGCAAAGAGTCTCATCAGGATCCACTCTTCCTTTGATTCCAAAACATCCTTAACCTTCCCAAGATTAACTGATAAGGCATGTTCAAAAATCATGTTCTCCAGGAATTTCACTTCTTAGATCCATAAACTACATTTCAAAATCTTTCCATATAGATGGTGACTCCTCAAGATTTCCAAAACCAAACACAGATGGTGATCATGTTCGTGCTTAGACCTCGAATAAAATAGAATATAATTTATAAACACAATAATAAAGTTATCAAGATACTGGTGGAATATCTTATTCATTAGATCCATAAAATCTATAAGATCATTAGTTGAACCAAAAGGCATCAAAAGATATTCATAATATCCATACCTACTCCTGAAATCCATCTTCAATTTATCATACTCTCAAACCCTGAGCTGTTGATAACCTAGTGGAATATCGATCTTTGAAAACCAATTTACCCCTTTAAATAGTCAAAAAATCATCCACATGAGGAAAAGGATACTCATTATTAATCATCACCCAATTCAACTTATGGTAGCCCATACATGATCGAAGTGAACTGTCAACCTTCTTGGAGAAGAGCACTGGGGATTCCCATAGAGAAACACTATGGAAAAAAACCTTTCTCTATCAGATCATCTAAGTGAATCCTAAGCTCTTTTAGCTCCTTCGGTGTCATACAATAAGAGGGTATCGAGATCATATGTGTTCCCAACACCATATCAATCGTAAACCGTAACTATCTCTCTAGAGTAATACCAGATAAGTCATATATTAAAACATCAAGGAAGTACCTAACAACTAAGGTAAGATCATCCATAGAAGAAATTTCACTGGACTCAACTGTAGTAATAGAAAATAAACTCCTAGGCACTAGGTGAGAAGGTCATGCATGAACAAACCTCAAATCCCACTCTCCATAAAACGACTTAGATATACCATTAATAAAAAAGAAAAATAAATTCCAATGATAACAATAAATCTTAGCATACTGAGTGACACAAAAAACCATCCAAATTATGATTTCAAATAGATCCAGATCGATAATGATAAAATCCCTAACTAACTATGCATTATCTATCGATAGAGAACAAGGACACTGAAACCCCTACTCTTTACTCTTTCCAAGAGGTTTCTCTAACTCCATGAAAAAGGATATGAGCTCTGATGGAAGTTTTAAGACATCAAAAAAATAGGAATATATAAATGAGTTGGAAGAACCTATATTAAATAAAGTATCCATTATATAGGATGAAAAAAATGGAACCTCTCACTATCTCTGGACATGTGTCAACCTCCATGAGAAACTCATCCACTACGTGAAGGTGCTTCACTCTTCAAGCCTATGAATAGAGCCCTATAGACTTTGAAGCTTCTGACTACACCACAATGGTCTTTAGAGTCGACAATCTCTGACTATAATGAGGCATAGATATAGCCTCACATAATCATTATAGTTGGTCATAGTAGACATAACCATTTCACATATTTCTAGGAATAGAATAGGAATGTTGGATGTGCCCGACCTTTCCATACTGATATCATGTTAGGGGAACACTACTGGATATAACTAATGGTACATAGGAGGATCACTATTGAGAATAATATACACCACTCATACAATGCTCATTCCACTTCTTCTTCTTTCATTTCATTCCACTAAAGCTGCCAATGGGTGTAAGAGAAGGGGAAGAAAATCCAATATTGACTATTGTATTCATCTTTTTCACCATAGACCTATCTACCATCTCTGCATAGGTAGAGATATTTAGTATAAATACACGAGATCTAATATTTGATCAAAAACCCTACTGGTACTTCTGAGATTTTGGTTGATCATTCTTTATCACTTATGAAGAAAAAAAATCATCTCCACAAACCAATTGGTATATTCTGACAATGAGTAAAAAGTTACTTGAAACCCTTCTAGTCCAAGAACACATTCTTATCTTATTATACCATGTAATCCCACCACTGCTTGTCGGGACCCTTAAATATGAACATTACACACTTTACCTTGATATTCACAAGTGTATATAGGAATTAAAATATATGATCAATCTTATCTAGCTAGTCCTTCACATATTTAGGTTCATTATTACCCTTAAAGGATGGTGGTTTCTCATGAATGAACTCTCAAGTACAATCTTTATCTCCCCCAGCTCCTGGATGTACCTCAACAACTGAGTTATAAACTTATGATATATTCTGTTCTATGGCATGAAATTCCCGAATGATAGCTTCTATAAAATTCAAATCCAATGGTGGATTCTTATGAGGAGAATCCACTAAACCCTCTTGTGGAGACCAAGGAAGACAACTCATAGTCATATCATTACACATAGAAAATAGAAGAAATGATTATATAATTGGAAAATATCAATTTAAACTATAAAACCTCATGCAGAAACTGGGATCAAGATTAGGAATTCAATATAGGAGACACACATCCCAAAATCGCACAGTAGCTTGAGTCTTGTCATGGAAAGAGCTGTCTAGCCTGCCACTCACCAAAAACTACCTCTGAAGTTATGAAATTTCTATCTCCAGTCTACCAAACATCCCAAGACAATAAATATTGAGGATAAAACTCCTCTAATAACAAATTATAATAAACAAACCCTATATACTCTCACAAATTATCACCTGACCTGATGCATCACATACCCGAAGGGCGTTCCTAATCCCCATGGGTAGATGAATAGAACCCAAGCATCAAAAACAACCTGTGGGGATTATTTTTATTAAACAAAAGTAGAATACATGGCATATATATACATATGAGAAATAAACATTGAAAAAAAACTAGAAGAAATATATATTCCATAACTAAAGGAAGACAGTAGAAGAGATACAACTCAAAGCAGTAAGAAAAAACCAAAAGTAAAAGTCCAATAGAAAAGGAACACTAAAACAAGGACACATACTTTAGGTGATAATGTGAGCAAAGTCACACCATCTCACCACTAGATACCCATACTCAGCTGATAGTAAACTCATCACCTCACTGTTGCACCTTTCATTTTCCAACATTAAATGACATAACCAGGTTATACATCACCAAAGGTGTGTTCAGGGTGTGATCTAAATAGGATCAGTAGGATCCCACATAGGTGTTCCATATCAAATATCTATATAAAAAATCCCAATGTGTTCATTTTAAATAAAACATGGCATGATAAATGATAAAGGAGTTTATATAGAAATCATGGTAAATATTTCTCTTTTTTTAAAGTTTTAAAAAAGATAGGAAAAATAGTTTTAAAGCATAATTTCCATAAAAATTTATCAATGTAAAACCAGGTATATCAAATCCAGAACAATAGAAAGCCAAATAGAAGTGATAAACATGACAGGGATCACAACATGTTAGGCTATTAGACAACTCGTACCATAATCAATAACTATTGTGCACCCAATCCCTTAGAAAAACATTACTAGGGAGCATAGGATCACCCCATGAGTGAACCCCCTAATGATGTCAATATCAAGTCCCTAGAACAACAGGACTAGGGGGAAAGGAACACCCCATGAGTAAAACCCACTATTGGAAATATAGGATTTCCCAACAGTTTAGAACTGTTGGGAAAGGCTGTAGAACCATTGGTATATGTTATACCAATGATTCTGCAAACCGTAGGGAAGTAATCCATTGGGAATAACTTTTCCCAATGGTTTACAGTGAACCGTTGTGATAGGGTGGAGAAAAATTACCCTATCCCAACGGTTCTGGAAAACCGTTGGGAAAACATTATCCCAACGGTTGTAAACCATTAGGATAAAGTGCTGAAAATTACCATGTTTTTCCCAATGGTTTTCAAAACCGTTGGGAAAAACCCAAAATCTCCTCTTTCCCAACAGTTTAGAACCGTTTGGAAAAGTGTTTTACCAACGGTTTTATGAACCATTGGTAAAACAAAACCTAGACATTCTATGCCAACGGGTTTGAACCGTTGGCATAGCCTTTGCTAGGAAAATTGCACAGCAGCTCTGCAATTTTCCCAGTAGCTCCCCAATTTGCAACCAGCTATCCAATTTGCCCTCCAGTTCAATCCAATTATTGTACCTGCAATAAACTAACACATACATATACAATTATTGTACCTACAATTCATACACATTTAACATATAATGGTGGAACTATACACATCCATAATTAAATTAGAATTCATAACATAATTATAAACATATATAATTCATTTAGAATTAAATTTAAAATTTAGATGACAATTATATGTGGAATCCGGAATTCAATTCATAATTTGATCGGTTTTTTGTATACCATATATTTTTACCTGAAATAATGTCCATTTTAAACATAATACATACACCTGGAGTGATAACGTCCACACCACGCCTCGGATTGAGGTGGGGTTGACTCTTATATGTCACATATGACCCATGGATCGTTGTGATAATGTATCGACACAATCCGAATGCGTTTGGTCAGTTTTCCGTATGCCAGTTGATGTTTTTCAATTAAAATGACATACTTTTGAAACAAAAGGCAGACAGTTTGAGTGGTTCTGGCCACAACACACCTCGGATTGAGGCAGAGTTGACTCGTACACGTCACATATGACCCATGGATCGTTCTCCTAAAGTTTCAATGGAAACTGAATGCGTTTGGTCGGTTTTTCGTATATACTTAAATTGTTGTCCATTTTAAGAAAAAGAGAGCCACTTAGAGTGATTACGGCCACACCGTGACTCAGATTAAGGCGGGGTAGAATCATACACGTCACATATGATCCATGTATTGTTGTGCTAAAGTATCGACACAATCTGAATGTGTTTGGTCAGTTTTTCGTATGTCAGTTGATGTTTTTCACTTCAAATTATGTCCTTCTGAACCAAAAGACAGACACTTTGAGTGGTGGCGGCCAAACCACGCCTCGGATTGAGGTGGGGTTGACTCGTACATGTCACATATGACCCATGGATCGTTGTGCTAATGTATCGACACAATATGAATGTGTTTGGTCGGTTTTTCGTATACCAGTTGATGTTTTTCAATTAAAATGACGTACTTTTGAAACAAAAGGCAGACACTTTGAGTGGTGCCGGCCACACCGTGCCTCGGATTGAGGCGGAGTTGACTCGTACACGTCACATATGACCCATGGATCGTTATCCTAAAGTTTCAATGGAAACAGAATGCGTTTATTCTGTTTTCCATATGTACTTAAATTGATGTCCATTTTAAGCAAAAGAGAGCCACTTAGAGTGATTCCAGCCACACCGTTCCTCAAATTAAGGCGGGGTTGAATCGTACACATCACATATGACCCATGGATAGTTGTGCTAAAGTATCGACACAATCCGAATGCGTTTGGTCACTTTTCCATATGCCAGTTGATGTTTTTCATTTCAAATGATGTCCTTTTGAAACAAAAGACATACACTTTGAGTGGCGGCGGCCACACCGCACCTCGGATTGAGGAGGGGTTGACTTTTACACGTCACATATGACCCATGGATGGTTGTGCTAATGTATCGACACAATCCGAATGTGTTTGGTCGGTTTTCCGTATGCCAGTTGATGTTTTTCAATTAAAATAACGTACTTTTGAAACAAAAGGCAGACACTTTGAGTAGTGTTGGCCACACCGCACCTCTTATTGAGGCGGAGTTGACTCGTACATGTCACATATGACCCATGGATCGTTCTCCTAATGTTTAAATGGAAACCGAAGGCGTTTGGTCGGTTTTCCGTATGTACTTAAATTCTTATCCATTTTAAGCAAAAGAGAGCCACTTGGAGTGATTCTGGACACACTGTGCCTCATATTAAGGCGGGGTTGACTCATACATATCACATATGACCCATGGGTAGTTTTTCTAAAGTATCGACACAATCCGAATGCGTTTGGTCAGTTTTCTGTAAGACAGTTGATGTTTTTCCCTTCAAATGACGTCCTTTTGAAACAAAAGACAGACACTTTGAGTGGTGGCGGTCACACCGCACCTCGGATTGAGGAGGGGTTGACTCGTACACATCACATATGACCCATGGATCGTTGTGCTAATGTATAGACACAATCCAAATGTGTTTGGTCAGTTATCCGTATGCCAATTGTTGTTTTTCAATTAAAATGACGTCCTTTTGAAACAAAAGGCAGACACTTTGAGTGGTGAAGGCCACACCGCGCCTCGGATTGAGGCAGGGTTGACTCGTACACGTCACATATGACCCATGGATCATTTTTCTAATGTATCGACACAATACGAATGCATTTGGTCGGTTTTTCGTATGCCAGTTGATGTTTTTCAATTAAAATGACGTACTTTTGAAACAAAAGGCAGACACTTTGAGTGGTTCCGGCCACACCATGCCTCGGATTGAGGTAGAGTTGACTCGTAGACGTCACATATGACCCATGGATCGTTCTCCTAAAGTTTCAATGGAAACCGAATGCGTTTGGTCGGTTTTCCATATGTACCTAAATTGTTGTCCATTTTAAGCAAAAGAGAGACACTTAGAGTGATTATGGCCACACCGTGCCTCAAATTAAGGCGGGGTTGAATCGTACACGTCACATATGACCCATGGATCGTTGTGCTAAAGTATCGACACAATCCGAATGCGTTTGGTCGGTTTTCCGTATGCCAGTTGATGTTTTTTACTTGAAATTATGTCCTTTTGAAACAAAAGACAGACACTTTGAGTGGTGTCGGCCACACCGTGCCTCGGATTGAGGCGGGGTTGATTCATACACATCACATATGACCCATGGATCGTTGTGATAATGTATCGACATATTCCTAATGCGTTTGGTCGGTTTTCCGTATGCCAGTTGATATTTTTCAATTAAAATGACGTACTTTTGAAACAAAAGGCAGACACTTTGAGTGGTGCTGGCCACACCATGCCTCGGATTGAGGAGGAGTTGACTCTTACACATCACATATGACCCATGGATCGTTCTCCTAATGTTTCAATGGAAACTGAATGCATTTGGTCGGTTTTCCATATGTACTTAAATTGTTGTCCATTTTAAGCAAAAGAGAGCCACTTAGAGTGATTCCGGACACACCGTGCCTCAGATTAAGGCGGGGTTGAATCGTACACGTCACATATGATCCATGGATCATTTTTCTAAAGTATCGACACAATCCGAATGCGTTTGGTCACTTTTCCATATGCCGGTTGATGTTTTTCATTTCAAATGATGTCCTTTTGAAACAAAAGACAGAAACTTTGAGTGGTGGAAGCCACACCGCACCTTGTATTGAGGCGGGGTTGACTCATACACGTCACATATGACCCATGGATCGTTGTGATAATGTATCGACACAATCCGAATGCGTTTCGTCGGTTTTCCGTATGCCGGTTGATGTTTTTCAATTAAAATGACGTACTTTTGAAACAAAAGGCAGACACTTTGAGTGGTGCCAGCCACACCGCACCTCAGATTGAGGCAGAGTTGACTTGTACACGTCACATATGACCCATGGATCGTTCTCCTAAAGTTTCAATGGAAACCGAATGCGTTTGTTTGGTTTTCCATATGTACTTAAATTGTTGTCCATTTTAAGCAAAAGAGAGCCACTTGGAGTGATTCCGGCCACACCGTGCCTCAGATTAAGGTGGGGTTGACTCGTACATGTCACATATGACCCATGGATCGTTGTGCTAAAGTATCAACACAATATGAATGCATTTGGTCTATTTTCCGTATGCCATTTGATGTTTTTCACTTCAAATGACGTCCTTTCGAAACAAAAGACAGACACTTTGAGTGGTGGTGGCCACACCGTGCCTCAGATTGAGGCGGGGTTGACTCGTTCACATCACATATGACCCATGGATCATTGTGCTAATGTATCGACACAATCCAAATGCGTTTGGTCGGTTATCCGTATGCCAGTTGATGTTTTTCAATTAAAATGACTACCTTTTGAAACAAAAGACAGACACTTTGAGTGGTGTCGGCCACACCGCACCTCGGATTGAGGCGGGGTTGACTCGTACACGTCACATATGACCCATGGATCGTTTTTCTAATGTATCGACACAATCCGAATGTGTTTGGTTGGTTTTCCGTATGCCAGTTGAAGTTTTTCAATTAAAATGACGTACTTTTGAAACAAAAGGCAGACACTTTGAGTGGTGCTGGCCACACTGTGCCTCGGATTGAGTTGGAGTTGACTCGAACATGTCACATATGACCCATTGATCTTTCTCCTAAAGTGTTAATGGAAACCAAATGCGTTTGGTCGGTTTTCCGTATGTAGTTAAATTGTTGTCCATTTTACACAAAAGAGAGCCACTTAGAGTGATTCCAGCCACACCGTGCCTCAAATTAAGGCAGGGTTGAATCATACATGTCACATATGACCCATGGATCGTTGTGCTAAAGTATAGACACAATCCGAATGCATTTGATCAGTTTTCCGTATGCCAGTTGATGTTTTTCACTTCAAATTATGTCCTTTTGAAACAAAATACAGACACTTTGAGTGGTGGCGGCCACACCGCGCCTTGTATTGAGGCGGGGTTGACTTGTACACGTCACATATGACCCATGGATCGTTGTGCTAATGTATCGACACAATCCGAATGTGTTTGGTTGGTTTTCTGTATGCCAGTTGATGTTTTTCAATTAAAATGATGTACTTTTGAAACAAAAGGCAGACACTTTGAGTGGTGCCGACCATACCGCGCTTCAGATTGAGGCGGAGTTGACTCGTACACGTCACATATGACCCATGGATCGTTCTCCTAAAGTTTCAATGGAAACAAAATGCGTTTGGTCGGTTTTCCATATGTACTTAAATTGTTGTCCATTTTAAGCAAAAGAGAGCCACTTAGAGTGATTCCGGCCACACCATGCCTCAGATTAAGGAGGGGTTGAATCGTACACGTCACATATGTCCCATGGATCATTGTGCTAAAGTATCGACACAATCCGAATGTGTTAGGTCGCTTTTCCATATTCCAGTTGATGTTTTTCATTTCAAATGATGTCCTTTTGAAACAAAAGACAGACACTTTGAGTGGTGGCGGCCACACCGCGCCTCGGATTGAGGCGGAGTTGACTCGTACACATCAATATGACCCATGGATCGTTTTTCTAATGTATCGACACAGTCCGAATGCATTTGGTCGGTTTTCCGTATGCCAGTTGATCTTTTTCAATTAAAATGACGTACTTTTGAAACAAAAGGCAGACACTTTGAGTGGTGCCGGCCACACCGCGCCTCAGATTGAGGCAGAGTTGACTCGTACACGTCACATATGACCCATGGATCGTTCTCCTATAGTTTCAATGGAAACCGAATGCGTTTGGTCGGTTTTCCGTATGTACTTAAATTGTTGTCCATTTTAAGCAAAAGAGAGCCACTTGGAGTGATTCCGGCCACACCATGCCTCAGATTAAGGCGAGGTTGACTCGTACACATCACATATGACCCATGTATCGTTGTGATAAAGTATCGACACAATATGAATGCGTTTGTTCGGTTTTCCTTATGCCAGTTGATGTTTTTCACTTCAAATGATGTCCTTTTGAAACAAAAGACAAACACTTTGAGTGGTGGCAGCCACACCGTGCCTCAGATTGAGGCGGTGTTGACTCGTACACATCACATATGACCCATGGATCATTGTGATAATGTTTCGACACAATCCAAATGTGTTTGGTCGGTTATCCGTATACCAGTTGATGTTTTTCAATTAAAATGACGTCCTTTTGAAACAAAAGGCATACACTTTGAGTGGTGGCGGCCACACCGCACCTCGGATTGAGGCGGGGTTGACTTGTACATGTCACATATGACCCATGGATCGTTTTGCTAATGTATCAACACAATCTGAATGCATTTGGTCAGTTTTCCGTATGCCAGTTGATGTTTTTCAATTAAAATGACGTACTTTTGAAACAAAAGGCAGACACTTTGAGTGGTGCCGGCCACACCGCGCCTCGGATTGAGGCGGAGTTGACTCGTACACGTCACATATGACCCATGGATCGTTCTCCTAAAGTTTCAATGGAAACCGAATGTGTTTGTTCGGTTTTCCATATGTACTTAAATTGTTGTCCATTTTAAGCAAAAAAGAGCCACTTAGAGTGATTCCGGCCACACCGTGCCTCAGATTAAGGCGGGGTTGAATCGTACACATCACATATGACCCATGGATCGTTGTGCTAAAGTATCGACACAAGGAAGAGGGTGGGGGGATGTATGGGGGGCTATCTGGGGGGCTGTCCGGGGGCTGTCCGGTGGGTTGTCTGGGGTCCAGGGAGGAGGGTGGGGGGGCTGTGCGGGGGGCTGTCCGGGGGTGTTCGGGGGGTTGTCTAGGGTCCAAGGAGGAGGGTGGGGGGGGGGCTGTCTGGGAGGCTGTCCGGGGGGCTGTCTGGGGGGATGTTCGGGGGGCTGTCTCGGGTCTAGGGAGGAGGGTGGGGGGGGGGGGCTGTCCAGGGGGCTGTTCGGGGGGCTGTCCGGGGGCTATTTGGGGCTGTTCGGGTGGTTGTCCGGGGTCCAAGGAAGAGGGTGGGAGGCTGTCTAGGGGGCTGTTCGGGGGGTTGTCTGGGGTCCAGGGAGGAGGGTGGGGGGGCTGTCTGGGGGGCTATCCGGTGGAGCTTTCCGGGGTCCAGGGAGGAGGGTGGGGGGTTGTCCAGGGTCTAGGAAGGAGGGGGGTTCCCAAACACACAACTACTAAAAGACAACATCATCCATAAAAACAGATAATATATAAAAATAACTCAACTTGAATACTATGTTATGAGTCTAGATAAAACCAACAACTAGAATAGATTAAATATCAAATCTCAGTAATATCAGTAAAAAATGTAATGGATCAACTTTTCCCACATCACCATCACCATCATCACAATCATCACCATCATCATCATCACCCTCATCCTCGTCCCCATCATCATCCTCCCCCTCCCCCTCCTTCTCATCCTCGCCCTCCTCGCCCTTGCCACCCGCCTCGCCCTCCTCCTCTCCCTCCTCTTCCGCATCAGACTCCTCGCCATCATCATCATCAAGCTAGAAATCATCCTGAACACCACTAGAACTGCCACCTAGTGCACCGTATATAGAATGTATCGACGACATGTACTCATAAAAAGCTGGGCTGGCCTCTGCTGGAAGTGTAGGACGTATAACTTCAATAAATTTCATAAATGCACTGTTTGCCCTTGCAGACTATTCTTCCGTCTCTGTGGCCCTTTTCTCAGCCTGTTCTGCATGTGCCCTAACTTGCTGTAGCTCTGTGGCACTACAGCTCGTACCTGAGGAGGTCCAATACCTCGTCGGGACTATCCTAGGTTGGCAGCGTACTCTGCCAGAATGCTTCTCTCCCAACACCTGATGTAAGTGATCTGTTGGCCCAAAATTGTCTGGTTCTTGGGCATCGAGGGCCTCTAAAGCAGCCTGTTACAAATATAAATATATCATTAAGTTACAAAATAGATATTAAAAAATAAATTCAACAGATTAAAACTTACAATCTGCTGCTGAGTCGCGTCGTTGATGGCACTTCCATCCTTTTTCCGTCTACTCGAGAAAAACTGTTCTGCTCAAGGCACACGTACTTCAATATTTTGTATTTGCCTCTAAAATGAAATTGAAAACTAAAGTTATATGAAAACTTTAGAAAACTATTAAATAATTTAAGAAACAAAAGAAAGTGTAAGTCGTAAAGAAAACTTATAAACAATTGTCATACCTATTTCATCTCATGATCAGGCATCGTAGTGCATCCCAGAGTGTGGAGGTATTTTTTTGCATCAATGTTCTTTTTATTTTTTCCAGATGATTCCTAAATAAAATTAGAAAATGAAACAGATAGTATTAATGAAAAACATGAAAGTTATTATTTAAATACCTCAAATGTTATTAATACCTTAAACTGGGTACTCATCCAATGAGTAATCATCTGACGATACTGCTCTATAGGAAAATCATCCACCACTGGTACCACCTCTAACTCAGTGCCAACTCTAGCAACCTAGCCAATATACAACTCATGCTTGTAGGCTCTCCAATGCTCGCCTAAATCCTTTAGACGTTCCGATCATGCACCCTCACCATCGGGAAAATTAAATCAAAGCTGAAATCAAAATATTAATTCATATAAATAAAAAATAAT
Organism: Viscum album; assembly: GCA_963277665.1. Taxonomy (NCBI): domain Eukaryota; kingdom Viridiplantae; phylum Streptophyta; class Magnoliopsida; order Santalales; family Viscaceae; genus Viscum; species Viscum album. The sequence goes on from OY728166.1 coordinate 79,063,176, forward strand.
TCATGGCATTAAATAGAATAGATTTTTTTACCCATATCTCTACCCAAGCTCTATCATTGACCTCATGTGGAAAATGTCTCCACGATAGTGGGCTGACGGGAATGATGTCGGTGTATTTGGCAAGCGTCGCCAAAAAACTCCGACATTGCTACCCTGTTTTCTCAACCATTTGGTTGTCTTCATTATAATCCACCACAACCTGTGTGTGGCGGTTCCACACTGAACGCATGCGTGTACGCCCCTGCCCATGCCTCCTATCAGTAGATGTATCTGTCATGAAAGAAAAACATATATTTTATCAAAACATGTTATAATGAAAATAAATATTGCTATAAAAATTTGTTAGGGTTCTATAAATATACCTGTGTCGGTCTGATCGCTGAGCACCGCTGGATCCATAGAAACTGATGGAACACCCTGTGGTGGAATAAGAGTCGAAGACGATGGAATATAGAAGCTCAGAGAGATAGAAGTAGAAGGAAAAGAAGATGGGACAACTGTCTGACCGAATGCTGACTGGGGAGTGGGAATCATCATGGGATGTGAAAATGATGGGCCAGAAGATGCAGAAGGTAGCAAAAACATGGGAGGGCTAAATATCCCGTGTGTCTCTAATGACACACTGGGATCAGAATGTGGTAAGGATGACATGTCAGTGGGAGGGGCATGGTCTAGTCGGGTACACGCAGCTGCTCGTTCACCTCTGGTACGAACCCTCCTCGTACCACCAGCCTGAGTAATAGGACCAGTACTAGGCTCCTCGTTGAATAACTGTCGACGTATAGGTGGATTCTACAAAAATGTTTACAAAAAAATTAATCACATGACATTATATATTCTTTAAATATATATATATATATTTGAAATAAATTACTCACTGTAGGCACTAATGGTGGAACGCCCATCTCCGTCATTCGACGATTGTTCTCCATCATTTTTTTCCTTCGTCTCTCTTAAATTGGATTCATTTACCGCTTTTGAAAACAAATATGTAATTAATTAAAAAAAGAAAACTAATGTGTAACCCAAAAAACTAAATATATGAGGGAATAGGGGGATTCATAGGTAATTTAGATATCAATTTCTTTAGAAGATCTTGAATGGATTTAATAAATCATACAAGTTGTAATGTTCACCAAGTTAGAAATATTGTTTGACTATGTTTTAATACAGTTCAATTCCAAATTAGAAAATGCAATTCAAATAAAACTGCAACCAATAAACATTGAAAATTCACATAACGGTCAAGTCAGCTATCAATTGTTTTAGAAGAGCTTGAATGGATTTAATAAATCATACAAGTTGTAATGTTAACCAAGTTAGAAATATTGTTTGGCTATGTTTGAATACATTTCAATTCCAAATTAGAAAATGAAATTCAAAAACTGCAACCAATAAACATTGAAAATTCACATAATGGTCAAGTCAGCTAAAACATATTTGTGATCAATACTAAATCAATTTGAATATTACCAACCTGAACAACCCAACTAGAGGTAAACCAAAAGAATTGAGAACATGGATGAATGATTCTATATATTTTCAACCACAACTTCAGGTGCACAGTCAACTATGAAAATTAAGCTATTTGAGTCATCAAAAGAAATAAATGGATTTGTTCCAATGACACTAGGGACAGTGTCAATTCCATCATCACCATCATCAAAAATATGTCTTGGAATTACTTCAACTATGACACCAAATTCAGGTTGAAGTTGGTCTTTGACATAAAAAACTTGTTTAGCCATTGATGCCAACACAAATGGTTCTTCAATAGCAAGAGTGCGAGTCATATTAATTACTCAAAATCCACAATCATCAATAAATGTGCGATGTCTCATCATCGAATCAAACCAATGGCATTTCATCATTGTGACTCATCCATGAGAGTAATAATCCAATATTATTATTTTCTCAACAACTCCATAATAACCCACATTTTCAAATCGAGGTCTACTATCTGATGCACTGGCATAACAATCTGTTGTGGTAGTAACCATAACACCATCATGTTTTGTTCTCATGTTCTTTTCTCGTTCAGTGACAATAAATTTGTACCCATTGATAACAATTGATTTACAATCACAAACCACGATATTAGGACCAAAAGCCAAAGCTCTTATTTCCTCATGGATAGAGTCAGCAGAAAAACTCAATACCTACAATATAAATGACTATTAAACTTAATTAAATATTGATATAATTATTTTAAACATTAATTTTTTAATACCTTCAATTTTAACCAAGCAGAAAACTCTTTGCTATGCAAAAACTCTCTCCTTATCAAAGATAAAGAATGATGCTTCCTATTTATCATTGTTTTATATTCCCTGTAGATAAAAAATATGAATATTTTTAACAGATATATATGTAAGATATACATAATCAATTTAGTTGCCTAATATAGTCATCGAACAAATCACAGTTGAACAAAACTTTGCGATGTGCCATCTCCCGCTCTTCATGGCTTAATGTCTTCAATGTATATGATCTAGGAATTCCACCTATTTGGGGAAGTGATGGAAAACTGGGTTCAATTTTCTCATACCGTTCTTCTTCATTTCTCATTGGTATGTTCAATCTTGTAGTAAGATCAGACAAATACATCGAGCAGAAATCCATACATCCTTGATCCAAGTAACCGTTCACGATAGAACCTTCAGGATGATTTCTGTTTCGGACATAAGAATTTATTGTGAACATATTTATTTCAGTTGGATACATCCAACGAAAAGAAACAAGTCCTCCGAGAATTATTTATGTGGGAATATGGACAGTCAGATGCAGCATGCATGTGAAAAATGATGGAGGAAATATTTTCTCCAACTCACACAAAATTAAGGGAGCATCTGTTAGCATTTTTTGCAAGAAAGACTTGGACAACTTCTTACCAAAAAGATCTATAAACAAATGGAACAACTGAATAACAGCCACCCTTACATTATTGGACAAAAGATGACAGATTTCTATTGGAAGCAACTCATGCAGTAGAACGTGATAATCACGAGTCTTCAAAGATTCTAGCTTCAAATCTCTTCTGTTGACCCATTTAGATATGTTTCTTGAATAGCCATAAGGAACTCTAATAGTCTCTAATACTTTCATAAATTGTTTTTTCCGTAGGTTTCATCACATAATAATCACATGGAAGTTTCCATTTATTTTCACTGATACGCACAAGATGCAATTCTGGTCTGATGCCCCAATCCACCAAGTCACAACGAGATCGTAAATCATCTTTTGTCTTCCCCTTTACATTTAGAAGAACCGAAAGAAACATTTTGCATATATTCTTTTCAATATGCATTACGTCTAAGTAATGACGTAACAAATTGGTTGACCAATAAGGAAAATCAAAAAATATACTCCTCTTCCTCCAATTGAAACAGGTTTCAGTGGAAACATTCTTTCCCTTTCAAGATTTCATTTGACCCTTTCCGAATGAAAAACTAAAATCTTTCAATTCATTAAGAACATCAGTTCCAGACATACGCTGAGGTGGATCATCGTTCTCTATGGTATTATCAAATCTTCGATGATTCATTCTATATGGATGATCCTTTGGCAAGAATCGTCGATATCCCATAAAACTAAAACTACAGTGATGTTTCAAGTCTTCTGGATCGTGTATTCTTCATACAAACTGGACATGGAAGTTTTCCCTTCGTGCTCCATCTAGACATCATTGCATAAGCCGGAAAATCATTGATCGTCCACATAAGTGTAGCACGCATCTGAAATATGTCTTTTGAACATGCATCATATGTGTGCACACCCACATCCCAAAGAAGTTTCAACTCTTTTATTAAAGGTTGCATGTATACATCAATATCAATGCTGGGATCATAAGGACCAAATATGAGTATAATCATGAAAGTGAAAGGTTTTTTCATACACAACCATGGGGGAAGATTATAAATGTGTATAAAAACTGGCCATGTGCTGTGTGAAGTAAGCATCTTCCCAAGCGGATTAAAACCGTCACATGAAAGACCCAACCTCACATTATGCATGTCAGCTGCAAAATCAGGATGTCGAGCATCAAATCTCTACCATGCAAATCCATCTACAGGATGAACCAACTCATCATTAGTCTTCTTTCTCTCGGTATCATTCCATCTCATTTTTATTGATATGTCATCAGACATAAAAATATTCTGGATTCTAGGGATCAATGGAAAGTGCCACATTACTTTTTGTGGAACACGAGATGGTGTTCCATCAGATTTTGACTTCCAGCGGGATGTGCCACATTTTATACAATCATTTCGTTTAGCGGTTTCCTCCCAGAATAAACTGCAATCTTTCTAGAAATCATGAATTTTGTTTCTTGAAAATCCAAGTTCCTCAACTAACTTCCTTGCCATATAGTGGTTTGAGGGAATATCTGCATCATCTGGAAGTAAATCCTTCAAGAGAGTAAGAATGTAATTGATTGCTGTATTAGAAATACCATACATAGTTTTCCCATGAAACAATAGGATTAAAAATTCCATCTTTTTCATTTTAACGCATTGTCGATATACATGAGTCGTGGCAGCATCATTCAATTTTTTCACCCTATCAATATCATCATTTTCACTAGATGCATCAGTTGTCCTCATATCAAAGTCTTCTTGAGTCAAATTCCTTTATTTTTCATGATGACAAATAAATAGAAACCAATCATCTAACAAATTCTCCATTCCAGTCCTTTCATTTCGATCATCACCAATTTGAGATTTCATTTTCTCCCCATTTTGATACCACACAAAGTAGTTTTCTTGAAAACCATTTTTGGTTATGTGTTATCTGACTTCTTCACGGCTCAACCAAGGTCTACCAACACAATTGGAACATGGGCAGTGTATGCGACTACTATTTGAAGCATTGTGAAATGAAAAATCTATAAATCTCTCCAAATTGTTTTGAAAATCGCTTAAGATCCGATCGGTTTCATACATCCAACTTCTGTCCATTCTGTAAAAAGAATTTATATAAGCCATTTTGTCATAAACAATTCAATAGGATTGAAATTTAATAGAAAATATATTTAAGTAAACGATAAAGGAAGAAGTTTCTAGTTGATCTAGTGAACTATTAAAACAATGTAAAGATATACTAATTAATTCAGTTATGTGTGCCTAGATTTGAGGTGAGATGTGTTTTGTAATTTTTTCATTTATCACATACCAAGAAGACACCATAGAACTGATAAAACATTGTTCAAGATATTACAAAGTGAAGGATTTTCATAAAAGATGCATCCTCACAAAGGCAACGCGCACCATTTGTCAGCGAACCTCTCGTCCCCTCGACTCCGTGGGAACTGGCCCAAGCCCAAGGGTTGGCCACATTGGGCCTAGCTGGGGGCGTGCGGCGCGTAGGTGGGCAGGCCAGCCCTATACCTCGTTACCCATACAACACGTTTCCATTTGTCAGCGAACCTCTCGTCCCCTCGACTCTGTGGGAACTGGCCCAAGCCCAAGGGTTGGCCACCTTGGGCCTAGCTGGGGGCGTGCGGCGCGCAGGTGGGCAGACCAGCCCTATACCTCGTTACCCATACAACACGTTTTGAAGGGTAGAGATGGAGACCCAAAGCGCGCACCAGAGCCACCCGACGCGGAATTCTAACCCTAAATCAGATCATCGCTCTTATGCAGAGGTTGTTGCGGGTAAATCAGATGTTGTTGTGGATAAATCAGGAGATGTTTTCGTCGATGCTTGCACTGAAATCCAGATCAAACCCAAACAGTTTCGTCATCGAGGTCAGCTCACGATTTCTTTTACCGAGGATGAGGTAAACTATTTATCTTCTGATCTTCGGCTTGTTTTAGTTGGTAAATGCACAAATCGTCGGCCTTCCTTGAGGTTTCTTAGAATGACTCTGGAATCAATAGGTTTTACGGGTTTTAGTTTGGGTCTCCTTAATTCACATCATATTATCTTTCAGTTTGCCTCAGAAGAAGATTATTATAGGCTATGGATGAAGAGATCCTGGTCTTTTGGAGGATGTTATATGAAAATTTTGAAATGGACCCCTGCTTTTGACCCGTATGCTGAATCCCCAATTGTGCCTATATGGGTTAATTTCCCTGAATTTCCTTTGCACTTGTTTAATAAAGAAGCTTTATTTCCAATAGCTAGTTTGATTGGATGTCCTCTGAAGTTAGACTCAGCCACAAAGCTCTTATCTAGACCCTCTGTAGCGAGAATCTGTATTGAAATAGATGTTTCCCAGCATCTGCCAGACCAAATTTGGATTCAGAATGGAGATTTCGGTTTTACACAAGATGTTCTCTATGAAAGACTACCTGATTACTGTTATAGTTGTTTTAGACTCGGACATTCAATGAAAAACTGTGTAAAGGATTCTGCTAACACTAAAATCAATAAAATGTTTGGGTTGAAAAAGAGATGCAATGTCATAAGGCTATTGCTGGTTCTTCTGGCTATAAGAATCTGGCAGAACCTAGTCTGAATACTGAATTGAATAATTTACAAGTTGAAGATAATCTAACTTCCGATTATGTTAACTCTGTTCTTGAAGTCACTGCCCAACCTCCTATTTGCATGGGTGAACCGCATTCATTGAGGATAGAAAAGGATAAAGGAAAGCAAATAGTTGTGTCTGAGCCCTCTAAAGATGTTTGCAAGGACGGAGAGGATGTAGATAAAATGGGTTTGAAGTTGCAAGCACCTGAATGTCAGCCTTCAGAATTCGTTCAGATGGTCTTGATGTCTCCAAACAGCAAGAGAACCCTGTTTCTGTTAACACAGATCAAGAGGTTGCTGAAAAGGTTCAAACAGATGGATCCGTTTGTAGTGGATCATCATCTGAAGAGGCGGATAAACCTGGACAATTAGAAGAAGAATACCTGAAAACCATGGATAGGAAAGGAAAAAAATCAGTGGTAGATGCTGATGGTTTCATCACCCTGAACCCAAAAAAGACTAGAATATGTAAGGATTACTCTCAAGTGGAAAGAACCATCACCACTAGGTTGACTGAGGCTAATAAAATGGTTTACCCCGGAAAAGAGAAAAGAGAATTAATTTGCGAGAAATCCAGCGTTGTTTTATATTACTTCTCATTTCAATTCACGGAAGAGGAAATTCAAGGGTGGCTTGCTCATACGAGAAAGCAACAAGATTTGTTGAAACAGGAGAGACAAAAAGGGATTATCAATGTGGATCAATTTGAGAATGCTATGAAATTCATTTACTTTGAGAAATTGAAGTTGAAAGCACCACTTTCTTGATGTTTGTTTGTAGACATTCTGTGTGGTCTTTGTTTCTGGTTTACTGGTCACAACTTATTGTTGTTCTAGCTGATCTGTGTTCCTCTAAAGATGATTATCTATCTTTGATGCGGTTGGAGTTCTCTGATCAGACTTGTTGTGGTCTATCTGCTGATCTTGGATGTTTGGCATTTAAATGCTGTTTTTTTATTTCCTATAAGATCTCCCTGGTTGGTACAGTTAGTGGATTTCTTTGGATGTTTTGAGGAGCCTTATCTAAGGGTTTGATTGAATCTGGCTAGTTTCATCTCTGTTCTTCTGTTTTTCTTGAGACTTGTTCACTTTGATGATCTGCAGGCATGCTGTATTTGTTTGAAGCTTCAGTCTTGTGATTCTGCAACTCTGTTTTGAAGGAATGCCCTATATTTTTGCATTGTCAAATGTCTGAACATCTATGTCTGAATGTTCATGTATTTATCATGCGCTATATAGAGAATCTGTTTAATCATTTCATAGTTTGACATGTTTTGTGAGCGTGATTTGGAGCAGGTTTTCTCTTCTAGAATGAATTTTTGGGAGATCATGATGCTAGAGCTGGAGTTCCTGTTTCTTGTTTAAAGCTTATTGACAGACTTTGGTCCACCTGGATTGCATAGCTCGGACGGTTTGGGACTGGTTTTCTGGATTGCTGGGTGGGATATTCTTGTTGGAGTGTGTTTGGTTGGTTCTTGTCAGCCTAGGTTGTTTAATTATTCATTCTTGTGGGCTGCATTTTGGCTTTTGCTGGTGTAGGCTTACTACACCTCGTGTGTACTTTGACCCTTTTTTGTTTTAATAAAATTCTCTTGCATGGATTGGGAAACCAATCCATGTCACCTTTTAAAAAAAAATAAAAAAATAAAAGATGCAGAATGTGTAAAGAGAGTTTTTTAATAAGTTATTGATTCTAACAAATGGAAATATTGTGAAAAGTTAGTACATTTCATAACACCCAAACTAAAGTCCACAGAAAGTACCATATCACCCCACTAAAAAAAAGGAAAACCACCTACCCCACTACCCCAACCATTTCAATTACCTCAATGAGGGCTTCTATGTCTATATTTGGTAAGAGGTTGAAAGAGTATAACCTGGATGGGGGTGTTGCAGCCCGATCAGATGGAAGACCTCATGTTAGGGTTCACCTGCGCGAGGGATTCTGGAAATCGGGGGAAATGCAGATTTATTTGCTTCTGTGTAATTGGGGGCGGAGCAGTCCACGGGGGTGGTGGGGTTGTCCAGGGGGTACAGGTTGTCCAGGGGGTAAGCGGGCTATCCACGAGGGTGGAAGGTATGTCTAGGGGGTAGGGGGTGTCCAGGGGGGGTGGGCGGGCTATCCACGGGGGTGGGGGGGGGGGGGGCTTTCCAGGGGGTAGAAGGTGTCTAGGGGTGGGGTGTCCGGGGGGGGTGGGGGGTGGGGGGGAGTGTCTAGGGGGTGGGCAGGCTGTCCATGAGGTTGGGGGGCTGTCCAGGGAGTAGGGGGTGTCCAGGGGGTGGAAGACTTTCCACGGGGGTGGCGGGGGTTTTCCAGGGGGTACAAGGTGTCCAGGGGGGTGGGTGGACTGTCCATGAGGGTGGTAGGGCTGTCCAGGGGGTAGGGGGTGTCCAGGGGGGGTGGGCGAGCTGTCCATAGGGGTGTGACTGAGAGCTATGAGATTTAATTGGGTTTTCATTCATGTTATGAAAAAAAAGATGGGTGATAAGGATTAGAATAGTATTTTTTAGTGAAAATTCAATTTGGTAGGATTAGTGACTTGATAACATGATGGTATCAAGTTTGCAATTGGGGAAAATGTTGGGGCATTGGATTCTAAAAGGCTCCCACAATCTTCCAAGGATACATTATTTCTAGAAAAATGTGTTGTGGGAGAAAGAATTCATCCTATATAGTTGATGTCACTTTTAGATCATGTGATGCCTTACTCATCAAGATGACTAGATAAGAACCAAAACCAAAGAGGCCTCAAAACTATCCAAATCTCTATAAGTGATGAATTCCCCATGCTTATTGGTGAACTATAGAAGTGATGATTTCCCACCTGCATAGCCCCCCTCCCCACCTCACCCCCAACAGACTCCCCCTGCACAACCCCCCTCCCATCCACCGACTGCACAACCCCCCCCCCCCACCTACACCCCCACTTGCACAACCCCCCTCCCCCACCCCACCTGCACAACCCCTTCCCATCCACCCACTGTACACCCCCCCCACCTCACCCCCAACATACTCCCACCTGCCCAGACCAACCCCAACTTACACACTCCCTTCCCCCCACCCACTTGCACAGCCACCCCCCACCTACACCCCCCCACTTGCACAACCCCCCCTCCCCCCAACCCCACCTGCACAACCCCCCTCCCCCCAACACCAACTGTACACCCCACCCCACACCTCACCCCCAACAGACTCCCACCTACCCAGCCCCCCCCCCCCCCCCCAACCTGCACACTCCCCTCCCCCCACCTACTTGCACAACACCCCCCTCCACTTTCACCCTCAACTTGAACAGCCACCTCCCCCACCCCCACCTGCACAACCCACCCCCACCCCCACCTATACAACCCCCACCTCACCCCCAAGACTCTGACCTACCCAGCCCACCCCCCCAACCTGCACACTCCCCTCCCCCCACCCACTTGCACAACAACCCCACTCTAATTGCACCCCCACCTGCACAACCCACCCCTCCCCCCACCCCCACATGCACAACCCACCCCCACCCCCACCTGTACAACCCCCACCTCAACACCCCACCAGCACAACCCCTCCCCCCACCTAAAAACCCCACCAGCACACCCCCTCCCCCCACCTACTGCACCCCCAACACCTCCCACCAGAACAAAAATATAAAAAAAAACAGAACAAAAAATTGATTCACACATGACAGCAGAACAAAAATAGAAAACAAATAACAAATCCAATTGAAATTGTTGGGTATACGTACTGCCGAACCTTAGGTTTAAGCCAAATCAAAATAGAAAAGAAAAAAATTAGATGCAAAAAATTAAACATAACGTACTACTTACAGATTTGAAGTGTAGAACAAAACAAACTTGTGATTGAGTATGGATCTGGTGGAATGATTTTCCACACGAGAGAGATCTTAGGTCTCAATTTTAGCAGTTCAATCGCGTGGATGGGATCTCGGGTTCACTGGGATTTTAGGGGAAAACTTTCCCAACAGTTTTAACAAACCATTGGGAAAGGTGAGCTTTACCAACGATTTACACAAACCGTTGGGAAAGCCTTCCTAAGTCATGGGCTTTACCAACGGTTTTGTAAAACCTTTGGTAAAGGGAGAAAAATTGTTAGATTTCCCAACGGTTTCTTCAAACCGTTGGGAAATACTTTTTTTATACATCTATGCCAACGGTTCAGCAGAACCGTTGGCAAAGAAGCGTTGGGAAAACCCAACTTCCCAGTAGTGCCCCCCAATAGTAAAATGGATGATGGTCCTAAGATACGCCCTCCACCTAAGTACCCAAGGCTTTACATGTGCTGCATTTTCCCAAAACATTTTAAAATGGATTTTCATAGTTAATTTCAAACAACCATGTTCTTTTATCAAACCTACTTTAAAAATCATCTTCATAATCCATTTTTTAATTTTTTGAAAAAACCCATTTTTCTTTACTAAAAACCAAGGTAAAATCCAAATTTTATAGAAAATCCATTTAGGTACACACAAAAATTATTTGAATTAATTTATAAAACAATTTATAAAATAAGATCAATCAAGGTTGATTCAAAAAATTCTATAGACTGAACCACCAACCTCAAATTCATGTTGCACACGCCTGCAACAGGATCCACCAATACTGGAAGGAACGGAAAAAAATAGGACTCCCACATCTTATAATCACATTACAAAGACAAAACAGATGGTGGAGAGAATATATCACAACATATCACAAAGAAAACACACTCGCTACACTACATCCAACAAAGGACCAACCCCCAAAATATAATTTCACAATAGATCCAAAAGGAACAAGAAAGCATCATCAACACATGATCAACATCACATGATTTTAAAATATGAAAATGTAGCCAATGTGGCTTCCACATCCAATGGAAATGAATAATTAGAAAATATGTTTACTAGTGAGAGGATACACAACCAAGCCATAGATCAATCATTGAATTAAGTGATCTGGAAGGAGTAGAGGTCAACCATATCATACCTAGAATCACTTAGGGTTTGAGGGAGGAGGATTCACAATGAATGATGAAGGGGTTATTCTTACAGTGTGATAAAAACCTATAGGTTTTTCAAAATTCATGACATGAAATATAGATTCACAATGCAGATCCCATGAGTTCTATATATAGTGAAAAAGGCATCACCTTGGATTAAAAAAACTCATCGACTATTTCATGACGTGAACATGTTTCATGGCCTGTAATTTTTTCATGCTCTAAACTGGTTTCATGGATTCCGCTAGGTACCAGATTCATGACATGAACTAGATTCATGATGTGAATCATCCCTACATCCAACACCAACCAATGGCCCTATATAATGTTCCCAAACTAACTCCAATTCCCTCTAAACCAAAAAACACACTCTTGATGAAGAAAAAGAGTCTACCTTAAATCTAGATGTTACAAGGTTATTCAGTGTGATTATACTTACAATACTATGTAGTGGATAAGGGTTTATGATATATGGTGATGCATCAAAGAAGGGAATGTGATGTATCCTCATGTAGAATGATATGGTGATAGCTTATTCCTCCCACCAATTGAAAATTCATGTGTTGAATTATCTAACTCATGATTTAGAGCTCACAGTGATAATTTTTTCATTGAAGATATAGAGGAATTATTTGTATGGTGAATTGTGTGATATATGTACTGATCATAAAATCTTGAAGTATATATTTACAAAGAAAGAGTTAAATATGTTCCAGAGAATATGGTTTGAGTTGATCAAAGATTATGACTATTCAATACATTACCACCCTGAGAAAGTAAATAAAGTGGATGATGCTCTGAGTTGGAAATACCATGCTATTTTTTCCATGATGAGGATTTAAAGTGATCCAATATTTATAGTTATTCATAAGAAGGATCTTGAAATACTAATAAAATAAGACAAATCTTATCGTTATCAGAATAATGTTCAACCATCCATCCATGATAGGATTAAAAAGGCGTAGAAGGAATATTTGGAGGTATAAAAGAAGGTGAGGAATGTTCTTGAGTTCAACCATGATCGTGCTGGAATGATAAGGTCTATAAATCAAGTATGTGTTCCATCAATACTAGAGTTTAAGGATTTTTTAGATGATGCTCATAGTTCATCATTCTATATTCATTCTAGAAGTATGAATATGTATTGAAATCTGAAACAGAATTTCTAGTGGGATAACATGAGAAGGTATATTGTAGAGTATGTATCTCGATCCCTAGTCTGTGAACATGTTAAGGCTGATATAAAGAATTATAAGGTGATTTTACAACCATTAACTATACCAGAATGGAAATAGGAAAAAATTACCATGAATTTAGTAATTAGAATCACTAAAACATCTAACGAGCATAATATTATTTGGGTTGTATTCAACCGCCTTATGAAATTAGTGCATTTTGTATCTATTAGATAGGATTTCTCTCTTGAATAGATTACTCATTTATACATTAAGAAAGTTGTTAGATTTCATGACGTACCACTCTAAATCATATCCGATCAAGATTTGAGGTTTACTTAGAAGTTTTGGAGAAGTCTTATGCAAGATCTAGATACAAAGTTGAGTTTTAGTACTTCTTATTATCCTTGGATAGGTGGTTAGTCTGAGAGGAATATTCAAACTCTATAATACATGTGAATATCTTACTCTATGGATTTAAAATGTTCATGGGATAAACAACTTTATTTGGTATAACTTTCTTATAACAATATCTTTCACTCGAGAATTTAGATGGATATTTATGAAGCCCTAGTGGAAGGACGTGGATAAATCAATTTTTTTGGGATGAAGTTATAGAAAGAAATCTATTTAGACCTGATCAAGATGAGGAAATGTAAGAGAAGGTTTGATGAATTCAATATCACATGAGGGTAGCTCAAAGTTAATAAAAAAGTTATTCTGAAAATCGCCAGTGAGATATAGAGTTCAAAGTTAGTAACAAGTTATTCTTATGAATATCTCCTTGGAATAAGGTTATGATATTTGGAAATAAGGGAAAGCTAAACCCTAGTTATTTTAGTCCCTTTTAAATTCTTGATCTTATCTTGATGGTAGCTTATCATTTAGCAGTTTCACCAAATCTATATCAAGTTCATGATGTGTTCCATGTATCTATCATAAGAAAGTACATACCTAATCCTTGAAATGTATTAAACTCAGAGGTCATACCACTGGAGCAAGATCTTTCTTATCAGGAACAACCAATGGAAATTTTGGATCGTAGAGAGAAAATGTTATGGAATAAGACCAATCATATAATAATTTTTTTGGTGAAACCATAAATTTGAGGAAAATATATAGGAACCAGAGGATGTGATGAGGCATAATTATCATCAATTTTTTTATTGAGTAATATATTTTCAAGGGTAAAATTTTTATAAGGGTTTAGAATTTAACACCATAAGATTTTATGATAGATTTCTATTTAAAAAAATTTAGTTTTCTTATAGCTTACCTTACACAAAAAACCAAGTTAAAAAGAACCACGAAACAAATATTGAAATATTATTATGTGATGATTATGTCATTTTTTCATCATTTCATTATTATCTTATGTTTAATTTTTAGGATTTTTCTAAAAGGATTTATTTTTCAAGGAATAGTGAAAAATAATTTTTTTTGAAAAACTACCATTTATTTTCTTAAAATCAAGAAATTTAAAAGTATAATTATATTTTCATTTGGTATAAAATTTATATAAGATCTAATTTATTTAAATTATGATCATAATTTTATATTATTTTGATATAAGTCAATTTTTAGTCTTAAAAAAACAATTTTTGAAAAACAGTTTTTTTGTGGCATTTTACGGGTTTATTTTTAAAAAGTTTTTATCCATTATATAACTTATAGGAATTGAATTTGATAAAATAGATTCCATATTTATAATCATTAGGTTCAAATTTATTAAATAGTTTCCTTTTATTTTTAGGTATTATGAATAGTAACCATGGTAAATTTTATCACATCGGTAAAGGGTAAATCAAGTAATTAAGGTTAAAAATAATGTAATAAGACATTAAAAAATAATAAAAAGCTTTCATTTATTTCATTTTATGATATTAATTTGACTATATCCATATTAAATTTAAATATATGGAATTTTTATTCCATTTTCCTTTGATAATGACATTTATATTATTTTAAGTAAAGAAAATTCCAAAATGTCACTCTCTTGACTTTAATATCTCTAAATTTTTTATATAAGTATAAAAATAGGATAAGTTCAGTTATAATTGTTTATTTGAAATATTAATTAATTTTTTTATCATGATAATTTTTTTATTTTTAGATATGAATTAATTACCTTAAATGCATACACAACACCAACACAGTGTGTGTGCAAGCTGTAGTAAAAAAATGTAAATGATATTAAAAAACCAAAAGTAATATTTTTTTGGTGAGTTATATTCCCCCATTAATTTTATTGATAAATATAAAATATTAGGGATTTTTTAATGGTTTATATTATAATTCCATATTTTTATTGATGTCATTAAAGTCAAATTAAATGAATAGTTTTAAAAATGATATTAATGATATTTTATGAAAACAATATTTTATTAAATTATTTAAATATCATTAAAAATATGAAATAGGAAAATGAGGATAATATATGGTCTAAATTTTCATCTCTTCTCCATTTATGATCCAAATATAACTTTATAAGTAAAATTATAACCCTTTAATATCGAAATAGTTGTTACTGAGGTTAAGGTTAAAAATGGTTAACGAAGGGGTTAATAAAAAAGATAAGGTTTAAAATGATATATAAAACTGAATAAATTTAATTGGAAGATTATATTAAGACCATATATTCCTTATATTATAATCAATTTAATTTTGGAACCACTTTTCCATGAATGTGACTATTATATTTTAATCTTTTGAGAAATTACAAAACTGCCCCTCCGTTCACTTATAAAAGGACACTCATTATCTCTTTTATTTACACTTTATTGAGAAACATATCTCAACCAATAACAAAACAATTATATTCTAAAATTCTACGTCCATTAATTTTAGGTTCTGGTATTCTTAAAAGACCATTCGAAGGGTCCTTAAGGATGGATCTAAAGAAAGTCTACTGAAGAAGAGGTAATCATCTTAACCAACTATTTCAAGTTTATTTCTTCTTATAATTCATCTAAATATATAGTAAAAATAATAAATATAGAATAATAAATAATATTATATATTATTATTATTATATTACAACCATTTTCCATCTCTTTTACATTCTATAAAAAGTGAAATCATTGCTCGTGTGTACATACAACTTATCATCTCCACTTAGCAGTGTAATTCCTTTTTCACCACCACTTTATTTGGATTGTTATAAATATGTAACTAATAAATATATATAATATTTATGAAATAATTATGGTTATTTAAATATATAATGTCATTTACCTTATTACCATCCAATCCGATGGAAAATGATAATGTGACTCATGCGTACGTGTGAAGTATCACATCCACGAAGCGATGTGATTCATTTTTTGTTTCATTTTTAAATATATGGTAATAAGGATATATTTAATTAATATATATTACATAATAATAATTATATAAATGTGAATTATTATTTATATTTCTTTTATTTTATCTGTCAAAAAGTGAAAACTGTGTTCATGCATGCGTACGACCTACCATCTCCATGAACGGTGTAATTCATTTTTCTATTTATACCTTTTTTGGATAAATATAAATATAAATATATATAACAAATATATATGATATTTTTATCATTATTAACATTATAGATATGATAGGACCATAATCAAAGTATAAGGACTGGAACTACGGTACCAAATTTCACATGAAAAAAATTAGTTAACACCCAAAATAATGATAGTAATAAAAGATTTTTAAAAAATGGATGATAAGATGGTATTAATGGATCAAATATGATATTATATATGTGTATATGGTTCTATAATATAATTATAATAAATCTAAATTTATTATAAAGGAGGTTAAAATAACTTATGAGGCAATTCGAGATTAAGGTAAAGGATTTCTTCTCAATTTCCACTCCATTGAGTCATATTGGTATTATGCACCTAGTTATTTATATTTCATGTATATACACACAATTTGATGTATTTAACATTAATATATATTTATTAATAATGGTTATATTTTCAATTCATGTTTACTCTTTCAATGGGGTACAATTTAAAAGTTACCAAAGAGGTAAGACAATATTTTACAATCTCATTTTTTGGGATTGCTCTTATTCTCATTGAAGGAATATTATAATAAATCCTTCATAAACTCTATATATTTTATTATACTATATATATAATAATTTTAAATATTTTCTTCCAAATTTTCATCTATTTTTAATTTTAATCAAGCAATGAAATGTTTAAAATAAAATTCAGTCTTATTTTTATTTTGATCGGATATATTTTTCTTTTATATCCATATTTTTCAAAATTGTTTTACAATTTTTTTATTTACTAAAATGATTTATTAAGAAAATTTTATATTATCCTTGAATTTTTATAATTTTTGAAAGTAATATTTCTTATTTTTTCCGAAAAGGTCATTTTTTACTTTCTTTACAAAATGTCAAAAGGAATGTTTCTTTTTAATGTATACTACATTAATGGATTTTGGTGTAGCCATAATCATTTTATGTTGTTCATATTATTCTACAAGTATGAAATGGTTTTGTAAAGAAAAATATTTAATGAATGCATATTTTAATGTTTCAATTCCATTTTCTTGATTTCTCCAAAATATATAATTTTATTACAAACCTATATTTCTGATGAATTGATTGTCATATTTTATGTTTTATTAATTTTATGGTCATTAAATTTATTATGAATTATTATACATTAAATTTATCTTAAATATATATATTCTTTATATCATGGATATTATTATTTACTAAACCATATAAAATTTATATATATGGTGTTTTACTATGAAATTTATTCGATTAACTAGGGAAATATTAATATTTTGTATTATTTACTCAATATGAATATTTGTCGATAATTCATATTTTATATAAATTAAATTGATCATTAAATATATTATTAATGAATTGTAAATGCATTAATGGGTGGTGCTCAATTATAGATAGCTCCTTGATGCATCGATATGTATCATAAGACAAACCAGTTTGTTAGCCATATTAAATAGGTTTTTAGTGTATGCCTACCCATCAATTAAAATGTCTTAGAGAAATCCCTTGATGGTAAAGATATCATGATATCTAAGATCATGACATATAAAATTAACCATTTCCATAATTGACAATTTAGTTACTATTATCCATGATATTACTTCATTGATATTATCCATGGACACATTTTGTGCTCATGTTATTGATTAAATGGAATCTATTTTCAATTATATACCTTTTTATATTGATCATGTCTTATTTAATCATGATAGATTCCACTCTACATAAACCTTACTGAGAATATAAACTCAATATTTTTTTTCATTTCCTTAGGATATGAAGAAGGATATTATGAATAATATTAGGGATGATAGAATGTTTATTATGCTATTTATTTTATATTTTAAATGTAATATGAAAATAATGTATGTATTTGGTTCTTAGAGACTACTAAACTGATCGATCCTATGTGGTGAGATACCTTGTATCTTTTACTAATATAATAAATATGATACTGGCTCTAGGGTACTGGAGTTAGGGTTTCTGCACCTTCAAAAGCATAGGTGAATTCCTCAATATAATAGGAAGTAAATTTATCCTCCACATTCATAGCATATGATGCTTCACCCACCAACTGATGGATAGTTGGTCTTAATGTCTAAAGTGTTGAACCAACTCACCACTCTTAAGGGGTATAATATCAGTTGTTTTTGTGATAAAACCAATCTCTACTACACAATCACCAAAACCTCACCATACTTGTAGTGGGTAACTAATAAATGATAAGGTGGTTACTACCACACCTCTTATATACTTTGGAGGAATCTATAAGGAGACATATTTCTCCATCAAGAAAACCCTTAATTCATAATAAGGGGTGAGTGAAGGATGGTCACTATCAGTGGAAGTTCTCTAGATAACTAAAGTATCGCCCGAGGTCCAACTAGAATCCACAAATCCTGCTCATATAACACAGGATAAACAAATCATGTCGTGTCGACCACCATGGGGGTTTATGTAGAATGGAAACTAGTCATGCTTCATTCTAAACCTATTATTTCCCAATAATGGGCATCCTCTATGCATATCATCCCACATCTCATATAGGATTAACTATTTTCTAAACAAGTACTCTCTGAAGGTTGTGAATTAGGGGAGAGGTTCAATGTGTCATGTGTCTCCAACTACCTTCTCACCACCAAGTCCTTTATCAAATAATTCATTGAAAATAAATAGGGTTCTTTTTAGCCACAATAATATGGAGGTCTATCCACAACATTGTTCTAGCTTTCATCATGTTAAAATTTATCCTGCCCCTTCAGCCAGGGTGTATCTCTACTATGAATTACCAATATACCAATGCTTACTTGAGTGACTCTGAGATAGGTGTTTTTTTTCTGGAAATCATAACCATTACTCAATGTCACCTTCTCTAGAGTTTCCACTTGAACCTCTGAGATCAAATTTTTTTATCAAAAAACATACCTAGAAGAACACCTTGCAAATCCAAAGGGCCTTAACACAAACTCGAACATGGTTATACTACCCCAAAGATAAGAACAACATCCCTCGTAAAACTCTATCTCAGATAAAAGGATAAAAATATAGCCACGGTACAGTAGTACCATCTTGATACTAAGAAAATAATCATCATTATCTTCCCTATAATAGATTAAAATTCCATATAGGGTGTAAAGACCCCAACTTCAGTAGCCCAGAGTTAGTGGTTACTTTATTTTATTGGCACTGGATACAAGAAATCACATTACAAAGGACCAAATGGTTTAGTAGTATTTGAAAACTATATACATATTAGAATATTACATTACATTTGAAAATATAACACAACATAGTATTTTATTTGAGTTCACCATCATTCTCTTTGGTATATCCCTACATATCAATTATAATACACTTTCTAGAATCTTAGAAAAATAAATATAAAAAAGGGGAGAGATCTGTTGCTCTATAAGGGTATGCATACTATGAAAGATAATATGAATAAATAAGGCATAAAAATATGGAAATGTAAGCACATTTCATTTAATCAATAACATAATCCTAAAGAATAATATTTCAGGAATAAATGATGATAAAATAATTCCATATAAATGAAAACATGATCTTGAAACTTATCCATGGATATCATAACTAATAAAATAATCACATTAACATCAAATAACTAATCTCATAATGAGTAAATTCATAATTTTGAACATCATAAACACACCATTAAGGCCTCATTCTAAGATATATTATATAAATGTGTAAGACCTTAGCCAATACCCAAACTAGTTTGACTCATGAGACCTACCAATGCATCGAGGGGCTATAGTGGGCTCCACCCATCACTTACTAAGTCCAATGAATTCCTCCTATGAAATGGGGGAAAAATAATAAATATAAATAGACATATTGAAACTAGTATATGAAATGTTAATAATTACTCCAATGAGTAAAGATAATCATAAACTATCTAGGGTAATATAGAGATATGGTATCAAAATAGTACATCATTGGTCAAACTGATCATAAACTATCCATTTAAGTATGGTAGATGGTATTATAAGAGAATGAAATTATTAAAATCATAATATTCAATAGAGGATTTCAAAATAGATGAAAATAATTTAAAAATATCATTGGAATTTTGTTGAGGAAAATACCCTTTTCACTTTGAAATCACTTATTTTTAAAACATTGTAACATGAAGAAAAAATTTTTCTTTGAAAAGAAAATTTTAAACTTGTAAAGGAATATTAGAAGAAAATATTATTCATGATGGTATGAAAATTCGTTCATAAAATATAAGTTAAAAACATTCTTTTCACACCATTGTAAAAAGGTTAAAAAGTACCTCATTTGAAAAACGACAAGAATATTCCTTTAAAACCATTTTGTAAAAAGTAAAAAATAGGTAAAAATTCCTTTAATAAATAATTGGAGTGTAATATAAATACTATTTGAAACATTTTAAGTAAAATATGGATATTAAATAAAAATATTCCACTAGTAGGGACATAAACATGAACAATTCTGAATAATGATGAGATTGTGAAATAAACTCATACCTCAGGTTTGATTTCCTTTGTACATGTTAGAACCTAATTTATAATAAATATATATTTATTAAGAATATATTATAGAACCATAATCATATATTTCATACCATTTATGACTTATAATCTTTTATCACTTGTTTATTAATAATTCTTTGTTAAAAATCACAATTTTAGGTAATAACTCGTTTGATTTTCATGTATGTTTTTGTTTGATAGTTTCAGTATTTATAATTTTATCAAGGTTAAATAATCTAAAAAATGTTAATAATGATATAAATATAATATCTTTTAATTATATATATATTTATAGTAATTCATAAAAGTTAGAGATAAAAAATAAATTACACTATTCATTGAGAGGGTAGGCCATACGTACGCATGTACATTATTTTCACTTTTTGACGGATGAAACTAAAGATAAGTAAATAATAATCAACCTTTAAAGATTCATTATTATATCAGACATATTATATATATTCATAAAATCCATCCACATTACAATACAAGTAAAATATTAATGAAGGACAAATCACATCGCTTCATAGAGGTGATAGTCCACACGTATGCACGAGCGACGTTATCATTTCTAAAAAAATTGGAAGGTAAGAAGGTAGATATGATATTATAATTATATATGTATAATAATTTAATAATTATAATATATAAACATTTAACCCATCATAGTACTGATCCATAAAAGACAGTGATAAAAAATGAATTGTACCGCTATGTGGAGATGATAAGTCGTACGTATGCATGAGCGATACTTTCACTTCCCATTTTATTGGAAAGAGGGTGGGTAATGGAGGTTTCATAATCATAATAAAATCTCAGTATATTGGGGATGCGTAATATATTATTTTATGATAAATTCTAGAGGTTTAGAATATGCCAAAGAAGATATAAATTAAAAGAGGTCAGGTAAGATAATTACCTCTTCTTCGGGAGACCTTCATTAGATCCTTTATTAAAGAACTTAGGTTTTGTCTGTTAGAGTGAAAAAACCTAAAAAACATAGATAAGGATTTTTAGAAGATAAATAGGTATGTTTTTTTAATATAGGCATCTCAATGTGGTGTAAAGAAGTGAATAAATGGGTGTCCTTTTATAATTTAGGTGAGGGTTCTTTTGAAATTTCTTAAGGATAAATTATAATAAAGTAATTCTATAGCCAAAATGGCACAAAATGGATAGGTATTAAAAAAATATGTTATTAAATGGATTAAATATCATAAAATAATAAAATTTTTACAGGTTTTTGTGGTGTTTTAAACCTTATCTTCTGGTTTAACCCCTTAGTTAACCTATTTTAATATTAACCACAATAATATATTTTTCACTCTTAAAGGGTTATACTTTTATATATAAATTAACTATAGAATCATAAATGGAAAATTGATGAAATTTTAGACCTTATATTACCCCCATTTCCTCTTTCAAGATTTTAATTATTTTTAAATAATTTAATAGAATATTATTTTGATAAATTATCAGTAATGTAAATTTTTAAATTATTTATTTAATTTGACTTCAAATACATTAATACAAACTTTTTTTAGAATATAATTCATTTAAACATCACTAATATGCCGTATTAATCTAAAAAATTTGTGTAATACTATAAATAACTCAAATAATATCACTTTTAATATTTTTAATATCATTTATTTTAGTTTTCTATTAATTGAATAAATATTGTATTAGTATTGGGAAAGCATTGAAGGTAATTAGATAATTACTAAAAATTATAAATAAATTATAATCATAAATATAATTTCATTTTTCAAAAAAATTACAATTATATTCATTAATAACTTTATTTCTCCTTATGCATACACATAATAGATATTTAAAACCAAGAGAGTGATATTTTGTAACTTTTTTGGATTTAAATATTATATTGGTCATTTTTTAGACAAATGTCCATAAAACATATAAATTTAGAGCTTAAGATGATAATTATGGAATTATTTTAATCAAATAACATATAATATGAAATATTATGACAATATCACTTATTTTTAACCTAGATTAACTCGATTTACCCTTTACCGAGGTGATAAATTTTACCATAGTTACTATTCATATTAACAAAAAATAAAAGGGACCTATTTACCAAATTCAAACCTCTTGATTTTAAATATAGAATACATTTTTTATGATTCAATTTCTATAAGTTTCATAAATTAATTTTAAAATAATTGCAAAAAACATGATGAAAACTGTTTTTTAGAAAAATATAGTTCTTAAGCATAAAACTGAATTTATTCTTATCATATGCCTGGTAAGAACCCTAAATGAATGATAAAACATTTTATTAAATATATAATATGTAAATTTCATTAAAATAATTCACCAATTGTGACTAATTAAATTTATTATGATATAAATATATCGCATAAACAAAAATATTTTTTCATAAAAACATTTCTTTTACTTTCAAATGATTTTTATCGATAAACAATGAATTTATTTTATAAATGTGTGATCTATATACTTCTAATAAAATAGTTATTCCTCTTAATACTCACCATTTTTAATGACTAGGTTATAATGGTAATATAATAATAGATCGTTTTTCATTTGAACTTGGTGTTGTGTGAAATGTAAGCAATAAAGAGATTGAATTTATTTACCAAAAGACATACCATAAAAACTTGGGGTGTTACATTCTTCCCTCCTTAAAAAAATTTCTTCCTCAAAATTTCCAGAATGTAACCTCATGAATAGATTTGGTTATTTCTTCATCATAATTTCATTAGGTTTCCACATCACGTATTCTATCTTATGATTTTTTCAACGTACCTTTATCATCCGAGTCATCTAATTCCTAAAATATTGTTCTCTAGTGTCCAGAATCTGGATTGGCTCTTCACAGTAAGATAAATCAAGTTCTTATTCTATTTCTTCGGAAGTGATCACATGCATCGATTCTGGCATGTACTTCCTTAAAAAATATATATATATATAACACATCATGTATGTAACACCCCAAAAATTTACAAATAGATTTAATATAGAATGCATGAAACACCGAGTCTCTATAAAACACCACTTTGTTATAACCTAGTCAATAAAAACTAATTTTTTCACCTATGTGATTTGAATTTCAAAAAACTGACATACACGGTTGCATTCAGTATGATATTTAGAGTCTGATAAGACAAAATTAATTTATTATGAATAGTAACATACCCTTATAAATAGAAATGAATAGTAAATCGACCAAAAAAATATAAACTTCACCCGGGAATGTATAAATAAAATTTTTACATCTTAAAAATGAAAAATGATCATAGTATAAGTATTTGTATTTTTGTATGTCATAAATATTTTAATTAAAATTTAATTATTAATTTAATAATTTAAAATGGAAATTTATTTCCATAAAATTTAATAATAAATTGTTATTTTATTTTCTTATGGTTATAAGATAATTTTATGGGACCTTGATTAATTTTTTAAGGTGTTATAAAATGAGTTATACTTTTAATGTCATTTTTTTCGAATAAATTATAATTTCATTTAAAAATTAAATTAAAAATATTTAAAAAATTATTTTCAAAAAATGGAGTTCATTTTTGAATTATACACGTCAAAAAATGGTTAGGGTGAATTTTTGGGATTTTTCTTAAATACTAGAATTTTTGGTGAATAGTGAAATTTGATAATTTACAAAATATGCTAAATAAGTGAATTTCTGCATCATTCTTGAGTCATGGATTATGTAAATTACTATTGGTTTGAACTAACATGCACTTATAACTACTTTTTTGTCACAAAAATCAAACACTATTTCTTTTATTGAAAAAAAATAATTAATTAATTAATTAAATATTCAAAATTCACTCCTCTCCTCCACTATAAAACCCCCCACTCACTCCCTCTTCTCTTCACTTATATAAAGCCTTGTGCCTTGTCTATATTCTTCTAAAATATCCTCCCAATCTCCTCCCCATGTTCAGAAGCCCTTGGTCTTATAAAAATACCAAAACCTCTCTCCTGAAGAGGCTCTCAAAGATGATTACTTCAAAAGGTAAATTCCTCTTTTCATTTCTTTTATTTCAAGTTCTCTTTTATATGGTATGTATTTCAAAATTTGATACCATGTTCTTATTTAAATTTTATTCTATCCCATTACTATTTTATTAGTCTTTTATGGATTGTTTACCCCTATCCTCTCTCTTATTAATGTTTTTTAAAACCATGTTGCATAGCCATTATGCTGCAAAATTTTCATCTCAAAATCTCTCTCTTTTTTCAATCACACTTACAATGTTATTATCTTTTAATTTCAATTAGATTATGTTGTTATATGTCATTAAATATCCCCTTTACTTTACATATTATTTAATAATTATGATATACCCTTTTTCTCTCATCAAAATATTTTATAAATTTTAAAGCGACGCCATTAGGCTGCCGAATTTTCGTAAGAGATTTATAAACTTTTCTTTTTATTTTGAGTTCATTTATTTTCTATTTTATTTCCTCACTTAATTTCATAAAAATGTTATGATAACTCTAGTAACTTAAATGTACTGGAATTTTTTTTGTGAAAATGGAATAATTCATCATCATCTCTCCTTTCACTTTCTTTTATACTAAAAATGAAAACACCACCTGAGATGTGTAATTTTATCACATTCAAGGATGACAAGTTTTAAATTTCTATTACCGTCTTCAATTCTGGTCATGAAACCTTTTTCACGGTTGAAATAGAATATAATATATATATATATATATATTATAACTTATTTAAGGTTCAAGAATATTTTTACACGTGATATTAATTTATAAATCAAAATGAGTTCCTTATGAACAAAAACCACCAATTAACCCAAACAATTATCATTAAAGTTTTATATAATGATTCATCACCACTCCCAATAACCAAATGAATTTTTTAACAATTTAATATTATATTTGTTTAAAATTAACATTCAAATTCTATTCTAGACAACCATTCTCATACTACATGTTTATCCTTACATAAATATAAGTAAAGAAATCATGAAAACCAAGGAAGAAAACACTCCCAAACAATGAAATTGGATCTATAAACCTATCAAGAAGGCCTTGACTGAACCTAATAAGGTTATAATAAATCAATTAAATAAATAATATGTTCTATAAATATTAATTAAATAATTTAATTTGGTTGTCCAGGATAGTAAGATAAAGTGAAGAACACCAGCAAACTTAAGGTAAGGGTTTCCTCATCTCATATCCATTTTTATGAGACATTCCTTATTCACTAATATTAATTATGTATGGTGTATGTATACTTACCATTGATTTTTCATATCATGAATCTATTTTTTTTATGGTATTAAATTTATCATTTGAGGATTATAATTTTGGGTCATATGAATCGATTGATTACAAAGTGGTAAGGGATTTCTACCAGAACCTCCATTTTCATCTGGGTTACTCTTATTCTCTACTTACCTCAACTAAATTCTTATTTATTCTTATGTAATCTGAAAAAATTATGTTTTAATTTCCTATATATGTTTACCTACCCAAATTATTATTTATTTTATGGGTATTTACATGTTTTAAAGGGATCATGAAAAAATTCATCCCGATAAACAATCCCGATTCAAGGGAACTTCTCGAATTCTTACCCGCTTTAAAGTTCACACCAAAATATGTTTTAAGACACCATTATTTTTATAAAACAACTTATTTTATATTGAAAAATTATCTTGGTTCATTTATGTTTTTGAGAAAAAAAAACATGCCTTTCCACTTTAAAATTATCTTTAATACTTTCCTTAAAATGCACTAAAATGTTTTATTTCTAAAGATTCTTAAGAAATCCGTTTACATGATTTCACTTTAACAGGACATAATTTATGCCTAAAATATAAATTAAATGCCCTTAAATTTTATTTTCTAGTATATAAATGTTTACAATCGGATTTCATGTCAAATACAAATGATTTTCCAAAATAACTCATGTTTCAAAAATAAAAGGATTTTTCTCATCTCACATTAACTTTTATGAAGTATATGCCTTGTTCACCACTCATTCCATGCATGTGGTGTTTTTAATACCCTTGGTTATATCATATAAAGAGTCTCCTTATTCTCATGATATTCTAATGGATTATGATATGAATGTTTCAAGGTGGTATGGGACACTTTGAAATGTTTAAGGATTATTTCCTCAAGAATTTGTTAGTGGCCTCATTTAAAAATATCTTCATCTATATCAATATCCTTTATTGAATACTATAATTTATTAAGGTTTATATATTATGATATCATCTACAATATTTTCTTAAAGGGTTTTTTATTACTTTTAATACGGATATGGTATCTTGATACCATTCACCATATTATTCCGAATGGTTAGTGTTTATGTTCAATAATCCAGGAAAGTTATTTACATTTCATATATTAGTTTCAATATGAATTTATATGTAAATTATGTTCACCCTTTTATATGAGGAATTAATTGGACTTAGTATGTGATGGGTGAGGCCCACTATAGCCTCTCGATGAATTTATAGGTCTCATGAGACAAATAGATGTGGACTTGGTTGAGGCCTTGCCCATTTTGAGATATGGTTTTGTTTGAGGCCTTAATCATTTTTGAGACGTCTTGGTCGAGGCCTTAATGGTATGTTTTAGAGTGTCTGAAATATGAATTTACCTCATTATGAAGCTATAAATTCATAGTTCATGTGGTTATTCGACTACTAGAATATCCATTATTGTGTTTTGTTATGGAAATATTTACTCAGCTCATATTCTTTCCATATAATGTTCTAGTTTATTTTTAAAAGGCATGTGTTTTTAGTTATTCACCATGCCTAATGTTTATGTTTATGATATCTTATACTATATTTCTTACCCTTACTGATCATTTGATCTCACCCCTTTCTTATGTTCCATTTTCTTAGGACATGAAGAAGTTTATTATAATTGTTTTGTAGAGATAATCATGGAGTGGTGGATGTTCCAAATAAAAAATATATGTTGTATTTATTTTAAAATTGTAATGTTAAACCTATTTATGTATATGGTTTTCCAAAACTACTGAACTACTCGATACTTAGATATTTGATTCCTTGTAATAATTACAATGTATTAAAATAATGCACTGGCTCTGGGCTTCTGGGGACAGGGCATTACAGTTGGTATCAAAGGAAGTTTAGTAGAAAACTTGGAAAATAGATATACAAAAATTATATTAATGAAAAAACCCTAAGATAGAATTTGGGGATAAGAATAAAAGGATATCCTAGAATTTTGGTAGGGAAAATATTATGTGGTTTATCAAGAAAATACATCCATGTCTGGATACAAACAAGTAGAGCTGGATCAGGCACAAATGTATCTAGGTTTAAACTCCAAAAAACCACTTTGAGCTAGACTCGAATGAGAATTGGTGCATGACATCAAGCCTTGCTGCACTCTTGGTTCGACACTCCTGGGGTATATGATATGGTAAATTCATAAGCTTATTACAAAAAATTATGAAGGATTTATTCTTCCAAAGTAACCAAAGTATATGGTTCTAGGATTTATGATGCATAAATTTATTTTATGTGTTATACCATGTTTATAGATATAGAGGGTTCATAATTTTATGAGCTAATATATAATATGGAATTGATTAGAAATGGCGCATAGCAGAAGGAATGAGAACTTCACCAATTCACATGATGCAAAGAGTAAGAAGGATGATATCTCTAATGGTCTTAATCCGTCCTTTCAAAGGAAGATTGTATCCCAAGTATCCTCATCATATGAGGAAATAGTATCATGTGTTAAGAAGGTATGTATATACTTCTCTGAGTACTATGGTTTTGAAGGTAAGAAAAAGAAGAAGAGGATGGTAGAGAAAAATATGGATAAAGGGAAGTAGGGAATGATGTATTTTTCTACATGTGATAATTGAGGAAGGAAATACCTTGGTATATTATTAAGATAAAAATGAGTTTGATTGAAGTGTATAGAAAAATTCCACCATGCTCACACTTGCAAGACAAGGAAAGAATCTTCCTATATTCAATTCTTTAACTTTAAGAATATGGGGAACTACACAAATGAATTTCCCAAGTATCATGAAAATATTGCTCAAAAAAAGAAAAGGGATCAAGGTAAATCTTATGATGTTACTACAGTTGAAGTAGAATAAATAATGTATTTATGTTTATTGGTTCAAGAAGTATGTTATGAGATTCTTGTTATAAGAATTATAATATATATAAGGATTATACTAGAGTACTATTTCATTAAAGATTTTAGGTTGTATGATGAATGGTACAAAGGAAAAGTTATTCAGTGGAAAGATAAACTTTTTAGAAAAAAATATGATTTAGGGAAATACAACCCTTAATATATATCTGATGTTGAGATAATGATAAAGAAAATATTGATTCAGAAAGTACTTACTACCTTGAAACTGATTTCTGACTTTTTGACAATTGGTATATGCTATCATCGATGGAATTTACTATACTTTTGGATTTAAGGAATATACCCAATAATATGTATCTTACTTAAGGAATATAGAATAATGCATGTTTCCAATAATTTTTTATGATAATTCAAGTTATTACCATATTTCAAGGGGATACATAATGAAGTTATTCACATGTTTGGAATGTGAGAATTTAGAGATTATTCATGTTGATTAAAGTCTAATGATAAGTTTATCTTGGAAATTTAGTGACCTTCTTTCGAAAGTTTTGGATAATTATATTTTGTAAAAATTTACCACTTATGAATGTTTTAATTTGATAATTTAATGTGTTTTTAGAGGTTAATGTATTACTTCACCACAAGATGCAACCTGTGAAAAGTGATGAAGTATAGTTTGTTCAAGGTGAAAACAAAGGATAATATTGTCTTTAGGTAATATAACTTATATTTTTCTATAGTGGAACAATTTATCTAATCTAGGAAAAGATTCCAAAAAAATATTTTCCTGTTATAAATTTTTTATGATATAAATGAACTTTTTCATAACTGTAGTTTCTGGTTTTGTGGTAATCAAGTTTCATATAAACATGATCTCTATCACTTTCCATCATAATATTATGGTTATATTATTATTCTATTTCCATATTCTCACTTCACACAAATTCCATCTTATTCAAATTCCTTGTTATGTGGTGATCTCTGCATTTTCCATTCCCTCTTTTTAAGAAGGTACTTTATTTCTGATGTGGGTTTTCCACAAGGGAATTTTAAAGTATCAACCATTAACTTTCAAAGTTCAATTTCAAATTTCGAGGAAGCAATTTTTGTAAAGAGATGATAATGTAACACACCAAGAATTTAAAAATAGATTTAATATAGAATGCATGAAACAATGAGTCTCTACAAAACACCACTTTGTTATATCGTATCCAAGAAAACATAATTTTTCCACCTCTGTGATTTGAATTTCGAAAAACTATGATACACAGTTGTGTTTAGTAAGATATTTAGAGTCTGATAAGTCAAACTTAATTTTTGATTAATAGTAACATACCCTTATGAATATTAATGAATAGTAAATCGGCCAAAAAAATAGAAACTTCACCCATGAATGTATAAATACAATTTATACATCTTAAAAGTGAAAAAATGATCATAGTATAAGTATTGCTATTTTTGTATGTCATAAATATTTTAATTAAAAATTTATGATTAATTTAATAATTTAAAATAGAAATATATTTTCATAAAATGTACTCATAAATTGTTATTTTATTGTCTTATAGTTTTAAGATAATTTTATGGGACCTTGATTAATTTTTCAAGGTGTTATAAAACGAGTTATAGTTTTAATGTTGTTTTCTTCAAAAAAATTATGATTTTTTTTAAAAATTAAATTAAAAATATTTACAAAATATTTACAAAAAATGGAGTTTATTTTTTAATTCTACATGTCAAAAAATGGTTCGGATGAATTTTTGGGATTTTTTTGAAATACGTGAATTCTTGGTGAATAGTTAAATTTGATAATTTACAAAATATGATAAATAAGTGAACTTCTGCATCAATCTTGAGTCATGGATGATGTAAAAGACCATTTTTTTGAACTCAAATGCACTTATAACTATTCTTTGTCACAATAATCTAACACTATTGCTTGTCTTGAGAAAAATAATTAAATGATGACTTAAATATTCAAAATTCACTCCTCTCCTCCGCAATAAAACCCCCCACTCACTCCCTATTATCTTCACTCTTCTCAAGAATTTTCACTTGTCGAAATTCTAATAAAATATCCCCCCAAGCTCCTCCCCCACATCCAGCATCCCTTTTTCTCATAAAAAGACCAAAATATCCCCCCTAAAGAGGCTCTCATGGAAGATTACTTCAAGAGGTAAATTCCTCATTTCATTTCTTTTATTTCAAGTTCTCTTTTATGTGGTAGGTATTTCAAGTTTCCATAACATGTTCTTATTTAAATTTTATTATTTCCTAATAATATTTTAAGAGTATTTTATGACTGGGTGACCCCTGTCCCCTCTCTTTTTAATGTTTTCTAAAACCATGTTGCATGGCTGTTATGCTGTAAAATTTTTGTGTCAAAATATCTCCCTTTTTTCAAGCACTCTTATTATGTTATTATCTTTTAATTTCAATTATATTATTTTTCTATATGTCATTTAATATCCCCCTTACCTTCCATATTATTTAATAATTATTATTTACTCTTTTTATCTCATCAAAATATTTTATGGATTTTTAAGCGACGTCGTTAGGATGCCGAATTTTTGTAAGGGATTTCTAAACTTTTCTTTTATTTTGAGTTCCTTTATTTTCTATTTTATTTTCTCACTTCCTTTCATAAAAATGTAATTATAAATAAATTTCCTTAAATTTAATATAATTTTGTTTTGAAAATGTAATAATTCATCATCACCTCTTCTTTCTCATTCTTTTATACTAAAAATTAAAACATCATCCGAGATGTGTAAATTTATCACATTCAAGGACGTCGGGTTTTCAATTTCTATTACCGTCTTAAATTCTGGTCATGAAACCATTTTTATGGTTTAAACAGACTATAATATATATAATATAACTTATGTAAGGTTCTAGAATCTTTTTTACATGTGATATTAATTTATAAATCAAAATGAGTTCGTTGTGATCAAAATCCACCAATTAACCCAAACAATTATCAATAATGTTTTATATAATTATTCATATTCACTCCCAATAACCAAATGAATTTTATAACAATGTAATATTATGTTTTTTTAAAAATGACATTCAACTTGTATTCTGGACAACCATTCTCATTCTACATGTTCATCCGTACATAAATATAAGTAAACCGATCATGAAAACCAAGGAAGAAAACATTCCGAAACAATGAAATTGGATATCTAAACCCATCAAGAAGGCCATGAATAAAATTAATAAGGTTATAATAAGTAAATTACATAAATAATATATTCTAGAAATAATAACTAATGAATTTAATTTGGTTATCCAGGACACTAAGATCAAGTGAAGAACACCATCAGACATAAGGTAAGGGTTTCCTCATCTCACATCCATTTTTATGAGACATTATTTATTCACTAATATTACTTGTGTATGGTGTATGTATACTACCCATTGATGTTTCATATCAGGAATCTATTTATTATCATGTTATTGAAAGTATAATTTAAATATTTTTAATTTTATCTCATATGAATCTATTGATTAAAAAGTTGTAAGGGATTTCTACCCGAACCTCCATTTTCATCCAGGTTACTCTTATTCTCTACTTACCTTAATTAAATACTTTTTTATTCTTACTTACTACACATAAATTATTTTTTAATTTTATATATATCTCTACCAACCAGAATACTTCTTAATTTTATGGATATTTACATGTTTTAAAAGGATCATTCAAAATTGTATCCTGATAAACAATCCTGATTCAAGGGAACTTCTCGAATTCTTACCCATTTTAAAGTTCACGCCAAAATATGTTTTAAGACACCATTATTTTTATAAAATGAATTATTTTATAATGAAAAATTATCTTGGTTAATTTTTTGTTTTTAGAAAATAAACATTCCTTTCCACTTTAAAATTCTCTTTAATACTTTCCTTAAAATGCACTAAAATATTTTATTTTTAAAGATTCTTAAGAACTCTTTTTACGTGATTTCGCTTCAGAGGGACATAATTTATGCCTAAATATAATTTAAATGTCCTTTACTTTTATTTTAAAGTATATACATGTTTAAAATCTTATTTAATGTCAAATAAAAATTATTTTCCAAAATAACTCATGTTTCAAAAGTAAAAGGATTTTTCTCAACTCACATTAACTTTTATGAAATATATGCCTTGTTCACCACCCATTCCATGAATGTGGTGTTTGTACCTCCCTTGGGTATATCATATAAATAGTATAATTATTCTCATGATATTATAAAGGATTATTATTTGAATTTTTCAAGGTGGTATGTGACACTTTGGCATGTTTAAGGGTTATTTTCTCAAGAATTTTATAGTGGTCTCATTTAAAAATATCTTCATCTAAATCAATATCCTTTTTTAAATATTGTATTTTATTGAGGTTTATTTATTATGATATCATATAAAATATGTTTTTGAAGTGTTTCTGATTAGTTTGACTATGGATGTGTTATCTTGATTCCATTCACCATATTATTCTGAAAAGTTAGTGTTTATGTTCAATGATTGGGGAAAGTTATTTACATTTCATATGTTAGTTTAAATATGAATGTATATGTTAATTATGTTCACCCCTTTCATATGAGGAATGAATTGGACTTAGTATGTGATTTTTGAGACCCACTATAGCCTCTCAATGCATCAGTAGGTCTCATGAGACAAATGCATGCGGGCTTAGCCGAGGACTTACCCATTTTGAGATATGTTTTTGGCTAAGGCCTTAATCATTTTTTCGAAATCTTAGATGGGGACTTGAAGGTATGTTTTATAATGTATAGCATATGTATTTACCTCATTATGAAGCTATAAATTCATAGTTCATGTGGTTATTCAACTATTAGAATACCCATGATTGTGTTTTATTATGGAAATATTTACTCATCTCATATTCCTTCCATATAATGTTCCGGTTTATTTTTAAAAAGGCATGTGTTTTTACAAAACTACTAAAACTAATCGGTCCTTCGGGATTTGATTCCTTATAATCATAACAATGTATTAAAATAATTTACTGGCTCTGGGCTTCTGGGTCAGGGTGTTACAGTTGGTATCAAAAGGAGTTTATCATAAAAATTAGAAATTAGATATAGAAAAAGTAGATTAGTGAACAAAACCCTAAGATAGACTTCGGGGATAATAATAAAAGGATATACTAGAATATTTTTAAGTAATATATTATGTGGTTTATCAAGAAAATTCATCCCTGTCTAGATACGAACAAGTAGAGGTGGCTCTGGTACAAATGTATCTAGGTGTAAAACCCAAAAACACTCCTTTGAGCTAGACTCAAATAGGGACTAGTGTATGAAAATGGGCCTTGCCGCACTCTTGGTTCGACACTCCTGGAGATATTATTTGGTAAATTCATAATCTTATTACAAACAGTCATGAAGGATTTATGTCCCCAAAGTAACCAAAGTATATGGTTCTAGGATTTATGATGCATAAATTTATTTTTTGTGTTATACCATGTTTATAGATATTGAGAGTTAAGAATTTTATGAGCTAATATATAATATGAAATTGAATAGAAATGGATCATAGTAGAAGGAATGAGAAATTCACCAATGCATGTGGTGTGAAGAGTAAGAAGGATCCTATCCCTAATGGTGTTAAGCCATACTTTCAAAGGAAGATTGTCTCCCAAGTATCCTCATCATATGAGTAAATAGTATCATGTGTTAACAAGGTGTGTAAAGACTTCTCTGAGTACTATAGATTTTAAGGGAAGCAAAAGAAGAAGAGGATGGCAGAGAAAAACACGGATAAAGGGAATAAGGGAAAGATGTATTTTCCCACATGTGATAATTGTGGAAGGAAACACCTTGGTATATTCTTAGGAGGAAAATGAGTTTTCATGAAGTGTGGAGAAAAATACCACCATGCTAATAATTTCAAGACAAGGAAAGAATCTTCCTATATTCAATGCTTCAACTATAAGGATGTGGGGCACTAAATAAATAAATGTCCCAAGCATCATGGAAATATAGATATAAAAAAGAAAAGGGATCAAAGTCAAGCTTATGATGTTATTGTGGTTGAAGTAGAATAAATAATGTATTTATGTTTTTGGATACAAAAACTATGTTATGATATTCTTGTTATAATAATTATGAGATATATAAGGATTTTACTACAGTACTATTTCATTAAGGATTTTAGGTCATATGTTGAATGGTACAAAGGAAAAGTGATTCATTAGAAACAATTTTTTTTAGAAAAAACATTATTGAGGGAAATACAACCCTTAATACATATATGACGTTGAGATAATGATGAAGAAATGATTTATTTGGATAAGTAATGACTACCTCGAAACCAATTTTCGACTTGTTGATAAGCGGCCTATGCTATCATCGATGGAATTTACTACACTTTTGGATTTAAGAAATATACCCAATAACATGTATCTTACTTAATGAGTACAGAAGAATTCATGTTTCCAATAAGGTTTTATGGTAATACAAGTTATTACCATATTTCAAGGGGATACATGATGAAGTTATTCACTTGTTTAGAATGTGAGAATTTAGAGTTGCTTCATATTGATTAAAGGATAATGATAAGTTTATTTTGGAAATTGAGTGAACTTCTTTATAAATTGTTGGATAATTATATTTTGTAATGTTTAACAATTTATAAATGTTTTAATTTGATCATTGAATGTGGTTTTAGAGGTTAATGTATTACTTCACCACATGATGCAACCTGGGTAAAGTGATGAAGTATAGTTTGTTCAAGGTGAAAGTAAAGGATAAGATGGGTTTTAGGTAATATAAACCTATATTTTCTTATAGAGTGGAATAATTTCTCAACTCTATGAAAATGTTAAAAAAAATGTTGTCCTGTTATAAAATTTTTTATGATATCAATGAACATTTTCATAATTATAGTTTCTGGTTTTGTGGTAATCAAGTTTCATCTAAACATGATCTCTATCACTTTCCATTAGAATATGATGGTTATATAATTCTTCTATTTCCATATTATCACTTCACACAAATTTCATATTATTATAATTCCCTATTATGTGGCGATCAATGCATTTTCTTTTCCCTCTTCTTAAGAAGGTACTTTATTTCTGATGTGGGTTTTCCACAAGGTAATTTTGAAGTATCAAAAATTAACATTTGAAGTTCAATTTCAAATTTCAAGGATGATATTTTTGTTAGGAGGGAATAATGTAACACCCCAAGAATTTACAAATAGATTTAATATACAATGCATGAAACAATGAGTCTCTACAAAACACCACTTTATTATAACCTAGCCAAGAAAACATAATGTTTCCACCTTTGTGATTTGAATTTCGAAAAACTAACATACATAGTTGCATTCAGTAAGATATTTAGAGTCTTATTAGAAAAAATTAATTTTTTATGAATAGTAACATACCAGTATGAATAGTAATGAATAGTAAATCAGTTAAAAAAAATATAAACTTCACCCATGAATATATAAATACAATTTAGACATCTTAAAAGTGGAAAAATGATCATAGTATAAGTATTGGTATTTTTGTATGTCATAAATATTTTAATTACAATTTTATGATTATTTTAATAATTTAAAATGGAAACTTATTTTCATAAAATGTAATCATAAATTTTTATTTTATTGTCTTATGGTTATAAATTAATTTTATGGGACCTTGATTAATTTTCAAGGTGTTATAAAACGAGTTATAGTTTTAATGTTGTTTTTTTCGAATAAATTATGATTTTATTTAAAAATTAAATTAAAAATATTTAGAAAATTATTTTCAAAAAATGGAGTTCATTTTTTAATTATACATGTCGATAAATGGTTACGGTGAATTTTTGGAATTTTTCTGAAATACTTGGATTTTTGGTGAATAGTGAAATTCGATAATTTACAAAATATGCTAAAAAAGTGAATTTTGCATCATGCTTGAATCATGGATGATGTAAATGACCACTATTTCAAACTCACATGAACATATTTATTTTTTTGTCGCAATATTGTAACAATATTGCTTTTCTTGAGAAAAATAATTAAATAATGAATTAAATATTCAAAATTCACTCATCTCCTCCACTATAAAACCCCCCACACAATCCCTATCCTTATCACTCCTATAAAGCCTTTTTCCTTATCTAAATTCTACTAAAATATCATACCAAGATCATACCCCATGTCTATAAGCCCTTGGTCTCATAAAAGAACAAAACCTCTCCCCTAAATAGGCTCTAAAGGAAGATTACAACAAGAGGTAAAATCCTCTTTTCATTTCTTTTATTTCAAGTTCTCTTTTGTGTGGTATGCATTTAAAGTTTTCATACAATGTTATTATTTCCATTTTATTATGTCCCACTACAATTTTATGAGTCTTTTACGAATGGGTGACTCCTATACCCCCTTTTTTTAATGTTTTCTAAAACCATGTTGCATAGTCGTTATGCTATAGATTTTTCGTGTCAGAATCTCTCCCTTTTTTCAAGAACTCTTATTATGTTATTATCTTTTAATTTCAATTATATTATGTTGGTATATGTCATTAAATATCCCCCTTACTTTCCATATTATTTAAGAATGATAGTATACCCTTTTATCTCATCAAAATAATTTATGAATTTTTAAGTGACACCGTTAGGCTGCCGAATTTTCTTACGGGATTTCTAAACTTTTCTTTTATTTTGAGTTACTTTATTTTCTATTTTCTTTCCTCAATTACTTTAATAAAAATGTTATGATAACATTAGTACCTTACATGTACTGGAATTTTGTTTTGAAAATGGAATAATTCATCATCATCTCTCATTTTCCATTCTTTTATAATAGAAAAGAAAACACCATCCAAGATGTTTAAATTTATCACATTAAAGGAAGACAAGTTTTCAATTTCTATTACAATCTTAAATTCTGGTCATGAAACCATTTTTATGGTTGAACCAGACTATAATATATATATATATATATATATTATAAATTATTTAAGTTTCTAGAATCTTTCGTACATGTGATATTAATTTATAAATCAAAATGAGTTCGTTGTGATCCAAAACCACTAATTAACCCAAACAATTATCATTAAAGTTTTATATAATTATTCATCTTCACTCCCAATAACCAAATTAATTTTATAAAAATGTAATCTTATTGTTTTTTAAAAATAAAATTCAAATTATGTTCTGGATAACCATTCTCATTCTACATGTTTATCCATACATAAATATAAGTAAACTGATCATGAAAACCAAGAAAGAAAACACTCCCAAACAATGAAATTGGATCTATAAACCCATCAAGAAGTCCATGAATGAACTTAATAATGTTATAATAAATCAATTAAATAAATAATATGTTCTATAAATATTAATTAATGAATTTAGTTTGGTTATCCAGGACACTAAGTTCAAGTGAAGAACACCATCAGACTTAAGGTAAGGGTTTCCTCATCTCACATCCATTTTATAAGACATTCCTTATTCACTAATATTACTTATGTATGGTGTATGTATACTGACCATTGATATTTAATATCATTAATCTATTTATTATCATTTTATTCATTGTATCATTTTAACATTATTAATTTTTGTTCATACGAATCGATTGATTACAATGTGGTAAGTGATTTCTACTTGAACCTCCATTTTCATCCGGGTTACTATTATTATCTACTTACATAAATGAAATTCTTATTTATTCTTATGTACTCCACATAAATTCTGTTTTAATTTCCTATATATTTTTATCAACCATAATACTTTTTTATTTTATGGGTATTTTCATGTTTTAAAAGGACCAGTCAAAATTTCATCCCGATAAACAATCCCGATTCAAGGGAACTTCTCGAATTCTTACACGTTTTAAATTTCACACCATAATATGTTTTAAGACACCATTATTTTTATAAAACAACTTATTTTATAATGAAAAATTATCTTGGTTCATTTCTGGTGTTGATAAAACAAACATTCCTTTCCACTTTAAAATTATCTTTAATACTTTCCTTAAAATGCACTAAAATGTTTTATTTCTAATGATTTTTAAGAACTCTTTTTACATGATTTTACTTCAGTGGGACATAATTTACGCCTAAAATATAATTTAAATGTCCTTGAATTTTATTTTTTGGGATATACATGTTTAAAATCTTATTTCATTTCAAATACAAATGATTTTCCAAAATAACTCATGTTTCAAAAGTAAAAGGATTTTTCTCATCTCACATTAACTTTTATGAAATATATGCCTTGTTCACCACTCATTCCATGCATGTTGTGTATGTAATTCCCTTGGGTATATAATATCAAGAGTCTCCTTATTCTCATGATATTCTAAGGGATTGTGATTTGAATTTTTCAAGGTGGTATGGGACACTTTGAAATGTTTAAGGATTATTTCCTCAAGAATTTGTTAGTGGTATCATTTAAAAATATCTTCATATATATCAATATCATTTGTTGAATATTGAAATTTATTGAGGTTTATATATTATGAAATCATCTAAAATATGTTTTTAAGGGTTTATTATTATTTTGACTATGGATGTGCTATCTTGATACCATTCACCAAATTATTCCGAATGGTTAGTGTTTATGTACAATGATTGGGGAAAGTTATTTACATTTCATATGTTAGTTTTAATATGAATGTATATGTTAATTATGTTAACCCCTTTTATATGAGGAATGAATTAGACTTAGTATGTGACAGGTGGGTCCT
This sequence comes from Viscum album, assembly GCA_963277665.1. Classification (NCBI taxonomy): domain Eukaryota; kingdom Viridiplantae; phylum Streptophyta; class Magnoliopsida; order Santalales; family Viscaceae; genus Viscum; species Viscum album. The sequence continues at coordinate 79,102,691 of OY728166.1, forward strand.
GCTATAGCTTTTCAATGCATCGGTAGGTATCATGAGACAAACAGACATGGACTTAGCCGAGCCCTTTCCCATTTTGAGATATAGTTTTGGCCATACCCTTAATCATTTTTAGACGTCTTGGATGAGGCCTTGACAGTATTTTTTATAATGTACTTCATATTCGTTTCCCTAATTATGAATCTATAAATTTATAGTTCATGTGGTTATTCTACTAGTAGAATACCCATGATTATGTTTTATTATGTAAATATTTACTTAGCTCATATTCCTCCCATATTATGTTCAAGTTTAATTTTAAAAGGCATGTGTTTTTAGTTATTCACCATGTCTAATATTTATGTTTATGATATCTTCTATTGTATTTCTTACCCTTACTGAGCATATGAGCTCACACCTTTCTTATGTTTCATTTTCTTAGGACATGAAGAATTTTATTATGACTGACTTGCAGGGACAATCTTGGAGTGGTGGATGTTCCCAATAAAACTTATATGTTTTATTTATTTTCAAGTTGTAATGCTAAACCAATGTATGTATCTAGATTTCAAAAACTACTGAACTACTTGGTCCTTTGGTATTTTATTCCTTGTAATCATGCCAATGTATTAAAATAATGCACTGGATCTGAGCTTTTGGGGACATGGCGTTATAGTTGGTATCAAAGTAAGTTTAGTAGAAAACTTAGAAACTAGATATAGAAAAAGTAGATTAGTGAAAAAAACCCTAAGATAAACTTTAGGGATAAGAATACAAGGATATCCTAGAATTTTTCTAAGGAATAGATTATGTGGTTTATCAAGAAAATAAATCCTTGTCTAGATACGAACAAGTAGAGGTTGCTCTGGCACAGATGTATCTAGGTGTAAAACCTAAAAGCACCGCTCTAAGCTAGACTTGGTCAGGAACTGGTGCACGACAATGGGCCTTTCTGAATTGTTAGTTTGACACTCCCATGGGATATTCTCTGGTAAATTCATAAGCTTGTTACAAAAAATTATGAAGGATTTATGTCCCCAAAGTAACCAAAGTATATGGTTTCTAGGATTTATGATGCATAAATTTATGATATGTGTTATACCATGTTTAGATATATATAGAGCTCATAATTTTATGAGATAATATATAATATTTAATTGATTATAAATGGAACATAGTAGAGGGAATGAGAATATAACCAATCCACGTGATGCGAAGAGTAAGAAGGATCATATCTCTAATGGTCTTAAGTCATCCTTTCAATGGAAGATTGTGTCCCAAGTATCCTCATCACATGAGGAAATAATATCATGTGTTAAAAAGGTATTTAAAGACTTATCTAAGTACTATGTCTTTGAAGGGAATCAAAATAAGAAGAATATGGCAGAGAAAAACATGGATAAAGGGAAGAAGAAAAAGATGCATTTTCTCACATGTGATAATTGTGGAAGGAAACACCTTGGTATATGATTAAGAGGAAAAAGAGTTTTCTTCAAGTGTGTAGAAAAAGGTAACCATGCTCATAATTGCAAGACAAGGAAATAATCTTCCTATATTCAATGCTTCAACTGTAAGGATACGGGGCACTACACAAATGAATGTCCCAAGCGTCATGGAAATATACCTCTAAAAAAGAAAAGGGATCAAGATAAAGCTTATGATGTTATTAGAGTTGAAGTAGAATAAATAATATTTTTATATTTTTGGATTCAATAACTATGTTATGATATTATTATTATAAGAATTATGAGATATATAAGGATTGTACTACATTACTATTGCATTAAGGATTTGAGGTTGTATGATGAATAGTACAAAGGAAAAGTGATTTAGTAGAAAGATAAATTTTTTAGAAAAAAAATTATTGAGGGAAAGAAAACCCTTAATATATATCTAATGTTGAGATAATGATGAATAAATGATTGATTCATATAAGTACTGACTACCTCGAAACTGATTTTTGGCTTGTCGACAAGTGGTCTATGCTATCATCTAGAGAATTTACTACACTTTTAGATTTAAGGAATATAACCAGTAAAATGTATTTTACATAATTAATATAGAATAAGGTATTTTTACAATATGGTTTTATGGTAATTAGAGTTACTACCATACTTCAAGGGTATACATGATGAAGTTATTCACATGTTTGGAAAGTGATAATTTAGATCTACTTCATGTTGATTAAAGGCTAATGATAAGTTCATCTTGGAAATTCAATGAAATTATTTCTATAGTGTTGGATAATTATATTTTGTAAAGTTTAACCATTTATGAATGTTTTAATTTGATCATTGAATGTGGTTTTAGAGGTTAATGTATTACTTTACCACATGATGCAACCTGTGAAAAGTGATGAATTATAGTTTGTTCAAGGTGAAAACAAAGGATAATATTGTTTTTAGGTAATATAAACGTTTATTTTTCTATATAGTGGAATAATTTATCAACTCTAGGAAAAGGTTCAAATAAATGTGGTCCTGTTATGAAAATTTTTATGATAACAGTGAAATTTTTCATAACTACAGTTTCTGGTTTTGTGGTAATCAACTTTCATCTAAATATGATCTCTTTAACTTTCCATTAGAATATGATTGTTATATTATTATTCCATTTCCATATTCCCACTTCAAACAAATTCCATCTTATTCAAATTCCTTGTTATGTGGTGATCTTTTCATTTTCCTCTCCCTATTCTTACGAAGGTACTTTATTTTTTATGTGGGTTTTCCACAAGGTAATTTTGAAGTATCAACCATTAACTTTCGAAGTTCAATTTTAAATTTTGAGGATGAAATTTTTGTAAGGAGGGGATTATGTAACACCCCAAGAATTTAAAAATATATTTAATATAGAATTAATGAAATACTGAGTCTCTAAAAAAGAACACTTTGTTATAAGCTTACCAAGAAAACATAATTTTTCCATCTGTGTGATTTGAATTTCAAAAGGCTGACATACACGGTTGCGTTCAGTAAGATATTTAGATTCTGATAAAAAAAATTAATTTTTGATAAATAGTAACATACCCTTATTAATATTAATGGATTTTAAATTGGCTAAAAAAATAGAAACTTCACCCATGAATGTATAAATACAATTTAGACATCTTAAAAGTGAAAAAATGATCATAGTATAAGTATTGATATTTTTATATGTCATAAATATTTTATTTAAAATTTTATGATTAATATAATAATTTAAAATGGAAATGTATTTTCATAAAATGTAATAATAAATTTTTATTTTATTTCCTTATATTTATAAGATAATTTTATGGGACATTGATTAATTTTTTAAGGTGTTATAAAACGAGTTATAGTTTTAATGTCGTTTTTTTGAATCAATTATGGTTTTATTTAAAAATTAAATTTAAACTATTAAGAAAATTATTTTAAAAAAATGGAGTTAATTCTTTTATTCTACACATTGAAAAATAGATGGGGTGAATTTTTGGGATTTTTCTGAAATACATGAATTTTTGGGGAATAGTGAAATTCGATAATTTACAAAATATGCTAAATAAGTGAATTTATTCGTCATTATTGAGTCATGGATTATGTAAATGACCATTGGTTCAAACTCACGTGCACTTATTACTATTTTTGGTCACAACAATCAAACACTATTTCTTGTCTTGAGAAAAATATTTAAATAATGAATTAAATATTCAAAATTCACTCCTCTCCTCCACTATAAAACCCCCCTCACTCCCTCTTCTCTTCACTCCTATCAAGCCTTGTTCCTTGTCTAAATTATGATAAAATATCCTCCCAATATATTTCCCCATACCCATTATCCCTTGGTCTCATAAAGAGACCAAAACCTCTCCCCTACAGAGGCTCTCAAGCAAGATTACTTCAAGAGGTAAATTCCGCTTTTTCATTTCTTTTATTTCAAGTTATCTTTTATGTGGTATGTATTTAAAGTTTTAATAAAATGTTTTTATTTCCATTTTATTCAGTACCACTACTATTTTATGTGTCTTTTATGAATGGGTGACCTCTTTCCCCTCTTTTTTTAATATTTTATAAAACCATGTTGTATAGCTGTTATACTACAGAATTTTCATCTCAAAATATCATTTTTAAGAACTCTTATTATGTTATTATCTTTTAATTTAAATTATATTATGTTGGTATATGTCATTACATATCACCCTTAATATCTTTATTATTTAATAATTATTATATACCCCTTTTCTCTCTTCAAAATATTTTATGATTTTTTAAGCGACGTCGTTAGGCTGCCGAATATTCGTAAGGGATTTCTAAACTTTTCGTTTATTTAGAGTTCCTTTATTTTCTATTTTATTTCCTCAATTTCATTCATAAAAATTTTATTATAACTCCAATACCTTACATTTACTGTAATTGGTTTTGTGAAAATGGAATAATTCATCATCATATCTACTTTCCCATTCTTTTATACTAAAAATGAAAACACCATCTGAGATGTGTAAATTTATCACATTCAAGGACGATGGGTTTTCAATTTCAATTACCATATTAAATTCTGGTCATGAAACCATTATGATGGTTTAATCAGACTATAATTCATATATTATAACTTATTTAAGGTTCTGTAATCTTTTTTACATGTGATATTAATTTATAAATCAAAATGAGTTCGTTGTGATAAAAAACCACCAATTAACCCAAACAATTATCATTAAAGTTAATGATTCATCTTCACTCCCAATAACCATATGAATTTTATAACAATTAAATATTATGGTTGTTTAAAAATATCATTCAACTTCTATTCTGTACTACCATTCTCATTCTACATGTTTATCCGTACATAAATATAAGTAAACCGATCGTGAAAACCAAGGAATAAAACACACCCAAACAATGGAATTGGATCTCTAAACCCATCAAGAAGACCATTAATGAACTTAATATAAGGTTATAATAATTCAATTAAATAAATAATAGGAACTATAAATATTAATTAATGAATTTAATTTGTTTATCCAGGACACTAAAATAAAGTGAAGAACACCATCGGACTTAAGATAAGGGTTTCCTCATCTCAAATCCAATTTTATGAGACATTCTTTATTCACTAATATTACTTGTGTATGGTGTATGTATACTTAACATTGATGTTTAATATCATGAATATATTTATTATCATGGTATTAAATGTATAATTTGAAGATTATTAATTTTTGGGCATACGAATCGATTAATTACAATGTAGTGAGGGATTTCTACCCGAACATCCATTTTCATTCAGGTTACTCTTATTCACCACTTACCTCAATTAAATTATTATTTCTTATTATATAATCCACATAAATTCTATTTTAATTTCCTATATATTCATACTAACAAGAATCATTCTTTATTTTATGGGTATTTACATGTTTTAAAAGGATCATTCAAAATTTCATCCTGATAAACAATCCCGATTCAAGGGAACATCTCGAATTCTTACCCATTTTCAAGTTCACACTAGAATATTTTTTAATCCACCATTATTTTTATAAAATTACTTATTTTATAATGAAAAATGATCTTTGTTAATTTTTGGTTTTTATAAAACAAACATTACTTTCCACTTTAAAATTCTCTTTAATACTTTCCTTTAAATGCACTAAAATGTTTTATTTCTAAATATTCTTAAGAACTCTTTTTACATTATTTCACTTTATCCGGACATAATTTATGCCTAAAATAATATTTAAATGTTCTTAACTTTTATTTTCTGGAATATACTTGTTTATAATCTGATTTCATGTCAAATATAAATGATTTTCCAAAATAACTCATGTTTCAAAAGTAAAAGGATTTTTCTCGTCTCATATTGAATTTTATAAAATATATGCCTTGTTCACCACTCATTAGATGCATGTGGTATATGTAATTCCCTTGGGTATATCATATCAATAGTCTCCTTTTTCTCATGATATTCTAAGGGATTATGATTTGAATGTTTTAAGGTGGTATGCGACACTTTGAAATGTTAAGTATTATTTCCTCAATAATTTGTTAGTGCTCTCATTTAAAAATATCTTCATATATATCAAAATACTTTGTTAAATATTGTACTTTATTGAGGTTTATCTATTATTATATCATCTAAAATATGTTGTTTAAGGTTTTCTGATTAGTTTGACTATGGATGTACTATCTTGATATCATTCACCATATTATTTTGAATAGTTAGTGTTTATGTTAAATGATTGGGGAAACTTATTTACATTTAATATGTTAGTTTAAATATGAATTTATATGTTAATTATGTTCACCCATTTCATATTAGGAATGAATTGGACTTAGTATGTGATATGTGGGGCCCGCTATAGCCTCTCGATGCATCAGTATGTCTCATGAGACAAATAGACATGGAGTTGGCTGAGGTCTTGCCCATTTTGAGATATGTTTTTGGCCAAGGCCTTAATAATTATTTTTTAGACGCCTTGGCCAAGACCTTGAAAATATGTTTTAGAATGTCTACATATACATTTCCCTCATTATGAAGCTATAAATTCATATTTCATGTGGTTATTCGACTAGTAGAATACCCATGATTATGTTTTATTATGGAAATATTTTCTTAGCTACTATTACAACCATATTATGTTCAAGTTTATTTTTAAAAGGTATGTCTTTTTATTTATTAACCATACCCAATGTTTATGTTTTTGATATATTCCACTATATTGTTTACCCTTACTGAGCATCAGAGATCACCCCTTAATTATGTTTCATTTTCTCAAGACATTAATAAGCTTATTATGACTGAATTTAAGGGATAATCTTGGAGTGGTGGATGTACCCAATAAAACTTATATGTTGCATTTCTTTTCAAGTTGTAATGTCAAACCTATGTATGTATCTAGTTTTCCAAAACTACTAAACTAATTAGTCCTTCAGGATTTTATTCCTTGTAATCATGCTAGTGTATTAAAATAATGCACCGACTCCAGGCTTCTGGGGATGGGGCATTATAGTGTACTTTAGAAAGGATAGGTGTCATTTCCAAATATTAAGTCATAGCTCAAATTATTTATAGGATTTCAAAAGGTTCCATGTACCTGAGGCTCGATTTTCCTTTCTTACTGAATCTTATAACACCCTTCCATAGAGATACCTTCAAGAAAATGTGATCACCCACTTGAAATTACAAATATTTCCTCTGGTTATCAGCATATATCTTTTTCCTTCTTTGAGATAATTTGATATGGGTTTAAATATTATTTAGCTTTTTCATTTTCACCTACAAAAATTCAAGGCCTAAAAACTTCTTTTCACCAACTTCATCCACACAAGTTGGAGGATGACATCTCTTTCTATACAATACTTTATACAACACCATTTGAATACTCGAATGGAAGCTGTTGTTATAGTAAAACTCTACCAAATGTAAATACATATCCCACATACCTTGAAATTAAAGTGAGAAAAACCTCAACATATCTTCTAAAATTTGTATAGTACTTTCTGAATGTCTATTAGTTTGAGGATGATAAGTGGTGCTCAATTGAATCTTGGTATCAAAAAACTTTTGAATACTTTTCAATAATTTTTATGTAAATCATAGATCATGATTAGGCACAATTGAAATAGGTGTTCCATGAAGTATTATAAATTAATTAATATAGAGTCATGCAAGGTGCTCCAAAGGCATATATTCTCTTATAGCAAGGAAATGTGTAGATTTGGTATTTCGATCAACGATAACCCATATCGCATCATTATTTCTAGGATTATTTAGTAATATAGTAAATATTTCTATAGTAATGTCATCCAATTTAAATATATGAATAGGAATAGGTTTAATGACTCCTCTAGAATATTGTCTCTCAGCCTTTATTTGTTGAAAAACTAAACATCTTGGCACATAATCAAAATTTTCCCACTTTATATTATTCCACCAAAAATGTTCCTTCAAATATCTATACATATTGGTGCTTCTAGTATGTATAGAGAAATTAAATCTCTGAGATTCATATAAAAATTCCCTCTTCAGATCAGGTATAAATGAAATGCATAGTATCTTTCCAAATTACAAAACACCATCTTCATATATGAAGTCTTACAATTTCCCATCATTTATGGATTTAATTCTCTTTTGAAAATTCTCATCATCAGACTGAGAAGTTTTTTTCTTTTCCAATAAATATGGTTTGGAAATAATTTTGAAAAAAGGAGTAATGTTTCTCCTTCCATAATATTTACTATAACAACCCAACTCTTTATTTCACATTTAAACATGATTTATTACATAAAATTTCACTTAATACAACTCATAATATTGGGAGTTCTAGTGTCTTTTGGGATTAGGAACATTACATAATAAATTAAAACATGAAATCCAATATTTTTATTGAAAAATTCTTTTACATAACCACAACATTACTTTGTAATTAGCATTGCATGGGATAACCTAAGTACATACATAAGAAAGGGGTGATATATAAATCCTAGTAAGGTAATAAACATGGCATAACATGAGGAAGACAATACATGTTAGAAAATAGGCATATCAATGGATCATAAGAGAAACATGAACATAAAGGCATGATATAGCATGATATTCATAACATGGAAATGTGGAAACAATATAAAATATGATATTAAAATGAGACAAGGCTCATTATACATGGATAAAATGAGTAAACCCTCATTTAACATGAATTAGCATGAGTAATCCCTTATTACACATGGAGTATCACAATACTAAACATTACCTAATGCATTGGAGCACTATCAGGGTGCACCCTTCTTAAACATTTTAATCTCATGCTTAAGTGTTCCACATAGATCATACAACATGGATTAATTAAACATAATAATATATTACAAGAATAAGGAATGTGGAATACATACTTGTAAGTCCCCAATAAATAAGTACATGAGCATAATTTTAATACCCTTGATAGAGAAATGGGTATGGTATTCACTACATGATGATTTTGGCATGGAAATTGTAGTGAAATTTTGGCAGCATAACGATGTAAAATAGAAATTTGTAAAATGGGTTGATGAGAGTGAAAGGGGTCCCTCATAATTTATACATGAAAAGTTTAGTAAGGGGATTATGGGACATAACATCCCAACATGTTAAATATAATTTAGATGCATAATATAAAATAAATTCATGAATGGAAATGAGAAGAGGGAAATACCTTATGAAATGTCATCATGTTAAGACTGAGATGATGAGGAAGGTAATGGATTTAATATGTTGTATTTTGTTTTTTCAGTAAGTTTTAAGAAAGGAAATCACCTATATTTGTTTCAGCAATAATTGAAGGTTGTTTTATGGAATAATTGGAACATGGTTTTTGAAAGAATTAGAACCTGTTTTTTGGAAGAATCATAACCTGGGTTTTGAAAGAATCAGAGCCTATTTTTTGGAGGTTCCAGAATCTTTTTTTAGAAGAATAAGAACCCAGTTTTTGAAATAATTAGATCATATTTTTTTGTAGGAATCAGAACTTGTTTTTTGAATAAATCAGAACCCGTTTTTTGATGAAATCCGAACTTGATTTTCGTAGGAATCAAAGTCTGGTTTTCAGAAGAATCAAAACCTGATTCTCAGAAGAATCAGAGTCTGATTATCAGAATATTTGAAGCCTAATTTTTAGATGAATCAGAGTCACTATGACTAAGATGTTCTAATTGTGACGATGCTTTGATGGTATGTATTTCTCATAGATCATGAATCAAATTGAGAACTCGTGATGTAAGTGTGATGGAAGAAAGTAGGTTTTAAGAAAGAGTGATGTCGATGGATACTGAAATGAGAATCTGATGCAATAGAAGAGCTGAGGAGAAAGTGGTATCGAGAAGAATGAAGTGATGCCGATGGAAAAGTGGTTCCGATTAGGGAGGTATCGATGATGAAGAATATTCTGAGGGAAAGTGATGCTGAGAAAGGTTGTCTGACATCAGGATGATCAGATCCAAAAAAACTCTAACTCTAATTTGTCTTCAAATACTTTCATTTAGTGGGTCAAGAAAAGTCAAGAAGAAGTATGTTGTATCAAGTGTGTTAAGAAAGAGGAAAATGAGATGGATATTGCTGAATTATTTGTCGAGGGGGAGATGAACCTTCAAATCCAAGATTTTGATTCAAATCGGTTATAAATAATTGGAATGAAAAATCAGCATGGGAGAATTGGAATCTGATGTTCAAACCCTTGTTTTCCTTGATCATAATCAGTCTCAGCAATTGGAGTCTGAAGAAGAAGGGATGAAGGTTTAAGAAGATTTGATAAGAATCAAAAAGCATTGACGAAGTCAAAATTGCTCTGAAATTTCAGGATGAATGAAATTGTTGGTAAATTAATGTGAGCGGAAAAGCAGTTTTGAAACTCTCACCTAACCTATTTTGGGTCACCTATAAAAGGAGAGAAAGTACATTTCAATAAAAGCTGTCTGACAATAGAGTACTATTTATTCCAAAAGAGAGAGAAGCTCCAGCTATTCAGAGAGAGAAATTAATACTGGTGGTTATGAATTGAGTATAATTTATCAGGAATAATGGTGTGTTCGGCTTACTATGGTCTAGTACTAATCTAATCCGAATGAGACTTCTATACTGGGTTTCACCATACTAGAGTTCTGAGACTAAGAAAGAATCAGAACCTGATTGTCATATCGGACTAAACTAATCAGAATGAGATTTCTATACTGGATTTCACCATACTGGGTTTCTCAGACTGAGGAAGAATCGGAATGTGGTTGTCGTACTGAGCTAAACTAATCGGAATGGGACTTCTATAATGGCTTTCACCATACTAGGATTCTCAAATTGAGAAAGAATCCGAACTTGATTGTCATACTTGGATGAACTAATTAGAATAGAATTTTTGTACTAGATTTCACCATACTGAAGATTTCCATACTGAGGAAGAATTGTACTGAGTTTCAGTGTTCTTAGAGGTTGAAGTGGTGCCAATTCAACTGTATTTGGGAGAATCAGATTCAGAAAATCAGGCTTGGAAATTAGACTCTAAATTTCTTAACGTAATTCTAGGAAGTTCTTACCTTTCTTCTGGGTAAGGAATTGAAGAATTTTTCTACACTTGTATACACATGTTGAAATGAAAAGAAGCATAGGTAACATGAGTTTTTACAAAAGATGTTATATTACCCTATTGTGCTGAGAGGGTGAACACACACTAGTGGGATTGTTTCATAGTGCTTCATGAGTGTAAGGGTATATCATACTCCTTGTAATCAAAGGATTTTTTTCTTAGTGGATTTTATGGTATTGGATTATTTCCAACCATACAAAGGATGTAACTATTCTTATTGAATAGTTAACCTTGTTTATTTTTATATTCCTGTGGATTTGTGCTTGTTTTTTTAGCATGAAATTAAATATTTAATAGGAGGCGAAGGTTATTACAACTTAAAGGGAAATTAAAAGAAAATATTATCACTAATTCACTCCCATCTCAGTGATATATTACTCTGACTGGGAATTTTCAAGTGGTATTAGAGGGAGGTTCCCTTTGTTATTCCTTGTTGATGGAGAACTTAAACTATGTGAACAGTAAATTTATTCCTATCTTTGATGGAAAGAACTATCATATCTAGAAATATAGAGTGATTTCATATCTTATGTCTATCAGTTATGATGTTCTTGAAGCTACAACAGTTGGTTTTCCTCCCATTGATGACAAAGCTTCACTTACAGCTTTTGATAAGAGGTTTCATGAGAATTATGGAAGGGCCAAGAATGATATATTATCATCACTTTGATTGAGTGTACTATTATTCCCTTTGGTATATCCCTACATATCAATCATAATGTACTTTCTTAAATCATAAGAAAAATAAACATAAGAAAGGGGTGAGATCTAATTCATAGAAAGGGTATGCGTACAGTGGAATCTAATATGCATAAGTAAGGCATAAAAAATATGGAAAGGTAAGCACATTTCATTTAATCAATAACATAAGTGTGAAGAATAATATTTCAGGAATAAATGATGATAAAATAATGCCATATAAATAATAACATGATCTTGAAACTTATCCAGGCATATCATAACTAATCAAATAATCACATGAATATAAAATAACTAATCTCATAATGAAGAAATGCATAATTTTGAACATAATAAACATACCGTTGAGGCCTTGTGCCAAGATATCTTATATAAATGGGTAAGACCTCGGCCAATACCCAAAATAGTTTATCTCATGAGACCTACCAATGTATCAAGGGGATATAACGGGCCCCACCCATCACTTACTAAGTCCAATGCATTCCTCATATGAAATAGGTGAAACATAATCAACATAAATAGTCATATTGAAACTATTATATGAAATTTTAATAATTACCTCAATTAGTAAACATAATCATAAACCATCCAGGGTAATATAGAGAAATAGTACCAAAATAGTACATCCTTGGTCAAACTGATCATAAACCACCCAAAAAAGTATGGTAGATGGTATTATAAGAGAATGAAATTATTAAAAGCATAATATTCAATAGAGTATGTCTAAATAGATGAAAATTCTTTGAAAAAATCATTGAATTTTTTTTTGAATAAAATACGCTTTTCACTTTGAAATCACTTATTTTTAAAACATTACAACATAAAGGAAAAAAAATTTATTTGAAAAGAAAATTTTAAAATTTTAAAGTAATATTAAAAGAAAAAAATTATTCATGGTGGTGGTAAAATTCGTTAATACAACATAAGTTAAAAAAACATTATTTTCACACTGTTGTAAAAAGTTTAAAAAGTACCTCATTCGGAAAACAACAAGAATATTCCTTTAAATTTTTTTTGTAAAAAGTAAAAAATGGGTAAAAATGTCATTAATAAATAATTGGAGAGTAATAATAATATTATTTGAAATATTTTATGTAAAATATGGATATGAAATAAAAATATTCCACTAGTAGGGACTTAAACATAAATAATTCTGAATAATGATGAGATTGTGAAATAAAATCACACCTCGTGTTTGATTTCCTTTGTACATGTTTGAACCTACTTTATAATAAATATATATTTATTATGAATCTACTATATAACCATAATCATATATATTATACCATTTATAAATTACTTATAATCTTTTATCACCCATTTATTAACAATTCTTTATAAAAAATCACTATTTCAGGTAATAACTCATTTGTTTTTCATGGATGTTTTGGTTTCGTAGTTTTGGTATTTATAATTTTATAAAATTTACATCATATAATTTTTTTAATAATTATATAAATATAATATATATTCATTATATACATATTTATAATAATCCATAAAATTTAAAGATAAAAAATAAATTACACTATTCTTGGAGAGGGTAGGTCATACGTACACATGAACGTGTTTTCACTTTTTAACGGATGAAACAAAAGATAAGTAAATAATAATTAACCTTTAAATATTCATTATTATATCATACATATTATATATATTCATAAAATTCATCCACATTACAATACAAGTAAAATATAAATGAAAGAAAAATCACATCGCTTTGTGGAGGTGGTAGTCCAAACGTATGCACGAGCGACACTATCATTTACAAACAAATTGGAAGGTAAGAAGGTAGATATGATATTATAATTATATATATATAATAAATTAATAACGATCATATATAAACATTGAAACCATCATAATACCAATCCATAAAAGATAGCGATGAAAAATAAATTGTATCGCTATGGGGAGACGATAAGCTGTACGTACGAATGAGCGATACTTTCACTTCTCATTTGATGGGAAATAGGATGGGTAATGGTAGTTTCATAATTATAATAAAATTTAATTATATTTAATATGATTAATTTATTATTTTTTGATAAATTCTAGAGGTTTAGAAGAGGTGAAAGAAGATATAAATTAAAATAGGTCGGATAAGACAATTACCTCTTCTTCAGGAGACCTCCATTAGATCCTTTCATAAGGAACTTAGGTTTGGTCTTTTAAAGAGAAAAAACCTCCAGAACGTGAATAAGTATTTTTATAAGAGAAATATGTAAGTTTTTTTCAATCTGGGTATCTCAAAGTGGTGTAAATAAGTGAAGAAATGGGTATCTTTTTATAATTTAGGTTAGGGTGCTTTTGGAATTTCATAAGGTTAAATTATAATAAAGTTATTATCTAGAAAAAATGACCAAAAATGGATAGGCATTAAAAAATATGGTATTATATGGTTGAAATATCATAAACCAATAAAATTTGGACAGGTTTTTGATGTGGTTTAAACCTTATCTTCTGGTTTAACCCCTTAGTTGACCTATTTTAATATTAAACACATTAACATATTTTTTACTCTTAAAGGGTTATAATTTTACATATAAATTAACTATTGACTCATAAATAGAAAAGGGATGACATTTTTTACCATATATTACCCCCTTGTCCTATTTCAAGATTTTAATTATTTTTAAATAGTTTAATAGAATATTATTTTTATAAATTATCATTAATGTCATTTTGAAATTATTGTTTTAATTTTACTTCAAATACATTAATAATTTTTTTTATTTAGAATATAAATCATTTAAATATCAATAATATGTAATATTAATCTAAAAAGGTTGTGTAATACTATAAATAACTCAAATTATATCACTTTTAATATTTTTAATATCATTTATTTTAGTTTTATATTAATTGAATAAATATTTTATTAGCATTGAGAAAGTGTTTAAGGTAATTATATAATTAATAAAAATTATAAGTAAATTATAATCATTAATATAATTTCATTTTTCAGAAAAAACATTATATTCATTAAAAACTTGATTTTTTCTCTATGTGGACACATAATAGATATTTAAAGCTAAGAGGGTGACATTTTGTAACTTTTTTTGATTTAAATATTATATTGGTAATTTTTTTGGGGACAAATGTCCATCAAACATATAAATTTAGAGCCTAAGATGATAATTTTATAATTCTTTTCATACAGAAAAAATTAATATGAAATATTATGACCATATCACTTAGTTTTAACCTAGATTAACCTAATTTACCCTTTACCAAGGTGATAAATTTTACCATAGTTACTATTCATATTAACTGAAAATAAAAGGGACCTATTTACCAAATTTGACACTCTTGATTTTAAATATGGAATCCATTTTTTATGATTTAATTTATATATTCTTCATAAATTAACTTTAAAATAAGTTCACAAAACATGATGAAAACCTCTTTTTAGAAAAATATAGTTTTAAGCAAAAAAATAAATTTATTCTTATCATATACCTAGTAAAAAATCTAAATGAATGTTAAGAAATTTGATTGAATATATAATATATAAATTTCATTAAAATCATTCACCAATTGTAACTAATTAAATTTATTATAATATAAATATATTTCATGCACAAAAATATTTTTTCATAAAAATATTTCTTTTACTTTCAAAGGATTTTTTTATTGATAATGAATGAATTTATTTTATAAGTTTTCGATCCATATACTTTTAATAATATATTTAATCTTATTCATACTCAAAAATTTTAATGACTAGGTTATAATGGTCACATAATAATATATTGTTTTTTGTTTTAACTCAGTGTTGAGTGCAATGAAAGCTACTGAAGAGATTGAATTTATTTAAAAAGAGACATTTCATAAAATCTTGGGGTGTTACATTCTTCCCTCATTAAAAAAATTTCTTCCTCAAAATTTTCATAATGTTATCTCATGAATAGATTTGGTTATTTATTCATCATAATTTCATTAGGTTATCACATCATCTCTTCTATATTATGATTTTTCAAAGTACATTTATCAGCTGAGCCATTTGATTCCTCAAATATTGTTCTCTAGTGTCAAGAATCTGGATTGGATCTTCATAGTAAGATAAATCAAGTTCTTATTCTATTTTTTCGGAAGTGATCACATGCGTCAAGTCTGGAATGTACTTCCTTAACAAGTATATATATAGAACACATCGTGTACTTTAGATAGGATAGGTGTCATTTACAAATATTAAGTTGTAGCTCCAATTCATTCCATGATTTAAAAAGGTTCGATGTACCTGAGGCTCAGTTTTCCATTCTTACTGAATCATAGAACAGTCTTCCATAGAGACAACTTCAGTAAAATGTGATCACCCACTTGAAATTTCAAATATTTCCTCTGTTTATCTACATATCTCTTTTTTGTTCTTTTAGCTACTTTGATATGGGTTTAAATAGTCTTTACCTTTGTCGTTGTCACCTCCACAAATTCAAGGCCTAAAAGCTTCCTTTCACTAACTTCATCCCAAAAATTTGGAGTACGACATATCTTTATATACAATACTTTATATGAAACCATTTGAATACTCGAATGGAAGTTTTTGTTATAGGAAAACTCTACCAAAGGTAAATACTGATCCCGCATACCTTGAAAGTCAAGTGAGCAAAAAACTCAACATATCATCTAAATTTTTTATAGTCCTTTATGACTGTATGTTAGTTTTGGGATGGTAAGTGGTGCTCAAATGAATCTTGGTATCAAAAGCATTCTGAAGACTTTTCAAGAATTTTGATATAAATCATAGATCATGATTAGGCACAATTAAAATAGGTGTTTAATGAAGTCTTATAAATTCATTAATATAGAGTTGTGTAAGGTGATCCAGAGGCATATATTCTCTTATAGTGAGGAAATGTGTAGATTTAGTATTTTGATATAAAATAACCCATATCACATCATTATTTCTAGGAATGATTGTTAATCCAGTAAAAACATCCATAGTAATGTCATCCCATTTCCATATATTAATAAGAATAGGTTTCATGAATCCTCTAGGATATTATCTCTCAGCCTTCACTTGTTGAAAAACTAAAAATCTTGACACATAATTAGAATTTTCCCACTTCATATTATTCCACCAAAAATTTTCATTCAAATATCTATACATATTGGTGCTTTTAGTATGTATAGAGAAATTAAATCTATGAGAATCATCTAAAAATTCTCTATTTAGATCAGGTATAGATTAAATGCATAGTATCTTTCTAAATTTTAGAACACTATCTTCATATACTAAGTCTACCAATTTTCCATCATTTACGACTTTAATTCTCTTTTGAAAATTCTCATCATCAGGCTGAGAACTTTTTTTCTTTTCCAATAAACATGGTTTGGAAATAATTAGAAAAGGGAGTGATGTTTCTCCTCCCATAATAATTACTATAACAACCCAACTCTTTATTTCATATTTAAACATGATTTATTACATAAAATTTCACTTAATACACCTCAAAAGATCAAGAGGTATAGTGTATTTGGGGATTATAAATATTACATAATAACTTAAAACATGAAATACATTATCTTTATTTAAAACTTCTTTTACATGACCACAATATTCCTTCGTACTTAGCATTGTATGGGATAATCTGACGACATACATAAGAAAGGGGTGAGATATAAGTCTCAGTAAGGGAATAAACATGGAATAACACGAGGAAGACAATACATGTTATACAATAGGCATATCAATGGAGAATAAGAGAAACATGAACATGAAGGAATGATATAACATGATATTCATAACATGAAAATGTGGAAACAACATACAACATGATATTCGAATGAGACAAGGATCATTGCACATGGATAGCATGAGTAAACCCCCATTTCACATGAATTAGCATGAATAAACCCCATTTAAGCTGGCTTATCATGATACTAAATATTACCCAATGCATTGGAGCGCTATTAGGGTGCATACTTCATAAACATTTTAATCTCATGCTTAAGTGTGCCACATAAATCATACAACATAGATTCATTTAAAATAATAATCTATTTTAAAAAAAGTAATGTAGAATAAATACATGTAAGTCACCAATAAATAATTAAATGAGCATAAGGTGAATACCCTTGATAGATAAATTGGTGTGGTATTCACTACATGATGATTTTGGCATGGAAAATCATAGAGCAATTTCGGCAGCATAACGACATCAAATAGAAATTCATAAAATGAGTTGATGAGATGTAAAGGGGTATCTAATCATATATACATGAAAAGGACATTAAGGGGATAATGGAACATAATATCCCAACATGTTAAATGGGATTTAGATGCATAATATAAAATAAATGCATGAATGGAAATGAGAGGAGAGAAATACCTTACGAAAATTCAGCATGGTAACGAGTGTACATAAAGAATCATGGGAGGGATAAATGAGAGTGTAAGGGAATTTAATCATTTATAAATAAAATGTAAAGTGAGGGATTTATTTAATAACATATCCCAACATAGGAAAAAATGAAATTAAAAAGACATAGCATGAAAGGAATGCTTGATAAAAGAGGAGGGTGAAAGATCCCTTACTTAGAAGTGTGATCCCAAAGGCTTGGGAGATGCTTCTTGGGAGCTTGGGGGAAACTTGGGAGGATTATAGGGAGTATGAGTCAGATATTGGTGGACATAAAAATGGTTTGAGTGGATAATAAAATGATATTGGGTTGGTTTATATAGGAAAGGAGTGAGAATTCTTTATTATTTTGGTTTTGGACACCATACACTAAAATATTCAAAACCACAAACCAAAATATGGTATTTACCATGGTTTCTTTCCAGGGGGAGTGGAAAACATTATTTTATAATTCAAATGGACGAAGATATTAAAATATTATCCTTTTTATGTGGATATAAGTCACACTCTAGAGGAAATTATTTTAAAATCTTAAAACATTTAATAAGTCTTGTAGGATTCACTAAATCTTTATAAAATAAATCAAAAAAATCTAAAATTATATTATTTTAAAGGTAAAAAATATATTTGGTCTAATATCTCTTTTATAATATTTTATTAAATCGCTATTGGGTCATTATGATATCATAAAACACATAATATATTTATATGGTATTTAATTTTTACCCAAAAATTCAACTCTCTCAGAAAATTATGAAATATTAACCATTGGATAATTTTGATATCCTTACTCCAAAAATAATATTTATTTTATCTAAATAATTTTCTAAATATTTTAATTTTCACTTTTAAAATAAAAACAGACATTTGTTGAAAATTGACGGGTTTTGACAAAAATAGTTTTCAAACCTTAACAATAATTACATTTGACTTCATAAAAATTATATGATAATTTATATTTAATAAAAGAAATTTAATAATAATATTTCATTAAGATATTATTTATTTAAAAAATACATTAATTCACCAAAATAAAATCCTTAATTAACCAAAAATACTATTTGTGTCCTAAAAATCATTTACAAGGTAACATGAATAGAATTAAAGTATACTCATTATTCTATAAAAAATAATGTACATAATAATAATTCTAGGGTCTTGAAAAATATCCCTTTATTACACCAGCATATTCCCTAAGTGTAAGGTGGGTGATGTTGGGGATTTCTTGGATCCGTTCGGTGAACATGGTTTGGGCCGTGATCTCAATTAGCTTGAACTTATTCCATAAACAGTTTCGCTCATGCTTAAGTTGTTGGATCTCGGCTTGGGATTAGTATAGGGAAAATTCTATAAATTCTATCTCCCTCGGGAGCTCTCATAAATGGGATTCATAGGGAATGATCCTACTGGTCAAGGTCATTACTTCCTTTTTCTGTGTCAAAAGGATTTGTTAAAACCCTATATTTATACCAGTAATGTGATCATTGTTAAATGGATATATTATCAATGGTAATGATACTTAATGGAAATTTAAATCCAATTAGATATAATAAATAAAAAAAAGTGCATGTGTTTTTTATAAGATATTTAATTAAATCAAAAGGGGGAATTTTATTCATAATAGTTAGGGTTGTTACAACCTCCCCCCTTAAGAAATTTTACCCTTGAAATGAATTCCCACATCATCTTTTTGATCATCCCTTAACCTTTCCAAAAGTAACATTTGAGAAATAATTTGTGAAAGGATTAATGATGTTCCCTTATTTATGATCCCCATGTCCATATTCATCAAATCTAAGACGATTGGATCATTTTAAATTCTCATCAATGATATAATTGTTGGGTCCTTTCTACTTAGAGCATCTTTCACCTTGTTTTCTTCCCCAGGGTGGTAATGGATTGAGCAGTCATAATTCTTGATGAGATATAACCATCTTCATTGGTGCATATTTAGCTCTTTCTGTATGAATATATATTTTAGACTTTTGTGATCCATATATATTTTACACTTCTCTCCAAAGAGATAATGTCCCCATATTTTTAACAAAAAGATCACTATTGAAAATTCAAGATTGTGTGTGGGATAGTTTTGCTCATGAATTTTCAACTGCCTTGAGGCATAGACAATGAATTTTTCATTTTTCATCAACATACATCCCAGGCCCTTCTTCTAAGAATTGTTGGAGACTATGAAAAGATCCCCACTTGTGGGTAGTGTGATCATAGGGGAAGTGATAAGACAATTATTTAACTCTATTAAGTATTCTTTAAATTCATCATTCCAAGAAAATTTGACTCCCTTTCGAGTTATCTTAGTAAGAGGGTTTGATAATCATGAGAAATTTCTCACAAATCGGTGGTAATATCCAACTAACCCAATGAATCTATAGATATTCATTATAGATGTTGGCCTCAAAAATACCTCAATTGATTTTTTCTTAGAAGTATCTATAGATATCCCATTGCTTGTGATGATATAACCCAATAATGAGACTTCCTTCAACCAGAAATCACACTTGATGTATTTTTCATAGAGCTTCTACTTTCTCAAGGTCTTAAGCACAATGATCAGATGCTCCACATGATCCTCATTGGTTTTGGAGTATATTAGAATATCATCAACAAAGACTGCCAAAAATTTGTCAAGGTAATATATAAAAACTCTATTAATGAAGTCTATAAATATTTCTAGAGCATTAGTGAGTCTGAATGGAATCACTATGAACTCATAATGCCCATACCTTGTATGAAAAGAAGTCTTGGGGATATCCTCCTTCTTCACCCTTGGTAGTATCCCAATCATAGATTCACCTTGGAGAAGTATTGTAATCCACATAGCTAATCGAACAAGTCATCAAAAACTTAGATATCGTTCAAGTCTGGTGAAGTTTTCCTCGTACGTGCCAACAGATTTTTCATCTTTTTGCTTTAGGTAAAGTAACTCCCTTTCCATCTTAATTTGGAGGGTACGAGGAAAATATGTATATCTGTGTCAGTTGATCCGTTGATAAATCCTATCTAATCATAAGGAAGTGTGTTGTCTTTATAAGTAAATCCACAAAAACTTAGATATCGTTGTCTCTCTTGGATGTATTTGGAAGTTTGGTGACAAAGTTCATGGTGATGTTTTCTCATTTCCACATTGGTAAGGGTAGTGGTTGCATCATCCCCTTAGATTTCTACCTTTAAGTATTCACTTGCTGACATACCAAACACTTTGATGTATACTCAGTGATCTCCTTCTTCATGTTATCCCACTAATAATGATCCCAGAGATCTAAATTCATTTTTTTGTTTCCTGGGTGGAAGGAGAAATTCTAACTATGTGCATCATCCAAAAGTTCTTTCCTTAAATCAGTATTTTATGGAACACATAGTCTTGACCCGAATCTCACAATTCCTTCTTCATTAACATTGAACACTGAGGATTTCCCTTTTCTTATAGTTTCCACTTTCTTATGAATTCCCACATCATCTTTTTGATCACCCCTTAACCTTTCCAAAAGTAACATTTGAGAAATAATTTGTGAAAGGATTAATGATGTTCCCTTATTTATAATCCCCATGTCCATATTCATCAAATCTAAGACGATTGGATCATTTTAAATTCTCATCAATGATATAATTGTTGGGTCCTTTCTACTTAGAGCATCATTCACCTTGTTTTCTTCCCCAGGGTGGTAATGGATTGAGCAGTCATAATTCTTGATGAGATCTAACCATTTTCATTGGTGCATATTTAGCTCTTTCTGTGTGAATATATATTTTAGACTTTTATGATCCATATATATTTTACACTTCTCTCCAAAGAGATAATGTCCCCAGATTTTTAACACAAAGATCACTATTGACAATTCCAGATTGTGCGTGGGATAGTTTTTCTCATGAATTTTCAACTGCCTTGAGGCATAGACAATGAATTTTTCATTTTTCATCAACATACATCCCAGGCCCTTCTTCTAAGAATTGTTGGAGACTATGAAAAGATCCCCACTTGTGGGTAGTGTGATCATAGGGGAAGTGATAAGACAATTATTTAACTCTATTAAGTATTCTTTAAATTCATCATTCCAAGAAAATTTGACTCCCTTTCGAGTTATCTTAGTAAGAGGGTTTGATAATCATGAGAAATTTCTCACAAATCGGTGGTAATATCCAACTAACCCAATGAAGCTATAGATATTCATTATAGATGTTGGCCTCAAAAATACCTCAATTGATTTTTTCTTATAATTATCTATAGATATCCCATTGCTTGTGACGATATAACCCAATAATGAGACTTCCTTCAACCAGAAATCACACTTGATGTATTTTTCATAGAGATTCTACTTTCTCAAGGTCTTAAGCACAATGATCAGATGCTCCACATGATCCTCATTGGTTTTGGAGTATATTAGAATATCATCAACAAAGACTGCCAAAAATTTGTCAAGGTAATATATAAAAACTCTATTAATGAAGTCTATAAATATTTATAGAGCATTAGTGAGTCTGAATGGAATCACTATGAACTCATAATGCCCTTACCTTGTATGAAAAGCAGTCTTGGGGATATCCTCCTTCTTCACCCTTGGTAGTATCCCAATCATAGATTCACCTTGGAGAAGTATTGTAATCCACATATCTAATCGAACAAGTCATCAATCTGTGATAAAGGATACTTGTTCTTTATCATTATTTTATTGAGATCACAATAATAAATGCAAAGGCACATTGACCCATCCTTCTTCTTGACGAAGAGGACTGGTACACCCCAAGGTGAAGCACTTGGGCATATAAAGCCTTTATCTAGATTCTACTATAGTTGTTTCTTCATCTCCTAAAGTTCCAAAACAACCATTCTATATGGACTCTTAGATATTGGCAATGCCCTAGGTATAAGGTCGACCAAATACTTAACCTCTCTACTAGGTGGAAGACTGGGAAATTCCTTGGGAAACACATCAGTGAATTCCCTCACAATAGGAATTTATTCAAGGATGGTTATTTCCTTAGACTCAATCATATTATAAAGATACATATGCTCATAAGGAATTAATATACATGCTTGAGATAATGGTGTTGAAGAAGATTAATCCTCCTCCTTGCACTTGAATAGAATCGGAGTTTGATTCACCATATGAAGAGTGATTTTCCTCTCATGACAATTTATGTTAGATCTATATAGGGAAATCCAATCCATGCCTATAATTGCATCAAATTACACCAAGGTAATTATGATAAGGTTCTCCAGAAAGTTCAATCCACAAATTATGATAGGGGAGGAGTTATATACATAGGATGCAATCATTTCCCCATTTGCTATTTTCACCGACATATCTTGTCATGACCCGTCCCCCGGGGCCCGTGATGTGACTACCCCAAGCCTACCTTACATAGGCCAGGGGTTGAAGACTAGCATTGAAAAGGCGTATCCCTAAAATGGGACGACATTGCCTTTAAACCTGTACAAACACACAGAATATAACACAACAAGATGTAACCACGAAGTAAAACTGTTGTAGTAAAAGTGTGTACTGAAAGTAAGGGGCCAGAATAAAAGCCCAACTGAAAATATAAAACTACAACTGAAAACAGAAAAACAACTCCTGAGATTGTCCACCGGGGATCCTACCTAAAGGTTAGGTACAACTCATCTCCATAACCCTCCACGTCAACCATCACTGCCATCCATCGTCAGGTCCTAGCTCCCTGAGTCTCAGTCAAGGCTGTCCATCATTTTCACAAGACACAACAAGGTTCAGGTAAAGACCGTGCAAGGGTGAGTATAAAAATACCTAGTAGAGACCCTGAGACCCCCAAAGGTCTCTCAGAATTCCACAAAGGAAAACCACATGCATTATCTCAATCATGAAGCACAAAGAATAGGAAATATCTCAAACGAGGTATAACTGAGTACAATAGTACAGATGATTATTCATAAAGCTAGATCATCTTATTCTTGCAATAGGAACTGCTACTAACCCACACATGATCGATAGGTACTAACCCACACAAGACCCACATAGGATCGATAGGTGTTGATCCACACAAGATCGCTAGGTGCTAATTCACACAACATCGCTAGGTGCAGATTCACACAGAATCGCTAGGTGATGATTCACAGAGAATCGTTTGGTGATGATTCACATAGAATCTCTAGGTCATGATTCACTCAGAATTTCTCGGTGATGATTCACATAGAATCGATAGGTACTGATGCACATAGAATCTCTTGTCGCTGATCTACACAGGATCTCTCTTCATTCTTCACGTCACAACCAACAACATTATTCCTGCTCATATTGCACTTGTTTCTGGGAGAAACCACTCCTTAAGCCATAAGTCATGTTTCAACTAGAATTAAATCCAAAGAAGAAGTTAACCAATGATCTGTCATGTCATAAGGGTTTCAAAACAATAGACAGCGCATCAACCGGATTCTCGGTCAGTAAGTTATTGGCATTTTAGTGCTGAGGGCCCGGTTGGATTCGAAGTCGATCCGACCCAGCCATACTCCAAATTTCTTCAATACTCTTGTGGAGTATCTCAAAAGTACTGTCTCTCTCCAAGGATCCCAGCGTTGCAGATGGTTCATCAAATGGACATCCGGTTCGCAAGATATGACCTTTTAAGCTTATTTGGGCCCGAGAGGGTTTCAGGTCTAGTTGGACTGAACCGACCCAACCTAGTTCAGGTATGACCCATCTTGGGCCGACCTAATTGGGCGGGGCCACAGCTGGCTTAGCCCGCTAGGCCGCGGACTGGCCTGGCTCGGCCTGTCGGCTGGCGCGACCCATGCGGGGGTCGCGCAGTCTGCCTCCCGAACAGCTCAAAGAGTCATTCAGATCTTTAAATGGAAGTTCCAGGTGGCGCCACCTCGTCACCCACGAAACCCGAATGGAGCGGGTCCCCTGGATTCACTGCAGCTTTAAGCTGTGGCCCGTCTCACTGTGGCGTGTGATGGTGTGCTACCTCCCGCCTTTGCGGCCGGCCGTTGTCGGCTGTTACCAACCGCATGTCCGACCACCGCGGCACCGAGCGGCGCCGCCCTCCTCTGCGTCCGACGAGTGCCGGCACCGGTCACCGGTGCCACACCAGTGGAATTTTCCCAGGCTACCGGGTGAGTTCTGGTGGTCTGTTCTTCCTTCTAGATGGGCCTACGGGTCTCCCGGGATGTTGTCATCATTGCGCACCTCCCGGTTTTCGCTTTCCATTAAGTTGGAAATTTGTCCCTCAAAGAAAACAACATGAACAAAGAGGTGGAGGGTCCTACCATGCTCATTTTTCTCGTGCCCTCCACGTTAGCATTATAACAAGTGGGAGATTATTCAATTCATCAAATATTATCTTTAATAAAATAAACCCCCTACCTTGAAGATCGTTGGTGACCGCTGCGGACGGCAGTGCTTCCACGTTCAAGGGTATTGTGGACGAAGGAGAAGGTTCACAAGTGTTGACGTTCATCATCCGTCAACCTCCGGAGCGATTACACAATGGCCGTCATCAAATCCTCCATTATCCGTCGGTGGAAGGTGTTTCGGTACTTTTCTAGTTGTTCCTCACAATCGTGTCAAAAACCCACGCCCAAGCTTCCATTAAATATATGAGAGTGCATTTCATTTATGAACCACATTTAATGTTGCAATGTTTAGGTTACAAAGATGAAGGGTCAACTAAAGGGTCAAACCATTAAATGGCTTGACAATTCATCAGTCCCACCATCACCTCTCAACTATTATAGAAAATAAATAAAATAATTTTATTATGTTATTTTATTATTATTTTTGTAAAGTCCAAAATTTATCTTTTCCACCCGAACTACTGCAGTCGAAGTGAAGCTTCACTTAAGTGAATCTCATCACTGCGGATTCAAGGGTTCTCTCAGATTTCAATTCCTAGCATTGGTTCAAAAGTTAGAAAATGTAACTCATACATTTACTAAAAATACGTTAAAAAAAGTTCAAAATTCCATTCTGGGCACACAAGGCTTCGGAATCACGCACCGTCAATTTTTTTAGACTCACAATAACCCCAAATAATTTTAAAAAAATTACATGGAATTTCCAGGTCTTTACATCTATACTTCCATGATTTTTGGTGGTTTTTGAATTATTCTTATAAACTTTTAGGATATAAAAGAATGCGTAGAACTAGAATAAAAAAGTACGTTTTTTATTTCCGAATGAATAAATAGAGTATCTGTCACCACGTCATTATTGGGATTCACTTCAGTGGTGGTGATGGAAAAATATCACCCTTTCTACCTTGAAGGTTGTTGGTTTCCTCTAAAAACCGTTGCTTAGGGATCTAGTTTACAAAGTACCTTGGTTCCTTGTCACTGTAGCAATAAAAAATGTGTTGAGGATCGAACATAGAATTATTTTTCTCTGTCGTAGTAGCATGTTTTTCTTACCACCAATCACTGGCTAGGTGCCCTTCCTTCCTGAACCTAAATCATTTCGTCATCCACTTTATGAAATTTCTAGGGTGCTTCTTTCCACACATTTGGAAAGTGGGGTGTTATAATTCTGTAACACCATTAGATTTATCCATCGGACCACCATGATTAAATTATACTTTCCTCTTCTTATCCCCATGATACCCCTAAGATTCATCGACCTCCATTTCATCTTTTAGGGAACATCAAACAATTTCTTCATACCTATCAAAGTCGTGGATCTCCAGATCTTTCTGTAGTCTAGGTTTTAGCCCACTAAAGAAGCGTTCAACCTTGCATTCGGGGGAAAAGACAAAACCATAGGTGTATCGTTCAAGTCTGGTGAAGTTTTCCTCGTACGTGCCAACAGATTTTTCATCTTTTTTCTTTAGGTAAAGTAACTCCCTTTCCATCTTAATTTGGAGGGTACGAGGAAAATATGTATCAAAAAACATTTTCTAGAAATCCTTCCATTCCATCACCTCAATCTCTTCCCAGGCTTCATATTTTTTATCAATGTCCACCATTGATCAGCTTCACCCTCTATATGATAAGAATCCAGAAGAACCTTCTCTTTTTCGGATCATTGAAGGATGGAGAAGATATTCTCAATGGATTTGATCCATTATTTGGTGATTTAAAGATCAGATGATCCATTGAAAGTAGAAGGTCTTTGTCTCATGAAGCTCTTGATTGCAACTTGTTCTTTCTTGGGGGGGGGGGGGGTTGTACATTCCTATTGACCCAGGTTTCTATTCAAAATTTGAGTTAACTAAGATATTATCGTGAAAATATTTGTGATCCCCGCTCCCATAGTATTGGGCATATCATTAGAGCAGTCATCACATTGATCTTCACATCGGTTGTTAGCCCGATTCCTCCTATTACTGGCCATTGGCTAGAATAAAAGGTAAATTTGGGGTGAGTATCTTAAATAGTTTAACACATAAAGGATAATCCAATGACATTAAAGTGATAACTTATAAATTACATATATCTCCTTAACTTATGAATTTTTAGTTTTCAATCTAAGTTATCCATGATCTACTTCCTAACATATATTCTAATGGGATTTTTTTGAACGCATAATAATGGTTTGTACTAAGATTATGAACCAATGCATTTACTCCAGGAGTGTTAAACCAAGAGTGCAGCCAGGCCTATTGTCATGCACCAGTTCACGTTCGAGTCTAGCTCAAAGCAGTGTTTTTGGGTTTTACCCCTAGATACATCTATGCTAGATTCACCTCTACTTGTTCATATCCAGATAGGGATGTAATTTCTTGGTAAACCACTTACTCTATACTCACCAAAATTTAGGGTTTTTTTTTTCTTATACTTATTATTATCCCTAAGTCTTTCTTTATAGTTTTATAACCCTATTCCCAAAAATAACTAAACCTCTCCTTTGATACCAAGTATAACAACCCAGATATTTATTTAATATTTAAATAATATTTATTACATAAAATTTCACTTAATAAAACTCATAAGATCGATAGGTATAGTGTATTTGGGGATTAGGAACATTATATAATAACTTAGAGCATTAAATACAATATCTTTATTGAAAACTTCTTTTACACAACAACAACATTCCTTCATACTTAGCATTGCATTGGATAACCTGGGGATATACATAAGAAAGGGGTGATCTATAAAGTCTCATAAGGGAATAAACATGGAATAACATGAAAAACACAATACATGTTATAAACTAGGTCTATCAATGGATCATAAGAGAAACACGAACATAAAGTCATGATATAGCATGATATTCATAACATGGAAATGTGGAAACATTATACAACATGATATTAGTATGAGCCAAGGCTCATTGCACATGGATAGCATGAGTAAAATCTTATTGCACATGAATAAGCATTATTAAATCCTAATTTCACATGGTTTATCTTGATACTAAACATTACCCAATGCATTGGAGCACTATTAGGGCACACCCTTCATAAACATTTTAATCTCATGCTTAAGTGTGCCACATAGATCATACAAAATTGATTAATTAAACATCATAATCTATTTCACGAACAAGTAAGGTGGAATAAATACATGTAATTACCCAA
Source organism: Viscum album (assembly GCA_963277665.1). Taxonomy (NCBI): domain Eukaryota; kingdom Viridiplantae; phylum Streptophyta; class Magnoliopsida; order Santalales; family Viscaceae; genus Viscum; species Viscum album. Next base: position 79,131,296 of record OY728166.1, read on the forward strand.
TAAATAAGTACATAGGCATAATTTTAATACCCTTGATAGAGAAATATGCATAATTTTAATACCCTTGATAGAGAAATGGGTATGGTATTCACTACACAATGATTTTGGCATGGAAAATCATAGTGCAATTTTGGCAGCATAACAACGTCAAATAGAAATTTGTAAAATGGGTTGATGAGAGAGAAATGTGTATCTATTAATTTATACATTAAAATGATAGTTATGGGATCATGAAACATAATATACCAGCATTTTAAATGGAATTTAGATGCATAATATAAAATAAATGCTTTAATGGGAATGAGAAGAGACAAATCCCTTACAGAATTTCAACCTGGTAAAGGGTGTATACGGTAGGGATTAATGAGAGAGAAAGGGGTCTATAATCATTAAAACATAAAAAGGGAAGTATGGGAGAGGTTCTAAAACATATCCCATAATTTTTAATTTAAAATAAAAGGGTGTCATGATATAAGGAAACTTGGACAAAATTGAGAAAGGAAGGAACCCTTACGGAATTTTGAAATGGTAACGGGTGTACATAAAGGATCATAAGAGGGATAAATGAGAGTGGAAGGGGGTCTAATAATTTATAAATAAAATGGATATTAAGGGAGATATTTAATAAAATATCCCAAAACATGAAAAAATTAAATTAAAAATACATAACATGAAAGGAATGCCTGATAAAAGAGGAGGGTGGGAGATCCCTTACTTGGAAGTGTGATCCCAAAGGCTTGGGAGGGGCTTCTTAGGAGCTTGGGGAACCTTGGGAGGAATATAGGGAGTGGTTCATAGGGTGTTAGAGCTCCAAATGGTTTTAGAGAAGAGGAATGGTATATTGCATGGGTTTATATAGGAAAGAAGAGATAATTATTTATTATTTTGGTTCTGGACACCACACACTAAAATATTCAAAACCACAAACCAACTCATGGTATTTACCCATGGTTTCTGGCCAAGGGGATTAGAAAAAAATATTTTATAAGTCCAAGGGATGGATATATTAAAATATTATCCTTGCTTATATGGAGGTGAGTCACACTCTCAAGGATTTTTTTTAAAATCTTAAAACATTTAATAAGTCTTGGAGGATTCACTAAAGCTTTATAAAATAAATCAAAAAATTCTAAAATTATATTATTTTAAAGTTAAAACATATATTTTTTCTAAGATACCTTTTATAGTATTTTATTGAATCACTATTGGTGTTGATTCAATAAGGTTTCCTTATGAATTTTCCATTCCTTCTTGTTTGGAGAGATTGATGAGTCAATAATATTTCCTTATGAATTCTCCATTAATTCATGTTTTAAAAATCACAAACACTCTATCTTAAGGAAAATTTCTTTTTCCCTAAGATTTCCCTTGATAAGGAAAATTTTCCTTCCCCATGGAAAATTTATCCCTACCATGTTTTTCATTGTCTATATTAAAACCTAACTCATTTTCTTTATAAGTATAAAATTCGGTTTCACATATAAAAACTCAGAATCCTATAAATACTAAGATATAGATCATTCTGTTTTTAGGATCTGAATTCTGGTTCCGAATTCACTAAATTCAAACTCCGAACTTTCTAAGTTTAGACTTCGAACTTTCTAAATATCAAACTCTGAATTTACTGAATTTAGACTTCGAACTTTCTAAGTTCAGACTCTGAACTTTCTAATTTAAGATTATGAATTCTTATGAATTCAGACTCTAAAGTATATATAATTCTAATTCCGAATTCTTGAGAAATAGAAACAGAATATGAATATTCTTGTATTATAGACTTCTAAGGTTAAGTTTCTCAGACTCCGAATTCTATTTTTCCTAACATTTCGAAAAATAGTTTTGGTTAAGCAACCATATATTTTAATTACCCTTATTTGAGTTATAAAACGATGTTGTGTATTCTGTTATTTACTAACAGTTGTTTAAGTGTCGCGTATACAGGTCCCTCCGAAATTCAAGGAAAAATATGACCGTTGGAGGAGGGAGTTGACCGTTAAAGATGTGCCTATAAATAGGATCTAATTTGAAAGAGATCGCAACTTTGATGAAAAGTTCTACAACTCTAGAGATTATATGTTGTTTTCATGTTTTATAGAGATAGAGGCTCTTTCAACTCTCAGTGATACATGCAGATGTTGTGAAAAACTTGTTTGGGTGTGAACAACTTGTTCAGACTTGCTTCATGCAGACTCTGATCGTGCTGATCGTGGGATTTTTGGTTTGGAAGACAGAGGTTCCGATTTCCTTCTAAATAGAGGGCTTGCGGGGATATCAAGATAGATACCGATCTTCGGATTGAGGGCTTACCTAGGTTTGGGTAAGACAGACTTTCTTGAAAGTATAATTCAAGAGACCTTTATCCAAGGTTGATGGATACCCTACACTTAGGGTAAAAAGATTTCTATACTTGTTTCTTGTATTGTTTCAAGTTTGTTTTTAGCTGAATTTTGGTTGTTGAGGAAATTATAACTATATTATACTTTCTTATACTTTTAATCTGATTAAATAAGGTTCTATACGCTTTAAGGTAGAATATTTGTTTTTGTAAACTTCTATTAAGTTTCATTTCCGGAACTACATTTCTGGAATCTAGTTAGTTTGTTGAACTAGTTCTATTTCTGGAATCTAGTTAGTTTATTGAACTAGTTTCATTTCTAGAACCACATTTCTGGAATCTCTTTTTTAGAACTACATTTTATAAATCAAGCAAGTTTTTAGATCTTAGAGTTTTTTTGAATTTACCTTGTTTAAACTTGTTAAACAATAGAAAGGTTTCTAACCAACTTTAAAAGTTCCAAAGAAAAATTTTAAAGTATAAAATTCACCCCCCTTGTATATTGATCATATACATCATTATTTCAATTGTACAACCAATATCATTTCGATCCAACAATTGGGTCATTATGATGTCATAAAACACGTTAAATATTTATATGGTATTTATTTTTTACTCGAAAATTCAACTATCCCAGAAAATTATAAAAAATTAAACATTGGATAATTTTGACATCCTGATTCCAAAAATAATATTTATTTTATCTAAATAATTTTCTAAATATGTGAATTTTCACTTTTAAAATAAAAACGAACATTTTTTGAAAATTGACGGTTTTTGACAAAAATTGTTTTCAAACCTTAATAAAAATTACATTTGAGTTCATAAAAATTATATGATAATTTATATTTAATAAAATTAATTTAGTAATAATATTTAATTAAAATATTATTTATTTAAAAAATACATTAATTCACCAAAATAAATTCCTTAATTAACCAACAATACTATTTGTGTGCTAAAAATCATTTGCAAGGTAACATAAATAGAATTAAAGTATACTCATTATTATATACAAAAATAATGTACATAATAATAATGATATGGTATTGATACATATCACTTTATTACACCATCATATTCCCTAAGTTTAAGGTGGGCGATGGTGGGGCTTTCTTGGGGTCGTTCGGTGAACATAGTTTGGGTCATGATCTCAATGAGTTTGAACTTCTCCTGTAAACGGTTTCAATCATCCTTAAGTTGTTGGATCTCAGCTTTATATTGTTCTATGAAAAATCCCAAAAATGATATCTCCCTCAGGAGCTCCAATAAATGGGATTCATAGGGAATAATCCTATTGTTCGAGTTTATTACTTCCTTTGTCCATTTAAAAAGGATTTGTTAAAACCCTATATTTATACTAGTCATGTGATCACTGTTAAATGTATATATTATCAACAGTAATGATACTTAATGGTCATTTAAATCCAATTGTATACAATAAATAAAAAAAGTGCATGTGTTTTTTTTATAATTCATTTAATTAAATCAAAAAGGTAAATTTTATTCATAATAGTTTCGGTCGTTACAATTACCAAATCCATATTTATTAAATCCATGAACATAATGTAAGAACCCGGATCTTAGTTTCAGGTATGTCTTTCTTTTTCTATAGTTTTTGAGGTTTCTGGAGTTTCTGGAAAATTTCTAAGTACACACCGTGTACTTTCTGAGTACACACCGTGTACTCTTCCTCGGCTCGAAGCCGTGTGCTGGTCGTGCCCAGGCCACCCACACGGTGTGTAGGGGTGACGTGGAGGCCGATTTTGGCGGAGTACAGAAAAACCCACTACACGCCGTGTACTTTAAATATACACACCATGTACTTTTTTTTCACTAAATGGACCGCGGTCATGACTCATCACGATATTTGTCTTCTTTTAGGTCTGGTTCATCGGATTGGAATGCGCCCATAAAGGGCTCTCGACCTAGGGTTTCCTCTCGCCGCGACCAGCTCCTTCGCTGCGGATGGCGCAACGCTTCCTTCTCGCGCTCGGTGGGTTGGTGGTGGATCTCTGCTACAATGGCATCTTAGTGGTCTTCTCTCCGACTGTGAAGATGCTCTACGGGACTCTGTGGTTACTGGTTCAGATCCGCGGATGTAAGACCGGTTCTTGTTGACGGCATACTCTTCAGAGCGCTCCTGGCTCTGATCTCGGCAACTCACTTTTGTCTTGGAGTGTTTTCACGTTAGAGGGTCACGCTCATGAGTCAGCGGTTTGTTTGTTTCAACCTCCTCTCAGGTGAGTTCGTTGGGGTTTCGTTGTGCCAGATGCGGTAGATTTGTCTGGTGGCGGCGGGATCTTTAGTTCTTTGGTTCTATTTTTCTTCTTCTGTGTCGTGGTGAATCTGTTGACACGGGTTGAAGGTGGTGCTGTGATGGTGCGACGACGATGATGTTTATTAGTAGGCAACTCCTTGGATGATTTTTCTGTTGATTTTCAGTTTTTCGTTCGTTGGTCTGTTGAATTTTCTGTCTCGGTTGAATGTTTTGATGGTATTTCTGGAGTTCTTTGGGCTGGAGACCCTGTTTATCGGCACCGGAGGTTGTTCTCAGCGTATAGTGGGGAGACGTTGTGACAATGGATACCGGCGAATCTCACTGGTGATCCGGTGATGTGGATAGGCTGATGCACATGGTGTGTCAGGTCTGATGGCGGTTCGGAGCTCGAGGCGGTGCAGGCTCAGGGATCGATGCGGTGTGTCGGTGGTTTTGAAATTTGAATTTCCTTTTTGAAATGTGGTATGTGGTTTTGGGTTCATGCTATATGGGTCCCATCAACCCACAATCCAGCTTTCTAAAATGAAAAAAAGTGATTTGAAGCTAGGTTTGGTTCGTTCGAGAGCGACCCATACGGCCGAATCTTCCCTGAGCTCCCGCCTCTCCATCCGATCTCCGATTTGAGCACGGTCGATTGTGTTGGAAGCGCAGCGGTGAGTTGTTCCTTCTGATTGAACCTTGTTTTCCAATTATTCCTCCTTCTCAAGTTATCTAAGGTTTAACATTTTGTGTGTTTTCTCAGATCTACGACGTTCTAGGGAGAATCAGCCATTGTGGTTAAAGTATATCTATCTCCTAGGATTGAGGTAGGTGGTTTGTGCCGTACCATTCAAAGTCCTTGAGTTTATGTGTGAATTCCCACCGATACCCGTGAACGGGGCATCGCATGTTTACCTTTTTTCCCTTGTTGTATTCCTGCCTTTACTATATGCTTGTGTAGAGGTAATTTGACCATGTTAGAGGATATTTTTTTGTGCTTGGATGTGTTTTCCCTTGCTTTGTTCTGTTACGACCTTTGGGTCTCATTTGCCTTTGGCTGCTACACCTATTTTCATGCCTTGCAATTATCGGCTGAAGTGGAATTCATGACATGCTTGTTTCCTAGTAGACTATTTAGCTAAGTATCTCTATAGGTGTACTTTGGTTATCCAAGTAGCTCTATAGGTGTACTTTGGCCTTATATCATTATTATGCACTGACTGGAACGGGGCTGAGAGGACCTGGTGCTATAGACTATAAGGGATAGACCGAGTGAGCTTCCCAGGGAGTCTTAGAAATTACAGACTACAGAGGGGATGGACCGAGTGAGCTCCCAGGGAGTCTTGGATTTTATATACTATAGGAGGGTAGACCGAGTGCGCTTCCTCAGAGAGTCTTACCTTGTTTGAATCTCTTTAAGAACCTTCCCAGACTAGAGGGGGAATTGACAGAGTGAGCTTCCTTAGAGAGTATATGGTATACCTGAGGCTATAGGAGGAATTGACTGAGATAGATTCCTCCGAGAGTCTCTATACCTTGGGGCTAAGAGGGTTAGACCATGTTATCTTCCTCAAGAGAGTCCCTGACTACCCTAGACTATAAGGGGAATTGACCGAGTGAGCTTCTCCAGAGAGTCTCATAAATGCGTATGACCAAACTAGAGGAGTTAGGCTGATTGCACTGCCCAAAGGGTTATGGTACTTCTTGGTTAGGACCAGAGGGTATGGCTACGAGTACTCCCCATAGGGTTTCCTGTTTGTTATATTTGTGCTTCATTTCTGTTGTTGGTTGTGGTTTGATTGTTATTGTATCATCCTGCCTTACTGCTTAATGTTGCTGCCTATTGCTTGCTATTGATTTTTACTGCTTATTGTACTTTTACCTGCCATATACTCACTGACTGTTAGGCACAGATATTCAGGTGAATTCCTACTTGGATTTTATCTCACACCCTATTTGGGCAATGATTTTGGGCCCAATAAGACTATGTTGCTACAGGTATAGACAAGGGAAAGCACCCTTCAACATCTGGAACGTGATTGCTTGGAGTAGGGGAGCATGGGACCAAGCTTCGGCTTGCGATGTTGAGGATATATTTACTTTTCTCTTTTGTACTTGTTTTGGTATAGTAGTGTTTTCCAACATTGTGACTTGTTTGACCATTTTCCGGTTATGTATCATGCATCATTTTATATACATACATATGTGCGCCAGTTTTTTCATATAGTCTTCCGCTGTTTATATTGTTGGTTATTATTACTTCCACTATTGTATGTTTACTTTTTTTCCACAGTGTACTATGCCAAGGAGGGCATAGTTTACCCACTATCACACCCAAGGCCCTCACTGCTAGTCAGTAGCCTCTGGTGTTTGGGGAAATGCGCTTGAGGCCATGTGACCAACCGGGTATGGGGCGCCTCTGGGTGGCTTCTGGAACCGGGACGTTACAAAGTGGTATCAGAGGAATTATTTTCTCTTGATTTACTGTTTGGAAACATTAGCTAGGGATAGTATGGATTCGGTACTTGGTAATAGGCTGTGCCTGGGAGTAGCTAACCCGTGTACAGGGAAAATCCATACTACCTCGTTTATTGTAGTTTCTGGTTTTGTGATTTTATGGTTGATACGATTTCACCTAGAGTGATTCATATTCTTTGTACTGTTATTGTTTTGATATTGCGGTTCTATTTCTGTCACAACCCGATGAGATGAGGGTATTCCGTCTCATGCATCATCTAGGAACTTGTAGAAATCACATTCCATGCATTCTTTCCATGCCATCTAGGGTGCATTAGCGATTGCATGCTGTTGTGATAGGATTTGTGTAGATTAGGCATGCTGTTGTGATAGATGCTTGATAGAATCTCTGATGCTTTGTTATAGAATTGTTTATATTTTACTTTGATCAAATGAATGCCAAATTTTGATTCTGTAGGTGTTATGGGCCCTCTTGAATTGGAAGTTGGTGGATCATGATCCTGTTTTCTCTTGTACATGATTGTTGAAAATTAAAAACTTTGATTCGCGGGGAGTATGGACACTCAAGGATCAGAATATGGCACCTAATTGCTTGGTTTTCTGTGTTTTTGGGTACTCTGTGTGGTTTTTGAGCTACTGCCCAGAAAAAACCAGAATACACGGCGTGTACTTTCTGGTTACACGTCGTGTAGTTTTTAGGTCGTGTTACTGACTGTGTGTGTAGGAGCACGGTGTTGTGGAAAATAACTTTAGGAACACGCCGTGTAGTGTAGAGCCTTGTACCCGGCCGTGTCACTAACAACACGGGTCGGGGAAGCTCGATTAGAACACGCCGTGTTGTAAAGGAACATGACGTGTAGTTCTGTCCAGGTACCCGTCCGCATCACAAACAACATGGGTCGGCGTGAACTTCTCTAAGACACATCGTGTTGCTTTATGAACACGCCGTATAGTCTTGCCCAGGTACCTGGCCATGTCACGAATGACATGGGACGGTGTCACCTTATCCTATACACGTCGTGTTTATTTGGAACACGCCATGTAAGGTCCAGCCATGTAGACGACCGTGTAACCAACAACACGGGCCGCCGAGTTAGTGTCTAGTACACGCCGTGTCCCTAGGGAACATGACATGTAGTCTGAGGTTTGTTTGACCATGTGATTTAGCCATGTAAAGAGACTCAGGTAGGGGAATAGTCTTCAAGTACACGCCGTGTGTTGGGTCAACACGTCGTGTAGTTGGATTGTTACACGACCTTTTGGGCAGGGGTACACGCCCATGTCAGTGGATTAAGTAGACACGCCATGTAGTCTGGTTTTGTAAAACTTGATAGTTTCTTCCCCCTGTTCTAGTTTTTTACTCATGTGTTTTCAATCTTTGTTAATCCTGATCTAAGGTGTGATTTTGATCTTTCATAGCTATGCCTCTGAGATGTCCCCTAGTTGTACGTTTGTCGTAAGGTAGTGATCAGATGCTAGATATGGCTGATCAGGGACTTCATGCCAATCCTCCAGTCGAGCCAGCCTTGGCACCGGCTATCATACCCGTCATAGGTTCCAATACATAGTTCAGGGAGGACTTTCTGAGGATGATGCAGACCATTTAGGGAGCACCACCTCCTGCCCCGTTGATGGCTGAGTTGACGTGGGTTTTCTAGCAGCAGCATCCTCCTACTTTTTTAGGGGATGGAGGACCTCAGGCTGCAGAGTCGTGGATATAGGCCACACTGACCATCTTTGAGCACCTAGAGATCCCTCCAGAGAAAAGGGTAAAGCTGGCTACTTATATGCTCTGAGACTCCGCCAAGAGGTGGTGGGAGGTGATATCATGGTAAGGGCGTCATCAGGATATGTCTTGGGATGAGTTCTGCCGCACCTTCTATGACTAATTCAATCCGGATACCCTGAGGGCCGACCGAGCCCGGGAGTTTATGAGTCTGCAGCAGGGTACTCTCTCTGTTATGGAGTACTCATCTCTTTTCACTGAGCTGCAACATTTCACACCGATCCCAGCAGGTGATGAGTTGTTCCTTGCTAGGAAGTTTGAGGACGGTCTCAAGCAGGAGATTGATTCCCAGGTGAATATCTTCCAGCTGACTTCGATATCCTCCATCGTCAACCAAGCACTGATCACTGAGTGCAATCTGAGAGATTCTGGAACAGTGAGCCAGGGCGGTTCGATATCCAGAGCTGGTGTTCCTCCTACGGACATTAGGAAGCATCGCAGAGAGTCTTCTCGAGGAGATCGAGGTTCACGATATGCGAATTCTGGAAGCCAGGTTGTATGCTACCAGTGCAGTAGGAGTGGGAATAGTAGGCCCTAGTGCCAGAGGGATCCGATGGAGTGCCGGTCTTGTGGTAAGATGGGCCATCTTCTGCGTTTCTGTCACATCTTCTCTCCTTCAACTGGTGGTAGGGGTTCCTCTATGACCCCGCGTTCTGGAGATGTGTCACCAGTTTCCCACCAGTCTAGGAACTGGAGTTCTTCCGGCCGTTCAGGTCGAGGTGGAGGTCACGATCGCGGTGGTCAGTCACCAGGTCATCAGCGATAACAGAGTGGATCAACTTAGAGCGGTCATCCAGGGGCACAAGGCCGCGGTGAAGGCCAGTATTTCTCCATGGAGAAGAACTATCAGAAGCAGGATCTCGACCCTTCTACAGTTTTAGGTACGATCTTAGTAGCCTCAGTTTTATCTTCAGTTCTTTTAGATACTGGTGCTTCCCATAGATTTATCTCTGTTGCGGTTGTGGAGAGCCTTGGGCTCTGTATATTTTCGTCTGCCGACTTGTTGGCTCTTGAAATGCCGTTGGGAATGAGGAAATCTAGCGTAAAACAGTGCAGAGAGTGCCCTCTTGAGGTTGCGATGTGTCATTTCTTATGGGACCTCTATGTCCTAGAGATGACGGGCTATGACGTCATTCTCGGTATGGACTGGTTGGTTCCATTTCAGGAAGTCGTTGATTGCTATCGCCGCAGGGTGAGTTTCACATCACCAGAGGGCGGATCATTCCTTCATAGAGGCGAGTGGGATGTCCAGGAAGGTAGATCTGGACTAGAGCATCATGGGCTAGAGGAAGTTACATCCCAGATTTCCAGTCTTTATTTGGATGACCAGGGGACTTCACAGTTAGACTTTCCTCCAGTGTTGGATCAATTTAGGGATGTCTTTCTAGAATACTTTTCAGATTTTCCTCTAGAGAGTGAGGTAGACTTATCGATTGAGCTCGTGCCAGGAGTGGCACCGGTGTCTATTCCTCCTTATAGGATGGCTACACCCAAGTTGCAAGAGCTCAAGAAGCATTTGGAGGAGTTGCAGGTAACAAGTTTCATCCGACCCAGTACTTCTCCTTGGGGTTCGCCTGTCCTATTTGCAAAGAAGGCAGATGACACCCTTCGGCTTTGTGTGGATTATCGGAAGCTGAACCAGTTGACGGTCAAGAACCGATATCCCTTGCCGAGGATCGAGGACCTCTTTGATCAGCTTCGAGGATCCTGGGTGTTCTCGAAGATCGAATTGAGGTCCATTTATCATCAGTTGCGTGTTAGACCATCAGATATACCTCTGACAGCTTTCAGGAGCAGGTATGGTCTTTATGAATATATAGTCATGCCGTTCGGTCTTACGAACATGCCTGCAGTCTTTATGGCACTGATGAACCGAGTGTTCCATCCGTACTTGGACTCCTTTGTCATGGTCTTCGTGGACGATATCTTAGTGTACTCTCATACTCGACACAACCATGCCACACATCTTGAGATCATTCTGAATACATTGAGAGAGCATCAGTTGTATGCTAAACTCTCTAAGTGCCACTTTTGGATGGATCAGATTCACTTCTTGGGTCACGTCATCTCAGAGGCTGGAGTATCTGTAGACCCATAGAAAGTGAGATCTGTAGTTTCCTGGGAGCATCCAAAGAATGTCTTTGAGGTATGGAGTTTCCTAGGGCTGGATAGATACTATAGACGCTTCATTTAGGACTTCTCACGCCTAGAAGCACCATTGACAGGTCTGACCAAGAAGGGGGTGAAGTTTTTATGGTCAGATTCTTGTGAGTCATCCTTTCAGAAGCTGAAAGGAAGGTTGACATCAGCACCGATACTAGTATTGCCAGAGCCGGGCAAGAACTACACAATTTACTGTGATGCTTCAGGTATCGGGCTGGGATCCATGCTTATGCAGGGAGATGAAGTCGTTGCGTATGGGTCTCAGCAGTTGAGGCCACATGAGAGGAACTACCCAACACATGATCTGGAGTTGGCACTAGTTGTTCATTCCTTACGATGTTGGAGACACTATCTTCTGGGAGAGCACTTTGTGGTTTTCACCGACCACAGGAGTCTCAAGTATATCTTCACTCAGCGTGATCTGAATCTGAGATAGTGCAGGTGGGTCAATTATATTCAGTACTTTGACTTTGAGCTCACCTATACGCCGGTAAATGGCAATTCTATGGTAGATGCGTTGCACAGACGAACTCAGATTCAGGTAGTTCAGGAGGCCAGCAGTGAGTGGCAGCTTATGGCTATTTTCTCTGAGATGCATCTGGAGGTGCATGACAGGCAGGGATAGACCTTTCTTTCATCTGTGGCTATTACCTCTACACTTCTTGATCGGGTACGAATGAGGCAGCTATCAGATTCAGAGGTCTTAGTCCTGCGGGAGAGTGTGTCAGGAGGGGATCCTCTTCCTGGATTGACAGTGGGAGAGGATGAGATCGTGCATTTCCAGGGATGCGTATGGGTTCTAGAAGACATACGCGAGGAGCTGATGTGGGATTTTCATTCCACTGTTTGGGAAGTTCATCCTGACATCACCAAAATGTATCGAGATCTTCATCTCTAGTACTAGTGGCCAGTTATGAAGAGGGATGTTGCTGGTTTTTTCATGAGATGTTCTACTTTTCAGGAGGTGAAAGTAGAGCATCAGCGACCAGCAGAGCTGTTACAACAGTTACCCATTCCGAAGTGGAAGTGGAATGATGTCGTGATGGACTTCGTGACCGGGTTACCGAGGTCACCTCAGGGAAGTGACGTTGTTTGGGTTGTCATCGACAAACTTACGAAGGTAGCACACTTCCTGCCAATCAAGTAAACCTTTAGTGTTGATGATCTAGGACGACTGTACATCCGAGAGATTGTACGTCTACATGGAGTTCCACACTCCATTATTTTAGACAGGGATGTACGCTTTACCTCTTGGTTTTGGCAAGGACTTCATAAGGATTTGGGTACATAGGTACTTTTGAGTACAGTATACCATCCCCAGACTGATGGCCAGTCCAAGTGCACGATCCAGGTGCTTGAGGATATGCTCCGAGCTTGCATTATAGAATTCGGCGGTTATTGGGAGAAGCATATACCTCTTGTGGAGTTCTCCTACAACAACATTTTTAAGGAAACCATTTAGATGGCACCATATGAGGCTTTGTACGGTAGGTCATGCCGATCACCCTTATGTTGGCTGGAGGCAGGAGAGGCATCTTTTCTGGGACCTCGTCTTGTTCAGGATACTTTGGAGTAGATAGAGTTAATTCGGAAGAGGATGGCTAAAACACAGTCTTGACAGTAGTCTTATGCTGATCAGTGGAGACGACCTCTGGAGTTTGAGGTCGGAGATCAGGTTTTCCTGCGTGTCACACCGAGGTTGGAAAACAAGAGGATTCAGAGACAGGGTAATATTTCACCATGGTACGTCGGGCCGTTTGAGGTATTGGAGAGATTTGGGCCGGTTTCCTATCGGTTGAAACTACCTCAGAGGTACCAGGCTATGCACGACGTCTTCCACATCTCTCAGCTCCAATGTTACTTCTCAGACCCATCTCATGTCTTCCAACCTGAGGAGGTTGAGCTAGAAGCGGATGCATCATTTAAGGAGAATCCTATCTGGATTTTCGATCGCAGCATGAAGGTTCTCCGAGGCCGGTCTGTTCCTCTGGTACGGGTGCTATGGAAGAACGGGTGAGTACAAGATAAGACTTGGGAGAGGGAGGTCGAGGTTCGATTGCAATGACCGGAGCTGTTCGAGGATCTTTCTTCTACGCCCATCTAGGGAATTTCGGGGACAAATTTCTTTAAGGGGGGAAGTTTTTATGAACCTGGATCTTCGTTTCAGGCATGTCTTTCCTTTTCTAGAGTTTTTTAGGTTTTTGGAGTTTCTGAAAAATTTCAAAGTACACGTCGTGTACTTTCTGAGTACACGTCATGTACTCTTCCCCGGCTCGAAGCCGTGTGCTGGTCGTGCCCGGTCCACACACACAGTGTATAGGGGTGACGTGGAGGCCGATTTTGGTGGAGTACAGAAAAATCCAATACATGCCATGTACTTTAAAAATACACATCATGTACGTTTTTTTCACTAAACGGACCGGGGTTGCGCCTCATCGCGATATTTGTCTTCTTCTAGGTCTGGTTCGTCCGAGAGCGACCCGTACGACCGAATCTTCCCTGAGATCCCTCCTCTCCGTATGATCTCCGATTCGAGCATGGTCGATTACGTTGGAAGAGCAGCGGTGAGTTCTTACTTATTCTTGAACCTTGTTTTCCAATTCTTCCTCCTTCTCAAATTATCTAAGGTTGAACTTTTTGTGCGTTTTCTCAAATCTACGACGTTCTAGGGAGAATCAGCTATCGTGGTTCAATTATATCGATCTCCTAGGATAGAGGTAGGTGGTTTGTGCCTTACTGTTCAAAGTCCTTGAGTTTATTTGCGAATTCCCACCGATACCCGTGAATGGGGCATTGCGTGTTTACCTTTTTTCCCTTGTTGTTTTCCTGCCTTGCCTGTATGCTTGTGTAGAGGTAATTTGACCATGTTAGAGGATATTTTTCTATTCTTGGATGTGTTTTCCCTTTCTTTGTTCTGTTATGACCTTTGGGTCTCATTTACCTTTGGCTGCTACACTTGTTTTCATGCCTTGCAATTATCGGCTGAAGTGGAATTCATGACATGCTTGTTGCCTAGTAGACTATTTAGATAAGTATCTCCATAGGTGTACTTTGGTTAGCCAAGTAGCTCTATAGGTGTACTTTGGCCTCATAGAATTATTATGCACTAACTGGCACAGGGATAAGAGGACCTGGTGCTATAGACTATAAGGGATAGACCGAGTGAGCTTCCCAGAGAGTCTTAGACATTTCAGACTACATAGGGGATGGACCGAGTGAGCTCCCAGAGAGTCTTGGATTTTATAGACTACAGGAGGGTAGACTGAGTGCGCTTCCTCAGAGAGTCTTACCTTGTTTGAATCTCTTTAAGAACCTTCCCAGGCTAGAGGGGGAATTGACCGAGTGAGCTTCCTCAGAGAGTCTGTGGTATACCTGAGGCTATAGGAGGAATTGACTGAGATAGATTCCTTATAGAGTCTCTAGAACTTGGGTCTAAGAGGGTTATACCGCATGATCTTCCTCAAGAGAGTCCCTGACTACCCTATACTATAAGGGGAATTGACCGAGTGAGCTTCCACAGAGAGTCTCATAAATGTGTATGACCAAACCAGAGGGGTTAGGCTGAGTGCACTACCCAGAGGGTTGTGGTACTTCTTGGTTAGGACCAGAGGGGATGGCTGTGAGTACTCCCCATAGGGTTTCTTGTTTGTTAGCTTTCTTCTTCACTGCTATTGTTGGTTGTGGTTTGATTGCTGTTGTATCATCATGCCTTACTTATTACTATTGCTGCCTATTGCTTGTTGTTGTTGTTTACTGCTTATTGTACTTTTACCTGCCATATACTCACTAACAGTTAGGCACATATCTTCAGGTGAATTCCTACTGGGATTTTATCTCACAACTTTTTTAATCCATGCTTTTGGGCCCAAGAAGACTATGTTGCTATAGGTATAGACAAGGGCAAGTGCCCTTCGGCATCTGGAACTTGATTGCTTGGAGCATGGGAGCATGGGACCAAGCTTCAGCTTGCGATGCTGAGGAGCTATTTACTTTTATCTTTTGTACTTGTTTTTGTACTGTAGTGTTTTCCAGCATTGTGACTTTTTTGGATATTTTCCGGTTATGTATCATGCATCATTTTATATACATACATATGTGCGCCAGTTTATTGATATAGTCATCCATTGTTTATATTGTTGGTTATTACTGCTTCCACTTTTGTATGTTTACTTTTCTTCTGTTGTGTACTTTGCCAATGAGGGCATAGTTTCCCCACTATCACACCCAAGGCCCTCACTGCTAGTCGGCAGCCTCTGGTGTTTGGGGAAATGCGCTTGAGGCCATGTGACCAACCGGGTACGGGGCACCTCTGGGTGGCTTCCAGAACCGGGACATTACACATAGGACACCTTTTGATATCATTTTGGTCATAAATCCATGATCCTTCATGATCAATGAATTATAGACCATATTTACCTTCCCTTGGTGGTAGTGTATTGATCAATAATAATCCTTGAGTAACTTGTGTCATTTTATTTGCCTCATATTGAGATATTTCTATGAAAAGATGTATTTTAGGCTCTTATAGTCAATGTATATCTCACATATTTCACCATAGATATAATGTCTCCATATCTTCAAATTAATGATTATGGACTATAAATCAAGATCTTGAGTGGGGTAGTTGTGTTCATGATTATTTATCTTGATGCATAGGAAATAAATTTATCATTTTCTATATGGACACAACCAAGTCCCTTATTAGATGTGTCACTATATATAAAAAATCCATAATTTCCTCAGGGTAGATTCAAAATCATAGCATTCATCAATATTTACTTTAATTCTTTGAAACATTCTTCACATTACTTTTTCCATATGAACTTAACCCTTATATGAGAAATCTTGGTTAATGGGTTAGCTATTCAGGAAAACTTTTTAATGAATCCTTGATAGTAACCTACCAAAATAATGAAACCATGTACCTCATTTATGTTTATTGGTGTAGTCCATTCTTGGACTACCTTTTTATTCATAGGATCAACTGAGATTCCATACTTAGAGACAATATGGCCAATAAAAAAGACTATTTGAAGCCATAATTCACTCTTTCTAAATTTCTCATAATTTCTCAAGAATGACCTTCAAGTGATTATCATGGTATTTATAACTCTTAAAGTACACCAAGATATCATAAATAAATACCACAACAAAATCATCAAGATATTCCTTGAATACTCTATTCGTTATATCCATGAAAACATAGGGTGCATTAGTCATTCCAAATTTAATTACTATAAACTCACAATGTCCATACCTTGTTAAAAATGTTGTATTTGGAATATACTATTTATTTACTCACAATCGATGATATCTAGAATGAAGGTAAATATTTGAAAATATTGATATTCATGAAGTTGATTGAATAAGTCATCAATGAGAGGTATAGGATACTTGTTCTTTATTGTAATATCATTGATTTCCCTATAATCAATGCATAGTATCATAGATCTATCTTAATTCATAACGAAAATAATTGGGGCTCCCAATGGTAAAACATTAGGGTTTATAAATACCTTATTACACAACTCCTCTAATTTTTTATTCAATTAAACCAATTCCACAGTGGCCATTCTATAGGGAGTCTTTGAAATGGTTCTTACATTAGGGATTAAATTAATGGAAGACTCAATCTCAATCTCTAGTGGTGGTCCAGGTAATTCCTCAGGGAATATATCAATGTATTAATACATTATAGGCACATCATCAATTTTAAGATTACCTTTTTCGTCTATATATTTTTTCTTCTCTCCTTACCCATGAATCTCATTTAGAATAGGTGTTGGGGGTGGATCTAGACATGAATCTATTGAATTATACACTCTAAAGATAAGGTATTCTATATCTTCATCATGAACCATAATTTAATTCTCTTTTCAATATTTTTTTCCTTATATTTTGAAATCCAGTCAGTAAAAAAATTATATCAAAATCCACCATCGGTATAATAATAAAATCACAAAATTGAGCACATTTGTGTGCCATGATGGGAACTGACTAACACATATTTTTTGTGGTGATACTTCCACTAGGACTATTGAATCATAACACCCTTATTAATATGAAAGGTAAATATATAATTTTATTGGAAAACTTGGAAGATATAAAATAATATGACGATCCAAAATAAAAAAAATGCCTAAATTTGAGGATATGATTAAAGTACACATCACCACATCATTAGGAACTTCAACCTCTGCTATTATGATCGCATAAGTTTGGACTTATTCCCTTGGATTTTTTTTGGTGAAAGCTCCCTTGATTCCTAGGAAAATAATTTTCTTAGTGTACCATCTCCTTACAGTTTAAGCCTTAAATATTGGAATCTTCCTTCTTGCCCTTACAATCACAAGTCTGGTGTAATTTCTCTCCAAACTTGTAGAAAACTCCCATTCTTGGTAAGCATGTTACGTGTTGTTCATGATAAAAATGGTTTTCTAAGAAAATTTCCTTGAAATCCTTCCATTCTATGATAATTATTCCCTTATCATCCTTAGTATTTTGAATCAATGACCAACATTTATATACATCCCTTGAGAAATGATAAATTTCCACAAAAACCCTCTCCCTTTCATTACTTCCCAAAGTGATAAATATATTATCTAAGGAACCTATCCATTGTTTAACTACCAATATATTTGTAGTTCCATTAAATTATAGACGTTTCTAGCACATTAAATGGTCTAACATTGTTACAACATGTTATGGATCAACATTTTTCTCTATAAGGGAAAGTATTTTGGTCATAACCTGAGTCATCTATCCTAATATAGTTATAATTTTTTCAGCTACAGCTCCAACTTCATTATCTTGCATAGGAGAAAAATCCCTACATGAATTGCATGCATTGAAACTGTTTCCATTACTTCTACTATGTTCCATTTCTAAACAATGGAATACACTAGATTATACAATGAATCATAATGTATAATTTTTAAAGTAGTGAAACACTTAACATAAATTGAAAATTTATGTATAACTAATCTCAAAATCATAAGCTTGGTTTCTTTGGGAATATTCTCAAAGTCTATCATAGGGTTATGTTACCTAATCTATGTTTTCCTAAATCTAGTTCCCAAGGTTTCTAATAGTTTTAATCTATTTCCAACATTAAAGACACTAACTCTAGTATCCTGGAGTCAGTAGTATCTTAATTACAATATCACTAGATACAAACGATCATTTCCCAAAGGACCAAATGGTTTATTAGTCTTGAAAAAATAGATACATTGTTGAATGTTACATTAAATTTGAAAACATAAAGCAACATTGTATTTTCTTTGAGTATTCCATTATTCCATTTAGCATATTCCTATATATAACATCTTGTTACCTTTTTTAGATATTTTTCAAATCATGTCTTATTATCCATTTTTTGGGTGATTTGCGGGATTTTCAAGGATAGAGAGCCTTTGTTGTGTAAAATGAACTAAAGTTCAAGGATGTGTGTTTTTTTATTAATGTAGTCCGGGTATAAGTGTGAAATGGATTAAGAGGATTTAATTTGGGGTTCAGGCTGACTTGGTGAATTTTTCTAAGTGTTTATTTAGAATTTTCCTACTAAACAATTTCACATCATGAACTAGTTACATGATGTGAATCTATTTTTAGGCATATTCCATGAACTAATTTAGTGTGTGGAATGTTTACACATCATTAAACTGGCTCGCATCGTGAAAAGTTCAATTGGTATTTTTTTAACTGAGGTGCATGTTTTTCAATGTGTCTTGTAAAATCAAAATTCAGGTTGTGAAAGTGGTTTCAAATCATGTATTTTTCACATCCATTAATTTTAACCACACTGCACATATGATTTATTTTTCATTCGGTGATCAAGATCCTCTCTTAAAACCTAAGATCTCTCCCAGTCAAATTTGGGGATATATTCTCCTTTCAAGTAATTTATTTTAGTGTTTTATCTTCATTATAGTAGTGTTATGTCTCTTCAAGTATGTGATCTTTCTGATTATTTATTGTTGTTGGTCGCAATAGCATAATTTCACTATGTTTTTAGATCCGTTAGTGTTATGGTGATGATTATCTTAATCCTTTCTAGATATTTTGTGTGATCTTCCCCTGGGGGTTGATCTTTCTGTTGGTTGTGGTGTGGTGTGTGATTTCTTTAAGGTGGATGTCATTTTATCTTCTCTATCAATTGTTTTACTTTTAGAATTGATCGTGAGATGTAAGGATTGATTCTAGGGCATTTGTTTTTGTCTTTTCATTCTTCTTTATTGGTTGATCCTGTTATGATCATGTGCAACCTGAGTTTTAGGTAGGTGGTTCTGTCTCTATCCTATGTTGGATAAACTATATTGTTATGGTTTTATAAATTGTTTTACAAAGGAATATTCATTATTGATTTGTGTGTGTGGAAATTAGTTTTTGAGAAAAGGTGATTTTCCCCTTGTTTTGGTAAAAGAAAAGGTATTTTCAAAGCCTTGTGAAATGGATTTATGAAATGGTTTTCAAAGCATGGTTTTAATTAGTTGGTTTGGAAAATGTAGCACATGGTAAGACTTGGGTACTTAGGTGAAAGGTGTGGTAATAGGCCTTGTCCGTTGATATTATTGGGTGGTTCACTCGGGGTGAATTCCTCTACTCACTAGGCCCATTGTTCTAGGGAATTGTTAGACCTATTAGTAGTTTCACTTATTGGGGTGTTCATCTTCTCTCTAAATTTGATGCATATATCTAGATACTTGATTCATGTGATTGTATATGTTTGGGTATGAGTGTTATAGCTATCTAGAATCATTATAATCCTTAGGGTGATTTACCTATGGTTTGGTTTTTACTACTTTGAATTTGATATGATATATGATACATGGTTTGGTTTGGCTACTTTGATCTATATGATATGCTTTAAAACTTTTTTACTTGGATTATTTAGAACTGTGGAAAAGGGGGACAATATTTTACCATGCTTTTGATATAACAACTATTTAATTAATTAATAATTTTTTGATTGTTTTAAAGAGGTTTGAAATGGAACACATGGGTGGGATCCTACTGAGCCTATTTAGATCGCACCCTATGAACTGATTTAGTGGTGTGTTGACCATGTTATGTCTTTTGATGTAGGGAAATGCAAGGAAACATATTGAGGTAGTGAGGTTTCTACTAGTTGTGTCTAGGTATTTAGTGGTGAGATGGTGGGATTTTTCCATGCTATCCCATGGATTAATTTTTTCAGTTTTAGTTGTCCTTTATTTTTAGACTTATACCTTGGATATTGTTTAGATACATTCAAGTTGTATCACTTATAATGTTTTCTTTTTTCTATAATTTATATTTCTTGTTTTAATCTTCAGTTTTTTCTTCCTATTTTGTATATAATATGTCATGTTTTATACTTTAGGTTGAGAGAAATCATTCCCTCTAGTTGTTGTTGATGCCTGGGTGCTAGTCACTAGCCTGTGGGGATCGAGAGTTCACTTTAGGTATGTGACAGTTCATGTAGGGTATCAGTTTATGAGGGTATCTGGGTCCGGTTCATTATAGTTGGGTATCATAGCATGGTTGTGCTTAATTTTGGGAAATTAGTAGAATGAATATAGGGTTTTTAGGACTTGAGAGGTAGGTTATAGTGAGTTCATGGCCATCTCTTTCCATGATGAGACCCAAGTTACAATGGGATGTTGGGATGTATATCTCCTATTTTGAGTCCTTGATCTTAATTTTAGTTTTTTCTTATGTTTTTATAGTTTGAACTGAAATTATTCTATTGTATGATCATTTATTCTATTTCAATGTCCATTAGTATGCCTCTAAGATTTTTTCCATGGGTTCCCTAGGAGGGTGCAGTGGATGCTCCTCAAGGGAATCTACCTCTTGATCAAAATATTATCAAGGCTATCATGTGGTCAGTTCATGTTGTAGAAAAAAATATACTGTGAGTATACAATGTGGATTTTGAGGTGTTTTAAGATCTCATATTTCCCTAAGGTATGATTTCATTTACATTTTAGTTTAATTACATCCTTTTGAATTTAATAAGTGTTTCCCAAGAACTCGAGAAGGTTCAAGGAGTGTTCTGGTGGGTTCGGGACATGAAAAAGGGGAAAAGGGGGTTGTTGGGAATGTTTCATGGTTTGTGCATGGTTAGTTATAGTCTTTAAGAACAACCTTAGTAGCCATGCTAGGGGGATGTTTCATATAGTAGAATCTGCATAGTTTGTGCACGATTTGGAAAATTGTGCGGGTAAACCATGTGGCCCAGTAATTTTGATAAAATTACAAAAATTTCATTATGGGGTTTTATGTTCTACTCAGTATTTTCATCCTCCTTCCCTCTTACAACCTTATAATTGAAACAAAGATCCCAATAGCTCCCAAGGGTGATTCTCCCTCAGCTCTAGGTCATTTGGAGTGCTGTCAGTTACAAATTGAAGATCTCGGTAAGGCTAATCTCCCTCTTGCTTATCTTTTTGGTTTAGGATTCCATTCTTCCTTTATCTCCATCTAAAGCTATAAAAATATCGTTTTACATTGATTTGTAGGTTGAATTTGCAAAGGGTGTTTGATTCAGGATCTAATCCCTTGATTAGGGGTGTGTTCGCCAATAGATTTGTGGTAGGTGGTCAATAAGTTATATCACATAGTTTGTACCTAGATTTGTGCATATAGGGTTTTATTATTGTTTTATTATTGAATTTTTCTTGGTGACATTGGTATGATTTGGTGTATTGAGTGTCTAAATACCCAAATGAACCCCTCATGATCCCCACAGGATCCATGTAGGGAGACTTGAAAAATTTTAGGGCCATCCATGGGGTGCATTGACCCTCCCGATTAAGGTAAATGTGAATATTGTGGGTAATGGGAAAGGAATTGTTTGGTTGGCATGTAAATGGGAAAATTTGATTAATTGGAATATTCTTAGTGAGATAGTCATGGGAAAGGGAATTAGATTAAAATGGTTATGTGATATGTATGATAAATGTGTTAATGGATTGCGGTATGATTCAAATTCCCTTGTTGTTGTTTGTATTTTTGTAATGATATTGGTTATGGTTTGTTGTTAATTGTGATGAATGATAAATAAAGCATGTTCACATGGCTTGGTAGTGTGGGTATTGACTGATGTTATATACCCACAGGTCAAGATAGGCTAAGGTTCTAATCTCTACCCCAAAATGCACGGGTTAGGGAAGGGGATGGAGTTCTCTTCCCCTAACAGTTGCATTCCACCCAGACTGAGGCTTCGATGTGAGGATAATGTTGTTTTTTGATTTTATGTCCTATTGATATAAGACTTGTATTATTCCCGTGTGCCTTGAGAAAATTATTTATGCCTAATCCATTGAACAATTTAAAAGGGGGGATTAAACCGCGAGGTACTTAAGTAGTAAACAAGGGATTAATGGTAGTATTTAATTTAGAATGGCTTCTTGACCTGTATTTATTTAGTAGACATATTTTTCACTCATATACACTATCTATTTGGATATATATTTTTTAGACACCATTGGTGGTGGCCTAATGAGTTGTACTCACACCCTGCTCAGGCCTCCGTTGGGTACCCTAGTATAATTCATGGATGCAGGTTAGGAAAGAGGCAAGGGCCCAATGCTTGGGAACTAAGTCAGGTTTGGAATGATCATAGTTGAGGTTCATGACTTGGTTCTAGGACCATTTTATAGTTTCCTTTGTTTATATTTATTTTGGGTTTTGGTTCACTTGGTACTATAACATGACATGATATATTTATAGTTGGATATGGTTCATACCTAGTTTGGGGTGGTGGTTATTATTCATGTCCATTTCTTTATCTATATTTATTTTGCTATTGTGTATGATAATCTGATGTGTCTTAATCTAAAAAGAGGTTATATTATCTTCACATGACTCTTAGACCCTCACTACTAGTCGGAAACCTCTGGCGTATGGGGAGGCATGCTTGAGGTCATGTGGTGACCTGGCTTGGGGCACCGGCTTTGTGGATCCTAGGCTGGGGATGTTACAGGTGTATCCAGGAGTTGCAAGATAAAGGGATTGATCTTGGGAGTTCTTATATGAGAACTTTCCATCCTTTAAGGGTATGAATGAACCTCAAGAGTTGGAGGAATAGATATAAAATATTGACCAGATCTTCAACTTCTTGGATACACCTGATAATTTCAATTTAAGGTATGTGGTGTTCAGAGTTGAGGGTCCCAACAAGAAATGGTGGGATTCTATGGTGTAGGCGGATAGACATTTGGGATTGGAATATAAGGGTTTCAATTCCCACTTCTTTTATAAGTTTTTCCATAGTCACTGATGTTGGAAAAGTATCTATAGTTCCTCTCCTTGTAGTAGGGAGAGTGTTTGGTGTTGGCGTATACCAATCAGTTCTTGGAGCTGATTCGTTTTTCTCTGAAGGTAGTAATGAATGACCAGTTGAAGGCTTATAAGTACCTACAAGTTTTGAGACTAGATATAAAATTGTAGGTATTTATACTGAATCTTGTTACCTATGTTAATACAATAGATAGTGAAATGATGGAAAAGATGGATATGGTAAGAAAGGTTGTTTATTCTTACCCTTCTCTCCCACATGGTGGAAGCTTCAATGGCATGCAGAGGAGGAGGAAGTGGAATGATCGTCACAGGAGTGGTGGGGGCGGTTCTTAGTAGTGGGCCTCTTCTTCACCTCCAGTTACATCCAGTAGTATTCTCCTAACTTTCTATTAGTGTGGTAAGGTTTGCAACACCTAGAATTCTTGTTATTAACCTTTGAAGATGTGTAAAATTTGTGTGTGCTATAGTCATCTATAGTATTTCTGCAAGGCTATGTCTATAGCTCATTATGTTCAAGGATATTTAGATCTAAAGGCTACTATGACACAGTTGGATGATTCAAAGTCTACATGGCACTAACTATAGGCCTTCGTAGAGAATAACACTCATGTAGTGTATGATTTTCTAGTGGAGGTAGATGTGGGTTCAATGATAGTGATAGGTTCCATCTTTATTGCATCTTCAGTAGTGACTATTTTATTTGATACAGGTGCATTTAAATCATTTATATCTTCCAATTTTATGGACATGATTAAACTTCCAATGAAACTCATGTCCTTTTTTATGGAGTTAGTGACACCACTTAGGAAGTGGAGAGAGAAGGGGTCTCAGTGTCCTTGTTCAATTTCGATAGTTGATTTATAGTTATTCCAGTATTTCCTCATTATTAATATAGATCTATTTGACATCATCATTGGTGTGGATTGGATTATCACTCATCATGTTGAGGTTGATTTTTGTTGATGATGTGTCTCATTTCATGTAGCTAATGGGAGCTTTCGGGTGTTTTAGGGAGAGTGGAATCTGAGGTCTATTCATGATGGAGCTTCCCACCCAAAACTCATGAGTTTGTTATCTATTGTTGTATTTGAGCCCCATGATTTTTCTTTTGTGGGTAATCTTTCCTTGGTTTTGAGGGATTTCCCTTATGTTTTCCCAAATGATTTATATGGTCTTCCTCCAGAAAGTGAGGTAGATTTTATGATTGATTTGGTGCAAGATATGCAGCTGATCTTGATACCCTCTTATCATATGGAACTAGTAGAGCTGAAAGATATCAAGATTAAGTTGGATGATTTGATGGTTAAAGGTTTTATTCGCCCTATATTTTCACCTTGGGAAGCACCTTTTCTCTTTTCCAAGAAGGCAGATGGTTTTCTCTGATTATGTGTAGACTATTAGAAGTTGAATTGGATGATGGTTAATGATTAGTATCTTTTGTCCTGTGTGGATGTTTTTTTTGAACAATTAAAGGGGATAATTTTTTGTTTTCAAAGATAAATCCTTAGTCAGTTTATCATCATCTCAGATTTTAGGAGTTTGATATACTGAATATGGATTTTAGGAGTAAGTATAGCCATTATGAATATCTTGTGATGTCATTTGGTCTAACTAACACTCCTAAAGTTTTCATAGACATGATGAATTGGATATTCCATGAGTATCTTAACACATTTATGGTAGTTTTAATGGATGATATTTTGGTTTTTTCAATATTCGAGCACAAGAACGAGCACCACTTGAGTTTGGTTCTGGAAATTCTGAGGAGTCGCCATTTGTATAGAAAGATTTCAAAATGAAATTTCTGGATCCAAGAAGTGAATTTCTTAGGGAACATGATTTTTAATCATGTATTATCAGTTTATCCTGATAAGGTGAAGGTTATCCTATCATGGGAAGAGTTGTGATACATCTTTTAGATTCAGACCTTCCTCAGTCTTATTGGGTAATATCGACGGTTCATCAAGGATTTCTCAAAGTTTTCATCACCTTTGACTACTCTTACTAGGAAAGGGGTGAAATTAATATGGGATGAAAAGTGTCAGTCTTATTTCAATGAGTTAAAATGACTTCTAACATCAACTCCTATTTTGATCTTACCTAAGCCTGGTAAGGGGTATGTGGTTTTCTATGATGCTTTTGGTGTTGGTCTGGGTTACATGATTATATAGAATGATTATGTGGTGGCCTAAAGATCTCACCATCTTTTATTGCATGAGAATAATTACCCCAATCATGATTTAGATCTTTCCATAGTTATGCATGCACTTAAATGTTGGTGGCATTATCTTTTTATAATGAGGTTCATAGTTTTTTATGACCATAAGAGTATGAGCTATATATTTTCTCAAAAAGACTTGAATCTCAGACAGAGGTAGTGGGTGGAATACCTTCATATGTTTTACCTAAAAATCACCTACACCCTAGGTAAGGGTAATATCATTGTAGATTCTCTCAGAAGGAAAGTACCATTAAATGATGTTATGGAATCAAAGGAGGAGTGGAACCTTATAGAGATCTTCACTCAATTGCACCAGGATTCTCAAGAGGATGTTTTAGGCATGGTTCTGAATAGTTTTTAGTTATCATCATCTTTCCTTGAGTCTATTATATAGGATCAATAGCATGATGATGAGTTTAGGGGAATTTGAGAAACCCTATATAGTGGGGAGACTGTTTCTGGTTATTCTCGCTCTTTATATGGCATTCTCTATTTTATGGAGCGTTTTTTCATCCCAACATTTGTGAGGATCTTATTTTTGTTTTCATATCATAGTTATTCATGGTTCATTCATCGGGGAACTATAAGGGTGTATTATGACCTTATAGAGTGATTTTTTAATAGGGTATGAAGTGTGAGATTGCAGATTATGTGTCTCATTGCTACACCTGTCAATAGGTAAAGGAAAAGCATCTAAAACCTTCTAGGTTTATCTATCCTCTTCCAATTCCAATTTATAAATGGAAATATGTGTTCATGTACATTGTTATTGAATTACCACAAACTCCTCAAAGAAGTAATGATATATGGGTGGTGATTGATCAGTTGAAAAAATCATCTCACTTCATTCTAATCAGGGACACCACTAAAGTTGAAGACCTAGGCAAGCTGTATATACATGAGGTTGTGAGGTTACATGTGGTTCCCTCTATCATTATTTTGGATAGGGATCCTAGGTTTACCTCAAGGTTCTGGAAGAGTTTCTAGGAGATGATGGGGAATCAGGTCAGGTTGAGTATAACTTATCATCCTTAGATAGATGGCTAGACTAAGTGTGTTATTCAGATCCTTGAGGACATAATTTGTGTCTGTATCTTAGATTTTAGTGGATCATGGGATAACCATTTGATACTGGTTAATATTTCTTATAAAAATAGTCATCAATCATCGATCATAATGTCTCCCTTTGAGGATTTTTATGTTTAACCATTTAGGTCACCTCTTTATTGGGAAGAGGTTGGTGAGGCCACTCTTATAGGATTGAGTCTTGTTCCGGAGGCATCGAGGAGGGTTCAAGGTATACTTCAGTGTCTAGTTACAGCTCAAAGTTGACAAAAATAATATGTAGATCATCGGTATTGTCCTTTGGAGTTTTTCATTGATGATTGGGTTTTCTTAAAAGTTTATCCTCATTTTGGTCATCATCAGCTTTGAATATAAAGAAAGTTGGATCTGAGATATATCAGACCATTTGAGGTCACTGGTCAACATGGGAAGCTTTCTTATCGATTGGAATTACCAATTCATTTTATAGATATTCGTGATGTTTTCCATATATCTCAGCTCAGGAATTACCATCCTGATCCCTCTCACATTCTAAGTTGGTAATTAATCGAGTTGGATCTAGACATTTCTATTTTAGAGCAACTAGTGGAGATCATTGACTGAAATTCTTAAATGGGAAGTTGATTATGATGGTCAAATTATTATGAATATATGGATCAGAATCTTATGAGACTGGGGATCATGAGTCGTTGATGAGGGACCAGTGGCATCACCTATCTCCAAACACCATTCTTCAAAATGACTTCTTGTGGACAGAATGTCTTATATTGGGGATTTTTTAAAATATCATTACCTTCTTTTAAGTATTTTTCATCTCAAGTCTCATTTTTTATTTTTGTTTGGGTGCATTGTGGGATTTTTAAGGATGAATAGAATTTATAGGGTAAAATGACCTAATGTTTGGGGATTTATGCTTGTTTAAATTAATGGAGTATGGGTATAAATGTGAAAAGGTCTTAAGAGGATATATTTTAGAGTCTGGGTTCACCCAAGGGATTTTTCAAAGTTTTTCTGTAGAATCTGCCTATGGAAAGATTTTTTATCATGAATGGGTTACACAACATGAACCTGTTGTTGGAATAATTCCATGAACTGGTTTAGAGTGTGAAATGATTACACATTGTGAAACTAGATCACATCATGAAAAGGTCAATCAGTGTTTTTTAAACTGAGGTTACACATTTTTTAGTGTATCTTGTAAAAATTGAAATCCGCATTATGAAAGGGGTTTCATGTAGTGTATTGTTTGGATCCAATGGTTTTAACCATGTTGTACACATGATTTCTTTTTTATTCATCATGCAGGATCCTTTATTGAAACCTAGAATCTATCCCAACTGGTTTTGGGGATCTCTTCTCCTTCCCGATCAATTTATTCGGTGATTGGTCTTCATTGTGGTTATACAAAGTCTCTTCAGGTAAGTTATCTTTCTGCTTCTTCATTTTCATTGGTCATAGTAGTGTCATTGTGCTAAATTTTCACATATTTTGGTCTTTATGTGATGATTATCATGACTCTTTCTACTTTCATTGTGTTGTCTTCCTCTAAAGGATGACCTTTTGGTTGGTTATAGTGTGGCATGCTAGTTCCTTGAGGTATGTGTTGTTTTATCTTCTCCACTGACTATTTTTATTATTAAATTAATTTGGTTGTGTAAAGATTGATTCTAGGGCCTATGTTAATGTATTTTCATTCTTACATGTTAGTGAATCCCATTGAGGACATGTGTGAACTAATTTTGAGGTAGTTGGTTCTGTCTCTAGCCTATGTTGGATGAACTATATTGCTTTGGATTTATAAATTTTTTTATAAAATAATTATCATGATTGAATTGTGTGTGTGGAAATAGTGTTTAGATAAAAGGTGGTTTTCCCCTTTTTTGGTAAAAGAAAAGGTATTTTCAAATCATTGTGAAATGAATTTATGAAATAGTTTTCAAATAATGGTTTTGATGAATTGGTTTTGAAAATTTAGCACATGGGTATCCCTGGTTACTTAGGTGGAAAGTGTGGTAATAGGCCTCATCCATTGATACTATCAGGGGGTTAACTCATGTAGTGTTCCTCTTCTCCATAGGCCCATTGTTCTAGGGACTTTTTTGACCTACTGGGAGGTTCTCTTGATGGGGTGTTACTATGATATTTAGATTAAGTGAATATATCTGGAGACCTGATGTGCATGATTTCCTATGTATGTGTATGAGTGTTCTAGCTAGCCTGACCTGTTGTGATACTTGGTGTGATTTACCTTTTATTTGGTTTGTACAGCTTTGGATTTTATATGATATGTGATACATTATTTGGTTTGTATACTTTGATATATGGGGTATGCTTAAAAACTATTTTAACTAGATTATTTGGAACTGTGGAAAAAGGGGGGAATTGTTTACCATGATTTTGATATAAAACTATTTAATTGATTATCATGCCTTGTTTTCTTTAATGTTGAGCATGTTCAGATTTTTTATAGTGACTTGATATATAAAACTTGGGTGGTATCCTACTGAGCTAGTTTATCTCACACCCTATGCACCCCTTCGGTGGTGGGTAGACCTTGTTATATCTTTCATTTTAGGGAAAGCCAAAGAGTCACAATGAGGCGGTAAGGTTTCTTTAAGTTGTGTTTGGGTGGCTGGTGGTGAGATGGTGGGAGTTTTCCCATGCTATCACATGGAGTTTCTGTTTCAGTTTTAGTTTTCCCTTTCTATTAGAATTGTACCTTGGAGTTTGTTTAGTTACTTTCAATTTGTATCACTTTTTTTGTTTACTTTTTTCTATGACATATATTTCTTACTTTACTATTCCACTATTTATTTATATCGTGTGTGTATTTCATGTTGTTTACTTTAGGTTGGAATAAATCATTCCCTCTAGTCATTTTTTATGCTGGGGGTTCTATTCTTCATCCCATGGAGATCGAGAACTCCCTTCGGGTATGTGATGGTTCAGGTCAAGTACCGGTTTGTGAGGGTATTTTGGTTAGGTTTGTCACATTGCATATCAAACATAATACACTTCCGAGAATTATATGAAAAAATAAATATAATAAAGGGGTGATATCTGATGCTTAGTAATGGCATATGTATAGTGGAATCTGACATGAATAAATAAGGTATGAACAATATGGAAAGGTAAACACATGTCATTTAATTACTAACATAAGCCTTGAAAATAATATGGTAGGAATAAATAATGATAAAATAGTTCCATATAAATAATCACATGATCTTGAAACTTATCCATGGATATCATATCTAATTAAATAATCACATGTAAATTAAATAAATAATCTCAAAATGAGGAAATGCATAATGTTGTACATAATAAATATACTTTTAAGACCTCATGTCAAGACATATTACATAAATGGGTAAGGCCTCAACCAATACCCAAACTAGTTTGTCTCATGAGACCTACCGATGCATTAAGGGGATATAGTGGGCCCTACTCATCACTTACTATGTCAAATTCATTCATCATATGAAAGTGGTGAAACATAATCAATATAAACATTCTTATTGAAACTATCATATGAAATGTTAATAATTCCCCCAATCAATAAACGTAATCATAAACCATCCAGAGTAATATGAAAAAATGGAATCAAAATAGTACATCCCCAATAAGACTAATCATAAACCATATGTAAAAATATGGTATATGGTATCATAAGATAATAACCTAAATAAATTATAATATTAAACAAAATATTTTGACATATATGAAAATTCTTGAGGAAAATACCCTTTTCACTTTGAAATCACTTATTTTTAAAACATTTCAAATATGCGGAAACCATTTTATTTGAAAATAACCTATTAAAATTGTTAAGTAAGATTTAAAGAAAATATTATTCATGATGGTGGGAAAATCCATTCATATCTTATATGTTAAAAAACATTCCTTTCACACTATTGTAAAATGGATAAAAAGTACCTCATTCAGAAAACAATAAGAGGATTACTTTCAAACCATTTTTTAAAAAGTAAAACATGGGTAAAAATGTCATTAATAAATAACTGGAGAGTAATAAAAATATAATTTAAAACATTTTAAGGAAAATATTGTCATGGAAGAAAAATATTCCCCCAACGGGGACTTAAACAAAAACAATCCCGAATAACAATGAGATTATGAAACAAACCCTTACCTAAAGTTGAGTTTCCTTTAAACATGTTTAAATATCCTGTATGATAAATATATATTTACCATACATATATTTTAGAACTATAATAATATATATCATACCATTTATGACTTATTTATAATCTTTTATCACCCATTTATTAACAATTCTTTGTTAAAAATTACTGTTTCGGATAATAACTACTTCGTTTTTCATTTATGTTTTGGTTTGGTAGTTTTGATATTTATAATTTTATCAAGGTTAAATCATATAACTTTTTTTAATAATGATATATATATATATATAATATTTATTATATACATATTTAAATTAATCCATAAAATTTAGAGATAGATAATGAATTACACCGTTCATGGAGACGGTATGTCATATGTACGCATGAACGTTATTTTCACTTTTCGATGGATGGAATGAAAGAAAAGTATAAAATAATTTACCCTTAAAAAATAATTATTAAACAATATACATTATATATATTTATAAAATCTATCCTTGTTATAATAAAAGTATAATATAAATGAAAAACAAATCAAATCACTTCATGGAGGTGGTAGGCCACACGTATACACGAGCGACATTATCCTTTCCCAAAAGATTGTAAGGTAAGAAGGTATATATGATATTATTAGTCAAGGGGTATAATAATGTATTAATTATGATATATAAATATTAAACCCATCATAATATCTATACATAAAATATGGTGATGAAAAATGAATTGTATCAATATGTGGAGACGGTAAGCTACATACGCACAAGCGATATTTTTACTTCTCATTTGATGGGAAAGAGGGTAAGTAAAGGTGGTTTCATAATCATAATAACATTTAAGTATACATAGGATAATAAGTTTATTATTTTATGATAGATTCAAAATATTTAGAAGAGGAATAAGAATAAATAAATTAAAAGAGGTCGAGTAAGACAATTACCTCTTCATCAGGAGACCTCTTTTAGATCCTATCTTAAGGAACTTAGTTTTGGTCTTTTAGGGAGACCAAAACCTATATAACTTGGTTAAGTATGTTTATAAGAGTAATTTTTAGGTTTTGGTCAAGCTATGTTGCTCAAATTGGATTAAATAAATGAAGTAATGAGTATCCTTTTATAATTAAGTTGAGGGGTACTTTTAGAATTTCTTAAAAGGTTAAATTATAATAAAGTCATTCTCTAGTCCAAATACATCCAAATGGACAGGGATTTGAACCTACGGTAGGATATGGTTTAAATATCATTAAAAAATAAATTTTTTATAGGTTTTTGTGGTGGTTTAAAACTTATATTTTGGTTTAACCCCTTAGTTAACCGATTTTAATATTAATCACGGTAACATATTTTTCACTCCTAAAGGGTTAAAATTTCACATATAAGAAAAATATTGACTCATAAATGGATAAGGGATGAAATTTTAAACCTTATATTACCCATATTATTCTCTTTCAAGATTATAATTATTTTTAAATAATTTAATAAAATATTATTGGGGTAAATTATCATTAATGTCAGTTTTGACACTATTTATTTAATTTTACTTCAAATACATCAAGAAAAACGTGTATTTAGAATATAATTCATTTAAAAATAGATAATATATGTAACACCCTGACCCCAGAAGCCCAGAGTCAGTGCATTATTACATAATATTTTCATGATCACAAGAGATCAATTCCCGAAAGACTGATCAATTTAGCAGCCTTATAAGTAATAGACACATACATAAGTTTTACATTACATTATGAAATAAAAAAACATTGTGTCTCATTTAAACACACTCATATCCATTAGAATATCCATGTAGGTCAGTCATAATATACCTCTTCGGATCCTGTGAAAAATAAAACATAAGAAAGGGGTGAGCTCATATGCTCAGTAAGGATAACAATGTAGCAGAAACTATCATAAATAAGCATTAACATTTAAGGCAATGTATAAGACTAAAAAAATACTTTTAAAATTAAAATTCAGAATAATATGGAAAATATAAATCAAATAATTCTATTTAATTATTCACATGGATATTCAACTAGTTGAATAATAACATGTAACATCATTAACTAATCTCATAATGATGGAATTCATAATACTATACATCTTAACCACAAAGTCAAGGCCTCATGCCAAGACCCTAAACAGAAATTTTTTCAAGGACCTGTACCAAGACACTAGTTTGTCTCATGATACTTATCGATTCATCTAGGGGCTATAGAGGGCCTCGCCCGTCACATACTAATTCCAATGCATTCCTCAAATGAAAAGAGTGAAACATAATCTAAACATTCGTATTAAAACTAGCATACGAAATGTCAATACTTTAACCAAAAACCAGGAATGGTATAAAAATATCATATCCATAGTCAAACTATTGACATAGATGAAAATAATTAGTAAAAATATTTGAGATAAATATCCCCTTTTTCTTGAAAACATTTAAAAGTCTCACTATTTATCAAAGAATTCGTTTAAAAGATATTTTTAAATCAAAGTGTCCCATAACACTTTGAAAATTTTAAAAGGAATTTTAATTTCGAAACATTCATGTCCATATAAATAAATCCTTAAAACCATTTTTAAAACATGGATATTAATGAGAATGATTTAGGAGAATAAATCATTAAAACATTTAAAATGATATTTTAATTCAAGAGTTCCTAACAAAATGAGAGACGATTAAATACAAATAATTGAGGAATAAAATTAATAAAAACTTTATAATATCATGATTAGAAATGGATTCAAGATATACTATGTCAAAGGATGGTATATACACCATATAAAAGTGAATTGGCGCATAACAACAAAGAAGTCTCAATGAAATGTAAATTGAGATGAAATAACTTATAAAGAAAATATCATTAGATTAAGGATAAATCATTGAAATAATTATATTTGACAAATATAAATACACTCAATATGATTATATATTCATTGTAAATCAATTAGAGAACATTCACACATATTATTGTAAAAAAATAAAACCAATGACTTGGATGTTTAACTCAATGAATGGAAATTGAGTTAAGATTACCCTTATCAAGTTCATATAAATGACTTGAGAATTTATTAATGGAGGTATTATGTGTATAAAATGTATATCCACACAAGGAGAGTATAAATTACTAAATAAATAGATAGTGATTTCACACATAATCTTGGAGTAAAATAATCAATGAAGTGTGCGTAAAACCCAATGAGTGGAAATTGAAATTAGAAATTCTATTACTGATTTGGTAACTTACAAAACATACACCCCATGGAAGAATTATCATAAAATTAATATTTAAATACCCATAAATTAAATTATATTACACAAAGAATAGAATCATGGGCAGTACATACACCTTACAAAAGGAAATAATGGCAAATATACCATGAATCTCATGGGAATAAAAGTGAGATGAAAACCACTTACCTTGTAATTTTCCTTAGTTTAAAGAACTTTAACCTCTTTTATAATAGTTAAATAATTGTTATTAAATTATATAATAACAACATACATTAATTTGATATCATATATTATCCTCTAATATTTATTTGTTAATAATATTTCAATAGTATCATTGTTTTGGGTGTTAACTAATTTGTTTTCCTTTATATGTTCTGTTATGTATATCATTTTTTTATGGATAGGATGTATTAGATTCATATCAATAAAAAATTAAGTTCTTAAAAATTATTTTTTAATCATAAAATTAAAATTATTCTTGAATGGTTACGATGGTGAATGAAATCTCATCGTGTCGTGGAGACGGTAAGCCATACGTACGCACGAGCGACAATATCATTCTATTGATGGTTAAATAGTATGTAATTTTATGGTCTATTATATATAAATAATCATTAACATGTTATATTTATTATTTAATTCATTTATACTAATTATTATACCCATCCAAATAATGAAGTGTTGAATAAAAAACTACACCACGACGTGGAGACGGTAAGTCATACGTACGCATGTATGGTGACTTTGTTATTCATAGGATGGATAAAATAATGAATATTGTTGTTTAAAATTTATAATAACATATAATTATTTAGAAGGTACTGGAGTTATTATTTTATTATGAAAACAACAAAGAAAGAGGAAGTGGAAGAAGAAAACAACTTTGAAAGTGGTGATGAAATAGTTACCTCTTCTTCGGGTGCTTCCTTTTGATTTGAACAAAGGGCTCCTTAGGTTGGATTTATGATAAAATTAATGCCTATAGGATGAATTTATGGAATTTGGGAGGATATTTTAGTAGGGTTTGTTTGAGAAAATGGCTTTGGAGGTGTGAATTTAAGAGAAGGGGAAACACCCTTTTATAAGAGAGGTGAGAGGCACTTTAGGAAGAGCTTGAAATATTATTTTATTATAAACTCATTTTTGGTTTATAATAGTTACAAATGGATTTATTTAGAGGATAATATGGGGATGGATTGAAAACCTCTCAAACAATAGGTTTTATACAATTTTAGGTCACCATATTAACCTTATCTTTTATATTTAACCCTTAGTTAAATAGTTTAACTCTTACCATGTATTCTTGTATTCTTACACTATACGGTTAATAAACTTACTATAAAATGTAAAGAGAAGATCATGTGGTTAATTAATGAAATATATAACATTACTTATGTCCTTTTTCCAAACCTTATATTTTTAGGACTATTATATAATTTAATAAAATAGTATTTGTTTTAAAACTCATTTATGTCAATTTTGACACTATTTAGTATTTGATTTTTTTGAAAGTCATAACAATATTATTTCTTCGAGAAAAAAAATTTAATTAACCCTAACATGTCATATTCACCTAGAAAATTTGTGGATGGCATCAAAAGTTTTAATTTACATTTATTTTAATATTTATAATATCAATTATTTTAATCTTTCATTAATAATGCAATTACTGTATCATCATTGTGTCACAAATAAATTTAATAATTTAATGTCTATAAATTATAAATAAAATACTATGATGTATTAAATATTTTTATATTTCTAATTAATATTTATAATCAAATTTATCTTATGTACAACACTATATTAAAAATGTTTTAGTTATTAAAATTTGAATTTAACACTTTTAACTCTTCTTTAAATAAAATATAATAAATGTCTTAATATAATCCAAGTGGATTAAAAAGGATCATATTTTTTTCCTAAGGTTTATTTTGGTCTAAAAACACTTATCCAATAGAATTAGTACATGTGTTAGGGTAATTATAATATCATTTTTACATTTAATTACCCTATTTACTTTTAACCATGGTAAATAAAATTCAAAAGTTAATATTCACCAAAAAATATTTTCATCCTATTGAACCAGGTTTTACTTAATAATTTCAACCGTATCTCTCAGATTTTATAAATTCAATTCACAAAAGTAGTAAAATTACGTTTTATGCAAATTTGCAAATGTGCCTAAAAGGTGGGTAAATGATGTTAAAAAGTTAGATAAACTTTTATATGTCTAATATTATTATAAAATGATTCCAATTACATAAATTGGACTAATATACATCTTATTCATATATTTTTAATTTAAAATAAATTTAGATTAAAAATAATTATTTAAATGAAAATGTCAGTTTTTATCCAAAATGTAGTGTCTTCACTATTCATCAAAAATTGAAAGTTCTCAAAAAAATACCCAAAATTAACACTAAGATAATTTGATATTTCGGATTTAAAAATAATGTATATTTTACCAAATTAAAGACATATAAGTTTTATTAGTTAATTTAATATTAATTCCTGTTGTGAAAACAAGAAAGCGGATTTTTAAGAAGTAAAAACTATCAAAAGATTGACATGTGTTTATATCCAATTTAAATATGAAATTACTTATAATGAACAAAATTATATTAAATGATAAAAATATAATCTATATATACTCTAAAATAAATTAATATTAAAATATAACAATATAAATAAATTGGTTGAAATGGAAGTTTTGAAATAAAACGCAGTATTTTTCACTTTTCATTAAAAAAATGAAACTTCTCAAAAATTACCAAACTTTCACCCTAATCTAATATTGATATTTTTAATTCAAAAATTAATTCAATTCCACCAAATTAAATTTATAATAGTGTCTAAAGTGAGTTTTATTATTGTTCACAAAAGGACATAAGAAGTAGTTCCTTTATCAAAATAGTACTTATATTTTAATGAAACTTATACATTTCCTTATAAATATGGTTTATTTATGTAATATAATTATAAATTAAATTTAAAATTTATTTGTTACTATTATTATTACTATATTTAATTGTTATGTTACAAATATATCATTTGAATAATTATAATACTAAAGTATTGTTTCACAGAAACTCAATGTTGCATATAATGCAAGCCAAGTCAATGTTGCGTGCAATATAAACTATTAAATTAATTTATTGATATAACTTACAATTAGATATTTGGGTGTTACATTCTCCCCTATTTCATATAATTTTTCCTCAAAATTTAAACTTGGATACAAAAACAAGGGGTTTTACATTTCAAAGCATCTTTCTTGAAATCCAATAACGGAAAAAGAGTCAATAAAACTATTACTTTAAAAGAAAGATAGATGAGTAAAAAGGTCACCTGAGATAACTCATACTAGGGTTCCATGTAGGAAACATGGATATGGAAGAGAAAAAAACATTAAGTTCTGATGTAGAGTGATAGAAAACATGGTCAATGGAAAGTTAACTACCAGAAAACCATAAACTTGTGATGGGTTAAACGGTCTTTGATTACCCAGTAGGAAGAGTAAATGGATTTTTTTGTTTTAAGTTTCTTTTCATAATTTTGAGGAATTTATTTATGAGATTTACTGAGAATATAAAGAGATATACTTAATTTTCAAGTAGAGTTTCATCCTTTAATAAATTTCTACCACAAACTCATCCTTTCTCGAAACGATGAATATTAAAGATGACTTGGTCACACCTGAAGCACTAGAATCAACTTATAGAGAATCAAATAATCCAAAAAATATGAAATTTATATTTCCCTTTTCTTTATACATTAACCAAAACTAAAATTGTTAGTGCAAGATCAGATGATCCTCAAAAAGAATAATCATTTATAGAAAGAAATACTACTCTTAATTTCCAAAATAAAACAAACAATACCCAAAGTTTAACAAAGACCATTAAATAAAATATTAACCATAAAATTCTTCAAAATAATCCAAACTAAGTTTTAAGGCCAAAATTCAGAAGGATTTGATCACATAGTCTTCCACGATAAATCTTAACTTTTATCTCCAAATAACATCGACTACTCTTAAATTCACATACTTAAAAGTAATTAACTAAATCACATATTCTCTATAATAGGTTAATCATTTCAATAAATAAAATAAATCTCTATAAGTCCACAATAAAAACATATATTCTTACAAAATAAAAATCCACCATTAATCCTCAAATGAAATCCCATAGTATTCTATTTTCCTTAGGCATATAGTGTTCCCAAAAGAGCAATCATCTTTCAAAATAACATCTATCACTTAATCACCAAATAATTTTCCTAAATTAAGGATATCCATTTGATAAATCATAAGTTAAAAAATCAAAATATTCATGATCCATAAAATCATTTAACTAAAAATAATTAGTCATACTAACCAAGGACTTCCCATAGTCCAGTGGTAGGCGATAAATCCTAGTCACACTTTGGTTATGGGTTTGATTCTCACAGCTTTGTCTGATACGATGGGTTGTCACACAATCTGCATGTTTTCCTTTTTCAAAAACTATATAATTTTCTAACATTCCAAGAAAAATGGGATATATTCCTCAAAAATAACCATAACATATTTTAACCACAAATGTTATCTCACACCTCACATTTTCATCCAAAAAGTAATAACCTATAATTGCCTCAAATTCAAGGATCATATAAACCCAAATGGTTCTTTATAACTATATCCACAAAAGAAAAGATAATTATTCCTCAAAAAATATTTTCACATAACAAACTTCAGGGTTACACATACAAGAGAAAAGTATTCCAAAGTAATTCCATCAATAAAGAGCATTAATAATTTTAAACATTTCGGCATCCATTTATTTCCACATAGGTTCTTCCTTGACTTAGAGGTTATCCTATAGAATAGGGCATAGAATCAGGTAATTCCTAGGTCCCCTAAATTTATATAAAATGATTATAAATGGATTCTTATGATCATTTTTATTTTCTTCCATATTACTTATCATTTTTCCTCGGTAATTCTTTACTTTATGTCCTTATTTCCTACACATAAGGCATTTCTTTATTCCATTGAGACACTTTCCTAGGTGTCTCCTTCCACATTTCCTGCATGATGGAAATTGAGCCTTCTTTTCTCTATGGTCTCCACTATTGGAGCTATTATCATTCTATGCCTTTCTCTTCTTTTTTGAGTTTGGAGTTGGTTAATGTACATGTTGTTGGTCATATTTTTGGAAAAATGATTCAACATGGACATGATATCTTTTACACCTATCAACATTTCAGTTCATTTCTCATTTCAACCATTTTTCCCACCTTGTACATCATGTTCAATGTTACTATGAATTCCTTGGAATCCACCCATTAACTAAAACCAGAAAGCATAGTGTGAGTAACAATAGTCATAAAATCATTTAGAGAATATCATGACACCTTATATTCAATCTAAAACACTTTAGGATTAACCAAGTTTATTTATTCTCGTCTTATATTAAAATCCTTCAAATAGTTTTTTAGAGAAAATGTGAATTATCCTAAGCATATCCCCCAGGAGTGTCAAGCCAGGTGCGTAGTAAGGCCTGTTGTCGTGTACCATGATACCCCAGGTCAAGCCTGAAACTCCTTGTCAGAGTTTTTACTCCTAGGTACATCTGTTCAAGAACCACTTCCACTTATAGTATCCAGACAGGTATATATTTCTTGGAAAACTCACAAAATCTCTACATTACCAAAATTATAGGAAGTTATTCTATACTAATGCTCAAATTTTATCTTAGGGTAATGTTCTCTAATCAAAGTTTTTCTAAGTCTAGTTCCCAATGTTTGTACTAAACTTCCTATGATATCAACTGTAACGCCCCGACCTTAGAAGCCTAGACTCAGTGCATTATTACAAAACATTTTCATGATCATAAGAGATCAAGTCCCGAAAGCTCGATCAATTTAGTAGCCTTAGAAGCACTAGATACATACATAAGTTTTACATTACATTATGAAATAAAAAAACATTGTGTCTCCTTTAAAAACACTCATATTCCTTAGCCTATCCTTGTAGGTCAGTTATAATATACTTCTTCGCATCCTGGAAAAATAATACATAAGAAATGAGTGAGTTCATATGCTCAGTAAGGATAACAATATTTCCAAAACTATCATAAATAAGAATAAACATTTAAGTCAACGTATAAGACTAAAATGCAAGCCTTTTAAACTTAAACTTCAATATAATATGGAAAACATAAATCAAATAATTCCATTTACTTATTCACATGGATATTCTACAAGTCAAATAATCACATGTAACATCAATAAATAATTTCATAATGATGGAATGCATAATGTTGGACATCTTAACCACAAAGTCAAGGCCTCATGCCAAGACCCTAAATATAAATTTTGTCATGGCCTTGTGCCAAAACACTAGTTTGTCTCATGAGACCTACCGATGCATCGAGGGGCTATAGTGGGCCTTACCCGTCACTTACTCATTCCAATGCATTCCTCGTATAAAAAGGGTGAAACATAATCTAAACATTCGTATTAAAATTAGCATACAAAATGTCAATACTTTAACCACAAACCATGAATGGTATAAAGATAGTGTAAAGACCAAGAATTTCCATGTAATTTTTTTAATAAATGGTAATTTTATGAGTCTGTGAAAATTGGCGGCGCGTGATTCTGAGGCCCGGGGTGCCCGGAATGAATTTCTGAACTTTTCTTCGGGTACATTTAGTAAACGTATGAGCGAGTTTTTACAACTTTTGAGCTGGTGCTCGGAATTGAAATCTGAGGCACCGTTGAACTCGCAGTGCCGATATTCACTTAAAGAGACTTTCACCTCGACGACAGTTGGTCGAGAGTGAAGGATAGTTTTTGGGTTTTTTGTGAAAGAATAAAATAAAAATAAAATTTTGTAATAATTTATTTTTATTTGAAACACCCATGTGGATGTTGGGAGGTGGGGTCCACTGGAACTAAACCTCCATTTTGATGTTATAGTAGCGG
Organism: Viscum album; assembly: GCA_963277665.1. Lineage (NCBI taxonomy): Eukaryota > Viridiplantae > Streptophyta > Magnoliopsida > Santalales > Viscaceae > Viscum > Viscum album. The sequence goes on from OY728166.1 coordinate 79,172,237, forward strand.
GAACCACCCAATCCCTCTTAATGGGGATAAACCTCCCGACTCCCCAATATTCCACCCCTCCCATTAAATTGAGCGATTAAATTGGGCCAATTAATTGAGATAATTAATTTTTCCAACATGGTACATTAACTATGCCAACTTGGTTTTTCCAACATAATTAATCCTTTAAGTTAATTACATTGGCACTTCACTCTTTTTTGGTTGAAATTGTGAGAGGAGGAACTTTGGAGGAATATTTTCTCTAACGAAGAACTTCACCTCCCAATGAAGAATGCTCCGCCAATGTAGAACACCGACCTCAACTTCGACCTTGTTCCTCAACACTTCTTCCGACGTGGGACGTCTTCATCTATGACGAATCAACATCCATACTTCTTTCTCACGCCAACATCAATGAACAACCCGAGTTAGGGGTTTAAATTTGTGTATGATTTTATTCCCATGTTCTTCCCTTTAAAAAAAAAGAACATGGATGATTTATTTTGCAGGTTGGGAAAAATCATTGCAGGAGGATATGATTTGACATTCAATGATCATGTTCTTGATGAGCCACTTTCTACCACTCTAACGTGGAGGGTGCGGGCCAAACAAACATGGCCCGACCCCTCTATCGTTCTTCTTGAATGGTGTACCCTTTGTGAAGGAAGAAGATGACCTTGGTGATAGTAAATGGAGTGGGATTTTGGGAATCGAGGAGGCATGAGAATGGCAGCCGACAAAACTGTCGGCCGCAACGTAGGCGACAACGCAAAGGCGCCACCCCGCGGCCACTGACACCGCCCCGCAGCCATCGCCGCCGCCTCACGGCCTCTGCACTGACTACGGCCACCGCCATCGTCTGCGGCTCTACACCGCCCCACAGCCGGACAACCGCCTCATGACCGGTCCGCCACCCCGCGGCCGAATCGCCGACCCATGGCCAAACCACTGACCCGTGGCCGGACCGTCGCCCCATGGCCAGTCCTCCATCCTTTGGTCGGACGGCTGACCCGCGGCCGGAAAAACGGCCAACCCGCGGCCGGACTATCGTCACGCGGCCGGACCGTCGTCCCGCGGTCAGACTGCCGCCCCGCGGCAGGACCGCCGACCTATGGCCGGACCCCCGCCCTGCTGCCGGTCCGCCTCCCCATGGCCAGACTGCCGACCCACAACTGGACCACCGCCCCATGGCCAGTCTGCCACCCCACAGCCGGACCGCCATCCCCGCGCAGCCGGACCACCGCCCCATGGCTGGACCGCTGCCCCGCGACCGAACTGCCATCCCTGACTGAGCTGCCCTGCGGCCTCGCGCCCTCAAGGCTCTTTTAAGGTCCCTCACGGACCAACGGGCTAGGTCGTACTACGGGCCAGTTCGACCCGAACTGGGTCGGCCCAGGCCAGGCCGGTTCGGGTCAGTCCAACCGGGTCAGACCGGACCCGAGTCCACTACGATCCATTTACTTTATTTTTGCCATAACTTCGGCACCCTACATCCGTTTGAAAAACCATCAACAGTACTAGAAATCTTGGAGTGAGGTGGTCCCTTTGAGTATACTCCACTAGAGTTTTGGATTAAGATGGGGAATGGTCAGGATGGATCGATCACGAATCCAACTGGGCCCCCAGGACTAAAAGGCTAATAACTCACAGACCAGGCGTCTGATTGATGAGCCGTTTGTTACATTGAGACTCCTATGATGTGGAAGACCTTTGAGACACTTCTTCGTTGGACTTCATGGCAGTTGGAGTATCGACCAGTAGCTTGTGGAGCGGATCCTCCTAGAGACGAGCGAGCATAGTGTGGGAACCCAGTGGCTAGATCAGACTTGATGACTGTTGACCATTTCGACTCGGAGTGACTTGACGGGCCCAGTGGGGAGTGCCTCTGTGTGACGCGGTAGACCCATGGTACTCGACAGGAGGAGAACCTCAACAAGTAATGAGGGGGAGAAAATCTGTGTGACATAGAAGACCCATGGTGGGGAGCACCTTGGTGACGCGACAGACCCATAGTACTCGATAGGAGGAGTACCTCAGCAGTCCAAGGTTAGTGGGAAGCGCCTCTGTGTGATGTGGCAGGCCCACTATACTCAATAGAGGAGGAGTTCTCCAGCAGTCGAGGTGTTCGATATTGTGACTGGGAATGTTACTTAACACTACCCCTAGAATAAATCATGGTGTGAGCTGAGTCAGAACCTCTGTGTTTTCCTCATGATTGAGATGGATTACTTAATAACTTAGGTATATGTACGGGCATATACCTAAGTAAGGTTATATTTTGATTTCATTCTTTGTGTTTTACCCTTGTTGGATTTTGTGATACCTAGAGGGTCTCAGGGTCCCTACTGAGTATCGTTATACTCACCCCTTCACTGGCTATGTCCGCACCTTGTTGTGTTAGATGTAGATGACGTATAGTGCTGACTGAGGCTGAGAGTACCAGGACTAGACGGTACCTAGAGGTGGACCATACGGATTGTCGGTATGCAGAGGAGATGGGTGGACGTGGAGTACTGAGGAGGCGATTTGTACCTACCCTTCAGGTAGGAAACTCGGAGGACGACTCAGCAGACGACTTTCCCTTTTCTTCAGTTGTATTTTATCATAGTTGTACTTGTAATTTCCAGTTGGGATTGTATTCTAGCCCCTTTTTCTTACTGCACTCTATTTACAGTTCAGTTTACTTGTGTTCCTATCTTGCTGTGTTCTTGGTTAAGTATGCTTATAGGTTATAAAGGCAATTCCTTCCGAGTTTTAGGGATATGCCTTCGGTGCTAGTTTCCAGCACCTAGCCTATGGAAGGCGGACTTGGGGTATTCATGGGACGGGCCTCAGGGGACGGGTCATGACAAATTGGCATCAGAGGAGTCGGTTCTACCATAGAACATAGGACTTTGATCTTTCTTTTTAACGGCAATAGTGTTAAGTGTAATGAGTGTGGTTTTTAGTTTAGGGAAACCAATGTTGGTGTGACGGCCGAAGTATCCATACACCAAGACCTTGAATTCTGATTTCTGACTCAGTTTAAGAAAACACTAATTTCATGTGTGTTTTCAAAAGTTTTCTTTGTGATATTTTGAGTTATCTCACTAGGTATAACTTTCAGCTCACCAGGTATAAATATTTGATTGTGGCACACCTGTTTCTTTTCAGGATGCCTCCACGAAGACATCCAACTAGAGTTCTGAGAGTTGTAAGCACTGATAGCCCACCGAGCGATGAGGCCTCAGTGCAGGGCCCTTTTTTAGTAGAGGCACCAGTAGAGGCACAAGCAGTACCACTCCCCATTGGGCCACCGATGCCACCAGCCCTAGCAGCAAACGGTGCATGCCTCTTGAGCACGTTGCGTGAGTTTCAGCACCAAAGGCCACCCAGTTTCATGGGAGAGATGGACCTGCAGGCATCTAAGGATTGGCTGGAGGATGTGGTGAGAGTCTTCTGACTCGTAGGGACACCAGCCAATCTCATGGTGATCCTTGCCGCCAGTCTTCTACAGGCAGAAGCAGGTAGATAGTAGATCTTGATGCTCCAGGTTCACAATGAGGTGACGCTTCTTTGGGCAGACTTCGAGAGCCTTTTTCGGGCAATGTTTTTCCCAGCAACTCTTCGCGAAGTGCGCATACAGGGGATTATTTATCTACAGCAGGGCATCATGAATGTGGCTCAATACTCCATGAGTTTCACTGAACTCTCATGCTACTCCATAGATATGGTTCAAGTCCCTTTCTTTAGGGACCGGACCATCGACCAGGGGCCCAGGAGAGAGATCATAACTTTAATGATCTCACTCAGTATCCCGATGGAGGCGGGGGTGTTAGAGAGAGCCCTCTTGGTGGAGAGTTTCCTTGTCGAGCAGTCACCAGCGGTGAGACCCAATACTAGTCATCAAATATTGGAGTCTTCTGAAGGTGGCAGCAGACAGACGTCATAGAGGTCCAAGATGACCAGACCTACAGGTAGAATACCGCATGACTCAGGATCGGTTGTGTGGGGCACCTGAGACAGAGCCAATCATACCAAGAGTGGGCAGTGTTACGCATGCGGCGGGCAGGGTCACATGGCCCGTGACTGTCTGGGCCACCATATGGATGATCAGCAGATGGTCGAAAGACCACCCAGGCAGAGACATAGATTCAACTGAGGAGGTCCGCAGGGAGGAGGTGGACGTGGCAGAGGAGCTGGCTGACCAGCTGGCGGTGGGCGACGATTTGAGATGTTGCCACCACCACCACCAGGAGGTCCACCCCGACCGCAGGGTTTAGGTGAACAGGGGTGAGCTCAGCTCCAGGAAGTTGAGGCTTACGATCATGGCACTCCAGAGATGATACGAGGTACGATCTGTGTCTACTACACCATAGATGCAGTACTTATAGACACAGGTTTCAGTCATTCTTTTATTACCACTTCCCTCATTCGGATCTCGGAGATTCCGATAGATCCTTTAGCTCGATCCTTACGGCTAGAGACTCCTACGAGAGCAGATTCGACGATTACGCACTCGTTTCGGAAGTGTGAGATTACTCTAGGAGGCGACAGCTTTGGTTGGGATCTCATAGTAGTGGCGTCGAGGCCTTATGGTGTCATCTTGGGTATCAACTGGTTATCTACAGTCTATGCTCAGATTGAATGTATTTTGTGAAAGGTATGTTGTGTCCATATGGATGGGAATAGGTTTACCTTCACTGGTGAGAATGGAGCCTTTGCAACACAGGATGGACTTACCCAGAGGAGAGTGCAACCGATCACTCATCAGTTGAATAGCCTTACCCTCAAAGTTGTTAATGTGGAAAGTTCGACCTATCCTGTAGTGGTGGACCAGTACATGGATGTTTTCCCTGATGATGTTCCGGGTCTACCTCCTCACAGAGAGGTGGACTATTACATTGACTTGTACCCCGGGATGACACCGATATCTAAACCAATATATCAGATGGCTCACACAGTGCTTCGTGAGCTTTGGGTATAGCTGGAGGACTTACAGGGGAATGGATTCATCCAGCCTAGTGTTTCTCCTTGGGCAGCCCCAATTCTGTTCGCCAAGAAGGCAGATGGGAGCTTGAGGCTTTGTATTGATTATCAGTGCCTGAACCAAGTGACCGTGAAGAACAGGTACCCACTCCCAAGGATTGATGACCTCTTTGACCAGCTGAAGGGAGCACGATGGTTCTGTAAGGTAGACCTCCGATCAGGCTATCACCAGCTCAGAGTACGAGATAAGGATGTGCAGAAGACGAACTTCATGTGTCCATATGGCCATTACGAGTTCTTGGTTATTCCAATCGGCATGACCAATGCTCTAGCAGTGTTCATGGTACTCATGAAAATGATCTTTCAGCCATAACTTGATCGCTTTGTAGTGGTATTCATCAATGACATTCTAATCTACTTGACTACTGAGGAGGAGCATGCGTATCATTTACATGTAGTACGGGACACACTACGAGAGCACCAGCTTTATGGTAAGATCTTGAAGAGCCAGTTCTAGATCCGAGAGGTTTAATTTTTGGGACATGTCATATCAGAGGCTGGAGTTGCAGTAGATCCAGCGAAGAATGAGGTGGCACTTTCTTGGGAGCCACCCAGGAGTGTGACAGAGGTATGGAGTTTCCTGGGTTTGGATGGATATTATCGGAGGTTTGTTCCAGACTTCTCCAGAGTTGCATCACCAATATCATCCTTAACGAAGAAGGGGAAACCCTTTTTTTGGTCGGAGAAATGTCAGCGGAGTTTTCAGGAGCTAAGGTAGAGGCTAACTAGTGCCCCCATCTTGAGGCTTCTAGAGGAGGGCATAGGGTATGTAGTCTACTGTGATGCATCAGGGACCGGACTCAGATGTGTTCTAATGCAGGAGAAAGTAGTGATCACATATGGTTCTCGAAAGCTGAGATAACATGAGAATAACTACACTACCCATGACCTGGAGTTAGCAGCAGTGGTATTTTCCTTGAAGATGTGGAGACGCTATCTGATGGGTGAGCACTTTACAGTGTACTATGATCATAAGAGTATCAGGTATATATTCTCTCATAAGGACCAGAACCTGAGATAGCAACGTTGGCTTGAGTTCCTCCAGGACTATGACTTCGAGATAGTCTATACCCCTAGGAAGGGGAATTTTGTTGCAGATTCACTCAGCAGGAGGTCTGGTATACAACTACTAGGTGGGGTGACGGAGCAGCTAGCCACTTTATAGATATCCTTTGTGGATAGATGTGGAGAAACTTTTCTATAGTCTCTTATAGTCACTCCCCCACTGCTTCAGCGAGACAGGGTGGTGCAACATGGGGACACTGACTGCGAGGCATGACGTGCTCAGATATCTACAGGACAGGCACCTGATGGATTTTCTGAAGGTGGGGAGCACATCATACTCTTCAAAGGACGTACCATGGTTCTAGTGTCACTTCAGGAGGAAGTGTTGAGGGAGTTCCACACATCCCCTCTAGCGGTACATCCAGGAGTGGTGAAGATATACCAGGATCTCTGACTACAGCACTATTGGTCTATAATGAAGAAAGCAGTAGCGGAGTTTTTCTCTCGGTGCCTCACATGTCAGCAAGTGAAGGTGGAGCATCAGGTACCAGCAATCTTAGTTAAGCCTTTTGAGGTCCCAGAGTTGAAGTGGGATGGGATATCCATGAACTTTGTGATAGTAATTCCACATACATCCAGGGGACATGAATCGATTTGGGTGATCGTCGACTAACTCACCAAGTCGGCCCACTTCCTACCGATCAGAGAGCAGGGTTCAATAGAGAGCTTGGGATGACTCTATGTATAGGATATTGTGCGGCTATATGGAATACCCTCAACAATTGTCTCCGATCGTGATGCACGTTTTACTTCCTGGCTATGGAAGGGGTTGCATGAGGCTTTCGGGACGTTAGTTCGTTTGAGCACCGCCTTCCATCCTCACATGGATGGCCAGACTAAGCGAACCATTCAGACCCTCGAGGACATGTTGTGTGCTTGTGTCCTTGACTTTGGTCATAGTAGGGATGATCACTTACCTTTGGGGGAGTTTTCATACAAAAAAAGTTATCACTCCTCCATTGGGATGGCACCTTTCGAGGTGTTGTATGAGCGACCTTGCAGACCAGCCTTGTGTTGGACTGACCCAGGGGAGTCAGCACTAGTGGGACCATAGATGGTATGAGCTACCACAAAGAAGGTGTAGATAATCTAGGAGTGGATGAAGACTGCATAGAGTAGGAAGAAGTTGTATGATGCCAGGAGACAGAGACCTCTCGAGTTCGAGAATGGCGACCTCGTCTTTTTACGGGTCTCACCTCGACGAGGTTTGTGGAGATTTGGCCAAGGCAGAAAGTTGTCTCCGAGGTTCATCGGACCTTTTCAGGTCCTCAACAGAGTTGGTGAGGTGGCATACTGCTTAGCCCTTTCACCTCAGTTGCACCAGGTGCATAAAGTCTTCCACGGGTCCCAGCTGAGGAGATACATGCACGACCCATCTCACATCATCGACCATATAGAGTTGGATGTCGACGATGGGGCGACTATTATGGAGGTTCCAATAGAGATTGATGATCGACGGGAGAGGGTCCTTTTTGGATGGTCGATACCTCTGGTGCATGTTCGCTGGCAGCACAGGAACCTCCAGGAGATCACATGGGAGCGGGAGGCTCAGATGCATGCTCAGTACCCCCACTTGTTTACCTAGTTATGAGTTGTGGCTTACAGGGATGTAAATCCATGATATGGGGAGAATGTAAAGACTCAGAATTTCTATGTAATTTTTTTTAATAAATGGGAATTTTATGATTCCGTGAAAATTGGCGGCCCGTGATTCTGAGGCCCGGAGTGCTCAGAATGAATTTCTGTACTTTTCTTCAGGTGTGTTCAGTAAACGTACGAGAGGGTTTTTATAAATTTTGAATCGATGCTCATAATTGAAATATGATGGCATCGTTGAACTCATAGTGCTGATATTCGATTAAAGAGACTATCACCTCGACAGTAGTTGGTCGAGAGTGAAGGTTAGTTTTTGGGTTTTTTGTGAAAAAATAAAATAAAAATAAAATTTTGTAATAATTTATTTTTATTTGGAACACTCATGTGGATGTTGGGAGGTAAGGTCCACCAGAACTAAACCTCTCTTGTGAGGTTATGGTAGCGGGGACCACCCGACCCCTCTTAATGGGGAGAAACCTCCCATCTCCCCAATATTCCACCCCTCCCACTAAATTGAGCCATTAAATTAGACCAATTAATTGAGATAATTAATTGTGCCAACAAGGAACATTAATTACGCCAACTTGGTTATGACAACATAATTAATCCTTTAAGTTAATTATATTGGAACCTCTATCTTTTTTGGGTGGAATTGTGAGAGGAGGAACTTTGGAGGATTATTTTCTCCAATGAAGAACTTCACCTCCGAACGAAGAACACTCTGGAAACGAAGAACACCGAACTTGACTTAGACCTTCTTCCTTGGGACTTCTTCCGACATGGGACATCTTCATCTATTATGAATCAACATCTGTACTTCCTTCTCACACCAACATCAATGAACAACGTGAGGTAGGGGTTTAAATTTGTGTATGATTTTATTCCCATGTTCTTACCTTTTCAAAACAAAGAACGTGGATGATTTCTTTTGTGGGTTGGGATCAATCATTTTGGGAGGATAGGATTTGACATTCAATGTTCATGTTCTTGATGAGCCACTTGCTACCACTCTAACATGGAGGGTGCAGGCCAAACAAACATGGCCTGACCCCTTCATCGTTCTTCTCGAATGGTGTACCCTTCGCGAAAGAAGAAGACGAACATGGTGATGGAAACCGGAGTGGGATTTTGGGCACCAAGGAGGCACAAGAACATAGCCTAGCAACACCTCCGGCCACGATGAAGGTGAAGGCACAATGGCGCCACCCCATGGCCACCATCGTCTCCCCGCGGCCACCGCAGCTGAACCGCCGCCCCACGGTCGGTCAGCCATCCTACGGCCGGACCGCCGACCAGCGGCCGGACCGCCACTCCGCAGCCGGTCTGCCGACCCGTGGCCGAACCACCATCAACCAGTGGCCGGACCGCCGCACCCCGCATGGCTAGATCGTCGCCCCCACGCGGCCCGACCGCCACCCCGCGCCGCCAGACCGCCATCCTCGACCGAGCCGCCCCGCAACCTCGCACCCTCGAGGCACTTCACGACCCCTCACAGCCCAACAAACTGAGCTGCACTACGGGCTAGGTCGACCCAAACTGGGTTGGTCTAGGCCGGGTTATGCTGGGTCAGTCTGACTGGTTCGAACTAGACCCGGGCCCACTACGACCCATTTACTTTCTTTTGGCCATAACTTTGGCACCGGACGCCCATTTGACGAACCATCAGTGGTGATGGAAATCTTGGAGCGAGATGGTCCCTTTGAGTATACCCCTCTATAGTTTTGGATTAATATGAAGAATGGTCAGGTTGGATTGAGCACGAATTCAACAGGGGGCCTAAGACTAAAAGGCTAATAAATCACAGACCATGCGTCTGATTGATATGCCGACTATTATGTTGAGAATCTTATGACGTGGCAGAACTTTGAGACACTTCTTCATGGGACTTTGTGGCAGTTGGAATATCAACCAATAGCTTGTGGAGAAGATCCTCCCGGAGACGAGTGAGCATAGTGAGGGAACCCAGTGGCCTGCTAAGACTTGATGACTACTGAACATTTCGACTTGGAGTGACTTGACGGTCCTAGTGGGGAGTGCCTCTGTGTGACGCAGTATATCCACAGTGAGGAGCGCCTATGTGTGATGCAGCAGACCCACGATACTCGACAGGAGGAGTGACTCAGTAGGCTACGAGGGGGAGCGCCTCTGTGTGACGCGGTAGACCCATGGTACTCGACATAAGGAGTACCTCAACAAGTCAAGAGGGGTAGAAACTCTATGTGATGTGGCAAACCCATGGTGGGGAGTGCCTTGGTGATGCGGTAGACCCACGGTACTTGATAGGAGGATTACCTAAATAATCCAAGGTTAGTGGAAAGTGCCTCTGTGTGACGCGACATGCCTACTGTACTTGATAGAGGAGGAGTTCTCCAGCAGCCAACGTGTTCAACGTTGTGACTGGGAATGTTACTTAATAGTACCCATAGAATAAATCCTAGTGTGAGATGAGTCAGAACCTCTATGTTTTCCTCATGATTGAAATGGATTACTTAATAACTTAGGTATATGTATGGGAATATACCTAGGTAAGGTTATCTGTTGATTTCATTATTTGTGTTTTATCCTTGTTGGATTTTGTGAGACCTAGAGGGTATCAGGGTCCCTATTGAGTATCGTTATACTCACCCCTACACGGGCTATGCCTGCACCTTGTTGTATTGGATGCATATGACGGATAACACTGACTGAGGCTGAGAGTACCAGGACTGGACGGTACCTGGAGGTGGACCATACGACATGTCGGTACGCAGAGGATATATTTGGATGTGGAGTGTTTAGGAGGCGATATTTACCTACCCTTCAGGTAGGAACCTCGGAGGATGACCCAGCAGCTGACTTACCCTTTTCTTCAGTTGTATTGTATCATAGTTGTACTTGTACTTTTCAGTTGGGGTTGTATTCTGGCCCCTTTTTCTTACTGCACTCACTCTGTTTACAGTTCAGTTTACTTGTGTTCCTAGCTTTTTGTGTACTTGGTTATGTGTGATTACAGGTTATAAAGGCAATTCCTTCCCAGATTTATGGAATACGCCTTCGGTGCTAGTCGTCATCCCCTAGCCTAGGGAGGTGGGCTTGGGGTAGTCAAGGCATGGGCCCCGGGGGACAGGTCATGATAAATAGCACATCTATAGTCAATCATAACTCATTCAATGAAATATGGATGACTGTATTATAATAAATCAACCTCAATCAAGAATAAAAGACAATGAAGGATATTGACATAGATGAAAATAATCAGTAAAACTATTTGAGATAAATATCCCATTTTCTTGAAAACATTTAAAAGTCGCACTGTTTATCAAAGTAGTCATTTAAAATGGAATTTTTGAATCAAAGTGTCCCATTAAACATTGAAACTTTTAAAATTAATTTAAATTTCAAAACATTCATGTCCATATAAATAAATCCTTAAAACCATTTTTCAAACGTGGACATTAATAAGAAAGATTGAGAATAAAAAAATCTTTAAAACATTTAAAATGATATTTTAGTTAAAAAGATACTAACCAAATGAGAGATGCTTGAATACAAATAATTGAGGAATAAAATTAATAAAAACATTATAATATCATGAGAATAAAGGGATTCAAGATATACTATGTAAAAAGACAGTATGTACACCATATAAAAGTGAATTGGTGCATAATAACAAAGAAGTCTCAATGGAATGTAAATTGAAATGAAATATCTTATAAAGATTGTATCCTTAGATTAAGGATAAAGCAATGACAGAATTATGTTTGAAAAATAAAAATACACTAAATATGATTGTATATTCAGTGTAAATCAATTAGAGGACATTCACACATATTCTTGTAAAAAATGAAACCAATGACTTGGATGTTTAACTAAATGAATGGAAATTGAGTTAAGATTACCCATATCAAGTTCATATCAATGAATTGAGAATTTATCAATGGATTGATTATGTTTATAAAATGTATAACCACAAAAGGGGAGTGTAAATTACTAAATGAATAAATAAATAGTTATTTCACACATAATCTTGGAGTAAAATAATCAATGAAGTGTGTGTAAAACCCAATTAGTGGAAATTGAAATTAGAAATTCCCTTACCGATTTGGTAACTTACGAAACATACCCCCCATGAAATAAGGATAACAAAATGAATATGTAAATACCCATAAATTAAAGTATATTACACAAAGAATACAATTATGGGCAGTACATATGCAACACAAAAGGAAATAGTGGAAAAAATATCATAAATCTCACGGGAATAAGTGAGATGAAAACCCCTTACCTTGTACATTTCCTTAGTTGAGGGTATGTTAACCTCCTGTATAATTGTCGAATCATTGTTATTAAATTATAAAATAACTACATACATAAATGTGATTTCATATATGATCCTCTAATATTTTTTGATAATAATATTTCAGTAGTATCATTGTTTCAGGTGTTAACTGATCTGTTTTCCTTGATATGTTCTATTACATAAATTATGTTTATTATGGATAGGATGTATTTGATTCATATCCAGAATAATATTAAGTTCTTAAACATTATTTTTTAATCATAAAATTGTAATTATTCTTGAATGGTTACGATGGGGAACAAAATCTCCTCACGCCGTGGAGACAATAAGTTGTACGTATGCACGAGCGACAATATCATTCTATTGATAGTGAAATCATATGTAATTGGATGGTATATTATATATACAGAATCATTAAAATGTTATATTTATTATTTAATTCAATTATACACATTATTATACCCATCTAAATAATAAAGTGTTGAATAACAAACTACACCACAATGTGGAGACGATAATCCGTATGTACGCACGTATGATGACTTTGTTATTAATAGGTTGGATAGAATAATGAATATGGTTATACCAAATTTATAATAACATCTCAGTATTTAGAAGGTACTGGAGTTATTATTTTAGAATGGAAACAACAAATAAAGAGGAAGTGGATGATGAAAAGAACTTTTAAAGAGGTGATGAAATAATTACATCTTCTTCGGGTGCTTTTTTTTATATGAACAAAAGGGATCCTTAGGTTGGGTTTTTGATAAAAGTAAGGATCTAGGATTTATTGATGGTAGTTGGGAGGATATTTGAGTAGGGGTTGTCTGAGCCAAATGGATTTGGAGGTGTAAATTTAAGATAAGGGGAAGTACCCTTTTTTGAGAGAGGTGAAGGGAACTTTAGGAAGAGCTTGAAATATTATTTTATTATAAACTCATTTTCGGTTTCTAATAGATAAAAATGGATTTATTTAGAGGATAAGGTAGTTATGGGTCTAAATCCTATAAACCAATAGGTTTTATACAGGTTTAGGTCACCATATTAACCTTATCTTTTAGATTTAACCCTTAGTTAAATAGTTTAACTCTTACCATGTCTTCTTGTATTCTTACACTATATGGTTAATAAACTTACTATAAAATTCCAAGAGAACCTCAAGTGGTTCATTAAAGACATATCTAATAGTATTTATGTCCTTTGGACAAACCTTAGATTTTTGGGACTATTATATAATTTAATAAAATAGTATTTGTTTTAAAAACTCAAGTATGTCAATTTTGACACTATTTAGTATTTTATTTTTTGTGAAAGTCATAAAAATATGATTTCTTCAAAAAAAAAATTTAATTAACCCTAACATGTCATATTCACCTAGAAAATTTTATTATGTCATCAAAAGTTTCAATTTACCTTTATTTTAATATTTATAATATCAATTATTTTAATCCTTCGTTAATAATGTAATTACTGCATCATCATTGTGTAATAAATAAATTTAATTATTTAATGTATAAAAATTATAAATAAAATACTATGATGTAGGAAATCTTTTTAAATTTCTAATTAATATTTATAGTTGAATTTATCTTATGTATAACCCAATATTAAAAATGATTTAGTTATTAAAATTTTAATTTAACACTTTTTACTCTTCTTTAAATAAAATATAATAAATGTCATAATCTAATCGAAGTGAATAAAAAAGGATCATATTTTTGTCTTAAGGTTGACTTTGGTCGAAAAAAACTTATCCAATAGAATTAGGACATGTGTTAGGGTAATTATAATATCATTTTTACTTTTAATTACCCTATTTACTTTTAACCATGGTAAATAAAATTCAAAAGTTATTATTCACCAAAAATTATTTTCATCCTATTGAACCACATTTTATTTAATGATTTCAACTGTGTCTCTTGGTTTTTTTAAATTTAATTCATAGAAGTAGTAAAATTACGTTTTATGTAAATTTGCAAATGTGCCTAGAAGGTGGGTAAAAGATGTTAAAAAGATAAATAAAATTTTATATATCTAATATTATTATAAAATGACTCCAATGAATTAAATTGGACTAATATAGGTATTATTTATCTATTTTTACTTTAAAATAAATTTATATTAAAAATAATTATTTAAATGAAAATGTCAGTTTTTATCCACAATGCAATGTTTTTTACTATTCATCAAAAATTGAAACTTCCCAGAAAAAATACCAAGAATTAACCCTAAGATAATTTTGATATTTTGTATTTAAAAATCATTTATATTTTACCAAATTAATGACATATAAGTTTCATTAGTTAATTTAATATTAATTCCCATTGTGAAAACAAGAAAGCGGGTTTTTAATAAGTAAAAAACTATCAAAAGATTGACATGTGTTTATATCCAATTTATATGTAAAATTAATTCTAATGACCAAAATTATATTAAATGATAAAAATATAATCTATATATACTCTAAAACAAATTAATAATAAAATCTAACAATATAAATAAATTGGGTGAAAAGGTAGTTTTGAATTAAAATGTAGTATTTTTCACTATTCATTAAAAAAATGAAACTTCTCATAAAATTACCAAACTTCCACCCTAATATAATATTTATATTATAAATTCAAAAATTATGTCAATTTCACGAAATTAAATTTTTAATAGTGTCTAAAATTAGTTTTATTATTTTTCACAAAAGGACATAAGAAGTAGTTCCTTTATCAAAATAGTACTTATATTTTAATGAAACATATACATTTCCTTATAAATATGGTTTATTTATGTAATAGAATTATAAATTACATTTAAAATTTATTTTTTTCTATTTTTATTACTTTATTTAATTATTATGTTATAAATATATCATTTGAATAATTATAATACTAAAGTGTTGTTTCGCATAAACGTAATGTTGCATATAATGCAAGTCAAGTCAGTGTTGAGTGCAATATAAGCCATTGAATTAATTTAATGATATAACTTACTATGAAATCTTGGGGTGTTACAATATATAATTTTTGTCTAAAAAAATCATGTAACACTATAAATCACTCAAATTATATCACTTTTAATATTTTTAATATCATTTATTTTAGTTTCCTATTAATTGAATAAATATTGTATTAGTATTGCGTAAGAATTTAAGGTTATTATATAATTAAAAAAATATAAATAAATTATAATCATAAATATAATTTTATTTTTCATTAAGTTTAAATTTATATTCATTTATTACTTGTTTTTGTCTCTATGTGGACCATTAATAGATATTTAAAAATAAGAGTGACATTTTGTAACTTTTTAATTTAAATATTATATTGGTCATTTTCATCGACAAGTGTCCATTAAACATATCAATTTCAAGACTAAGATGATAAGGGTTGAGTTACCATTTTCAATAAGAATTTAGATGAAATATTAAGACCTTATCACTTAGTTTTAACCTAGATTAACTTGATTTTTCCTTTACCGAAGTGATAAATTTTACCACAGTTACTATTCATATTGACAAAAATAAAAGGGTCCTATTTATAAAATTTGACCCTACTGATTATAAATATGGAATCCATTTTTCAATATTAAATTTCTATAAGTTTTTTAAATTAATTTTAAAATAAGCACATAAAACATGATGAAATCGCTTTTTAAAAAGATACAGATTTTAAGCATAAAACTGGATTTATTCTTATCCTATGCCTAGTAAAAACTTTATAGGGATGTTAAAAAAATTGATGGAATATATAATATATATATTTTATTAAAATTATTCATTAATAGTGACTAATTTAGTTTATTATTATATAAATATATTACACGCCTAAAAATAGTTTTTAAGAAAAACATTTCTTTTACTTTCAAATGATTTTTTTATTTTAATTGATAAAAATGAATTTATTTTATAAATTTTTAAGCCATAAATTTTTCATAATATAGTTAGTATTATTCATACCCATCATTTTTAATGTCTAGGTTATAATAGTCACATAATAATAGATCACGGTTTGTTTGAACTCAATTTTGTGTGCAATACAAGATACTGAAGAGATTAAATTTATTTAAAAAGAGACATATCATAAAATCTTAGGGTATTACATAGGGAGATAAAAAATATTCATCGTATGGTTATTTTGTGGATATAACATATGATAACACATGATTACTAAACTCCAACTAATCTCTTATCACCCAAGTATCCAGCTTTCCTCGGTCATCTGAATACACTTTCCACATTTAATCATGGAAAGCATCATATCACACAACATAAACTATAATCTTCTCTACAAGAATCCTTCACTGAGAACAAAGGGGAGAGAAGTTTCCTTAGATCACAAGATATGGATATCTCTTAATTTATTCCTTAAACAACACCTCACTTCATTTTATCTGGCAATGAAAAGTATGAACTATAGGCGCAGTCTCGTCAGGACCCCACCTCAGCATACAAGTTGACTATCAGCAGGTAACACCCTTAATAGGATGAACCCATAAGGATTAGAGAATATCTTGATGAGTTGACATAGAAAAATCATGGAATATCATAACTGGATATTATATAATGCATATACCTTGCTTATTAATGCCTCACAATGAAGCCTGAGAGTAATAGTTTGACTAATAAGTTATCAGAGTCTTGGAGATAGGATATGTCGGTGATCGTCCCTTCGCTAGTATCCCAGATCTGATAACCAAACTTGATAACCCTTTAACATCATTACCATATTTTTTTCCAAATAAATACTCACATGACTACTAACTCTAAACTTTTTCCCTAGGATAACCTACTCTAATACAACTCTGATCTAACCTGGCCCATTGGGGCCCCACTCGGGTCAATGATAAGTTGAGAGTGCCCCCCCAAGCCTGCCTCCAAAATACCGAGGCTTGATGACTATTACTAAGAAGTAATATCTCATAATATAGGATGTAATTTCCCATATCAACCTAAAATAAATACATATCTCTACTACAAAAGATATCCCAAACACCAACAGGATATATAAATGAACAAATAAACTTCACATAATCAGTTCTTTAGAAAACAAGTAAAATAACATCCTATAAGATAAATACAATGTATACAGTAAATCTGTCATGCCTTAGGAACACATGTAACTATGAATCTCCTCTATAATACATGTACTCCTTGATCACACACCAATTTTAGTGGTTACCAATTCCATCTTCAATTAATATGCTCTATAATGCATCCCCAGACATAACCATGTGTCAAACACTACTCAACTACTCAGTCTGATCTTCCTCAATCCAATCTTCCTCAGTTTGATCTTCCTCAATCTAGTAAGAAAAATTTCAATTGTCTAGTCTTCTAATAAGATCTCTATACAGAAAGATAACTTTTAGATTAATTCTTCAGTGCTCCACCTTTTCCGCTCTGGTAAAAAATTTGCAAAGTATTAATGTATTGTGTTATATTTATAGGCATACTATAAATAAAAATGTAGGAAACTAAAAAAAATTTCCCGATTACTCACATTTTAAATCTATAAAGAACACTCACATTTAAACTTCAACTTTGAATGCATTAAACCTTCTCAAGATTTGAATCTCCTTGAGTCTTATTTATAATCATCCTTCTCGAACTTACCAATTTTTATTCAATATGATGGAACTTCTGAAGATCATTATGATTTGACTTTCTTCAAATGATCAAAATGGTCTGAATTTCTTCCTCTTCTCATTTCGATCTAACTTTCAACCTCTGCTCATTACAATATTACTTTCTTCCTAAGCTCATTACGATCTAACTTTCTACCACTACTCACTAAGATCTGACTTTTTTCCTCTAATCATTATGATCTGAATTTCTTCCTTAGAGTCAATTTGATTGATTTTCCTACTTAGAGCGAGTCCAATTAACTTTCATCCCCAGTGTTAGTTCGATTGACTTTTCCTCCTCAAACTCAGTCTGATGGAACATCATTTTGATCTAATTTAGCATTATGGCGGATTTCCCATTATGATGGAATGTATTTAGTGATAAATCTATTTAGAGACTATGAAATTATTTAAACCTTATAAGCTTTAACTCATTCATAATTCTGAAGACTTTTGTATCTGGTACTTCTGGATCTAATGAAAACTTCTTCTTGATCTCTTGAACTGATACAATCTTTATGATTCCTCTATTTATTCAAAATCATTTATCATGAGAATGTTTTATGATTTAATAGAACTCCATGACTAGTAAAGCATCATCTATATTTATGTTATAAAGTTTAATAACTTTCAAAGTCCTGGCATCACTGTCTTCCTTGAATCTCTTCAACATCATTCTAACTTCATTACTCTGCATCCTCTGACTTTCTAACCAATGCTGAGTCTGATGAATCTTAAACTTTATGATGATGGATATGAGTCTAATGGTGTGTCTTATCAATAATTTTATAGAACTTATAGCTTCCATCTTCATCACACCTTATAAGTCTGGTGCTGCATAGTCAGAAAACATGTTTCTAGAAAACTACTTTCTCAAAGACAAAAACTTTTCTCCCCCTTTGTACTTGTATTCAAATATTCAACAAGTTTCATCTTTATTAAAAAACTCATTCTCATGGACCAGGTCCAATCTTTAAGAACAAAACATTATTTTAAAAAAAGGTTAGTTTTTAACAAATACAAAACTTTGTTAAAAACAAAACATCACAAAGGTCCTTCAATCTCCCCCTTTGGATTTGTTGAAAACCATCATTAATAAAAAATCAACTTTCAGGAAATTTTCACAACACAGGTTTTGAAAAAATTCAATGCTTTCAAATTTTATCAAAACATATACTTTCTTAAAAGAGTGTCTTGACACCACACTACCAGATACAATAATTTTTTTAAAGGAATTCCATCCCTTGATGACAAGAAAATTTTGCGGCCATTTAAAGATACACTCCCCCTTACTTTTATATTTTATCACTTTTCTTTTTCTCTCCCCCTTGACTATTATCTCCCTCATTATCTAATAAACACAAATTAGTATTCATAATAGAAAGATAAGAAAAAACTTATTAAAAAATATAAAGTTTTTACTTTCTCTCCCCCTTTGTTAATATAATCCAAAGCAAGGTGGGGAACTTCTTTATGATATTTAGGAAGTCGTTGGAGGAGGCTGAACATGAAGTTATGTCCTCAACTTAACAAACATTTCTTTTGACATTTCCTTTGTGAATATATCATCAATTTGAAATTTTTTTGATATATAATCAATAAAAACTTCTCCAACAGAAACTTTCTCTTTTATAAAGTGAAAATTTATATAATGTGTTTTGATATTGAATGTTGGACAAGATTTTTGGAAATATCAATTGCTCTCTAATTATCACAAATTATCTTCAATGGTTTATTAAATTTTACTTTTAAATCTTCAAGCTCAACTTTCATCCACAACATCTAAGTACAATCATGAGTAGCTGCAACATATTTTGATTCCAATGTGCTCAAAGTTACTGAACTTTGTTTCTTACAATGCCAACTTACACAACATTCACCCAAGAAAAATGTTCCTCCTAGGTTTTATTTTCTATCATTACAATCTCTATCCAAATCGGCATTAGCATAACAATGAGATTTAATCTCATAGTTTATTTTTTATAACAACCTATGTGAATTTGTTCCTTCTAAATATCTCATAATTCTATTTATTTCCAACATATGTGATTCTTTCAGATTACTTTTATACTTGTCCCACAAAGTTACAACATAAAAAAAATCAAGGATTGATGTTGTAAGGTAAATTAGACTTCCTATTTGCTTCTGAAAGTCTTTTTGATTCAAAATTTTTCTAGAATCATATTTACTCAACTTCATACCTACTGAGATATGAGTAGAAACTTCTTTGGATTCTACCATGCCAAACTTTTGTAACAATTCTCCAGCATACTTTTCTTGAGATAAGAAAATGTATTTTTTTGTTGAAATTGTAAACAAATGAATAATGTTAATTCTCCAAACATTAAAATCTCAAAGCTCCTTTTCATTTATTAAAAAAAAAATTAAAAACATATTCTCTATCCCAAAAAAAAAAATATATCATCCACATAAACAATTACAATTAGAGTTTTGAATCAACATATTTCACATATAAGTTTCTATCAACTTTTCCTTTATAAAAATTCAATATTCTAAAAAAAATAAAACTTAGAATACCATTCACATGGAAATTGTTTCATCCCATACAAAGATTTCTTCCATATATAAACTTTGTTTTCATCCTCATCAAGTAGAAACCCACATGGTTGTTCAATGCAAACTTCTTCTTCAATTTCTCTATTGAGAAATACTGACTTTACATATATATGATATACTTTGTAATTTAGGTGAGATTACATTACTAGATATATTTTAATAGTTTCTAGCCTTGGAACGAGAGAAAAGGTTTCATCAAAATCCAAACCTTCCACCTATGCACAGCCTTTACAAACAAGCCTTTCTTTGTTTCTTAAAAATTCTCCATGTTCATTCAACTTGTTTCTAAAAACCCACTTTGTTATAATAAATTTTTTATCTTTTGGATATTAAAAAAGTTCTCATGTTACATTTTTATCAATTTGATCTAACTCTCTATTCATAGAATTAAACAATTCTTTGTGTAGAGTAGCTTTTGAAACTGATTCTGGTTTAACTTTTGAAATGAGTGATGTTTGATTTTCTAATCTCAGCTTCCTTCTGGTCTAAACCAGATCCTTCTGATTCCCAAAAATATTTTTGGTCTCAAAATGTTTTTTTTAAAGTAGAAAATTTTAGATTTACTCTCCTAGATTCACTTTCCTCATCATACAATTCATCTGAATCTTCATGCACATTACTTTTCTCGCTTTCATTTTTATCGGAAACTTTTAGTTTTTCTTCCTCAACATTCCTAGTAACTTTTGTTAAGGAAGTTGTATTTTCAATAACTTTAACATCATATGAGTCCAAAAACTTTTTTAAATGTTTGTTACAAAATTTTTAAATTCTTTCATTATATGAAAAACCAATAAAAGTTCTTTCCTCATATTTCTCATCAATCTTTATTAGATCCAGATTTTTGATTTTAAGTAAACATGGACTTCCAAATTTTGAAGCAATTAAATGAAGGTTTTTTTTATATTGAATTTCATAAGAAGTCAGGTTGGATTCCGACCTTAACAAACATATGTTCTGAATATGTGCAGTAGTACTAACAACTTATATCTAGTAGAACTTTGAAAGTTTGTATTCTTCTAACATACTTCTTCCCAATTCCACCAAATTTATATTCTATATTTCTACTACTCCATTTTTTTGGGCAGTATAGGGAGTAGTATATTGATGTTTGATACCATGATTTCTTAGATAAGTTTAAAAATTATTGCTTGTGAATTCGGTTACAATACCTATTCTCAACTTCTTTATGTAAAACCACATTTCTTTCTAAACTTCTTTTTTGAAAAACCCGAACATTTCCACAGCTTCTAAATTTTGTTTCATAAACATGATGTTTATCATCTGAGTGAAATCATCAATAAAAGTGATAAATTATAAATATTTTTTTTACTGATGTCTCATTGGCACACATAAATCAGAATGAATAAGTTTAAGAGGCTTGGTAGATTGAATCTCAACTTTCTTATAACTTTTATTTGGCATCTTCCCTTTCTGACAAGTAACACAAAAACATTCCTCTATTATTTTCAATTCTAGAAAATTTCATTATAATGAACTTTATAAATTTTGTTAATGTTTTTATTCCCAAGGTGTACAATTCTTTGGTGTCACAACTTATTCTCATCTTCATCACTTAAGTAACAGGAGTTTTTAAATTCTCATATTTAGAAGAGATTCCCACAGATTCTATCTTATTTTCTAATAACTTTTCCTTCTTTCACACTTTATATAACAAAAGAATATTTTTTGAAGATAAATTTTTTTTATATCATCACAAATTTTACTTACACTGAGTAAGTTATGTTTTAACCCATCAATAAATAAAAATTCTTTAGAATTCAACTTTCCTGCTTCAATCTCATCCATTCTGATTTCTCTAATTTTTAAAGAACTATAATTCCCAAAGGTAACCACACCTATATCATTATTTTCATCATGTTTCAAGATTTTTAAATCACCTAACATTTGTGAATAACAACAACTTTCAAGTATCCTTTGTTTTTTATTATTACTTTCTTTCAAGGTAGTCTCAACAACAACGGCTCTTTCTTCAACTTTCTTTTTTTCCGGGTTCCTTTTTTTCTTGCATAAAAAAATTGTCCTAGAAGAGTAGTCATAAATTATTAATAAATATGACCTGGTTGATCACATATTCCATAAAATTCTTCTATATAGTCAAACTAATTATTCATTTCAACGTTTCTAACATTTTTAGAATTCACTTTAATCATATTTCTGTAAGTTAGAAAAGTTACTCATTACACTTTCACTTTTTCATCCACTATGCTCAAAAATTCTTCTAGGTAGAGATAAAATTTTCCAAAAATTATAAGACCTATCCCTATAAAATCCATATCACCAACAAAAACAATCAAATATTGATTTTCTATTGAAGTAATATCTTTCTCTATAAAAATTTTGTTGAGTTTGATAACTTCTTCATGCACTAACAATCTATGGATATAGACCATCTTTCCTCCTGAGTGATTTTTCATATTTTATAGATGAAATAGGTTTCTCACATCCTTTTTCCACCCAATATTTACCAAATTTTTTTTCATAACCTGAAATGTTATAAAAATCAGATGAAACATTATTTTTGGTGGGTGAGGATTTCACCTGATTCTTGATTTGAGATCTCTCAGCAACTTTAGAATTCTCAGATTCTATTTATGAATCTTTTTTGAAGTTTTCATTCATCTTTATTAGGGTATTTTTGGACAGAAGAATTTTATATTTAAAGTTTATGAATTATTCTTCCTTATATGCCAATTTTTTATTGATATCTTTAACCATATTTCCCTATTCATCAATTCTTAATTTGTAACTTATGATCTTATGAATGTATTCTTCCTCCTACTTGATGAAATATTTTCTTAATTCAACAACTTATTCACAATATTTATTCATTTCTATAATTTCTTTCTTGAGATATCTATTTTTTTTCAATACATGCAACAAGTTTTGTTTTGAATTTATACTCTCTATATGATTCGTCACAACCTTCTTCACTATCTGAGGAATCTTTTGTTTTCTCAACTTTTTCAATAAAGGTTGTGAATTTTGATGAACTTTCATTTTCTAAATAATTGTTGTCAGTTGATTTTGATTCAAATTTATTACTCAACATACTTATTTTGTTTTCGGTAAAATTATTATTATGTTAGTTGGATGACTTTTATTATTTAGAACTATTGTTCCACTTCTTCCATCGAGGTGTTTCATTAGAATCATCTCGATACTCACAAACTTTCTTCTTGGGGAAATTCATAGAAAATTGTTTGATTCTTCCACACTCAAAACATTTGATAGGAAGTTTTACACCATAATTTCTTCTTCCTCTTCGATAGTTCTTAGATATAAGAGACATGATTTTGTCATTCAACTCATCATCCTCTTTATCTTTGGGGTTATAAGGATCAACATCTTCAGCATCTTGAGTTTCATTTTTCTCATAGCATTAAAATCTATTTTACCTCTCATCTTCTTTTAAAATATTTTAACTTTCCTAATTTAAGAAGAAATAAGAAAGTTATTCAATTCATAAAGAGATAAATCATCCTTATCTTATAAAGAGTAAATTTTAGAATCAAACCTATCTAGAAAGCTTCTAATAAGTTTCTTCACAATTGTAGAATCTTCCAATACATCTCTGAATCCTATGATGTTACAAGCAATTTTATTTACTCTACTAAATTATTCATCAATAGTTTCTTCATCTCTCATTTTTATGCCTTCATACTTACCATGCCAGATTTTTAGTTTTTCTTTCTTAACTTTAGTATTCCCTTAGAAAATACTTTCCATCTTGTCCTGCATACTCTTTGATGTTTTGAGACCCATCACCTTCATATAAATTTTTTTCAATAATGACATAAGGATATAATTTCTAGACTTTCCATCAAATTTGATATTTATCTTATCAAAAAAAAGTCATGGGGAATCCTTCTCAATAAGTGGAAACCCAATTTTGGAAGCATTTACACCTTTCAGTTCAAGAGATAGGGGATAAGGAATCATCCTATTTTTTCATATATAATAATTTTTTCCATCAAATGTAGGAATTATTATACTATTGATAGAATTGATATTATTATTGATAAGGATTCAACAAGGGAACCTTGGCTCTGATACCAATTAAATCTCTAAAGTATAAAATAATAACTGAGAAGGGTGGGGGGTTGAATCAGTTGTTTAGTTTTTATATGTTTCAAGACTTTTTAAAACTTAACCCTTATAAGATGTTAAATTTCATTACCTTATCATCTTTTAGTAAATACTCATGCATGTAAAAGTCGGAAAGAAAGTAAAACACATGATATTTACAAGGTTTTCCCTCATTGTGAGAACCTACATCCTTTCCATAGCCACTCCCATGGGTCTATGGAAATTCACTACAGTTAATAAATGAATACAACTTGTGAAAACATCTATTAGAAACCTTCTATCTCGATATAGGAATGATTATATTGACACCCATCAGTCTATAAAGTTTTTTTACAAACAATATGATCCACAAAATAAAATATCACAAAAACTTTGGTCCATAAAACTCTATCTAGAACCTCAGTTCGATGAACTTGGGTCCAATTACCTCATTTTTATTATCTCATTATGATGGACTCATTATGATGAACCCTTTTCTCAAACTTCACTAGTCAAACTCTGCTCAAATGGTCAGTCTGATCTTCCTCAGTTAGATCTTCCTCAATATGATCTTCCTCATCCAGTAAGAAAACATTTATCTATCTAATCTAATAATGAGATATCTATCTGGAAAGATAACTTTGAGATTAATTCTATAGTTCTCCTCCTTTTCCCCTCTGGTGAAAATTTTTAAATTATAAATGTATTGTTCTTCTATTTATAGGCATCCCAAAAAGATAAAGATAGGAAACTAAAAAACTTTTCCTACTTACTCAAATTTCAAATCTCAAAAAAAACACTCACATTTAAACTTCAACTTTGACTACTTCAAACCTTCTCAAGATTTGAATCATATTGAGTCTTCTTAGTAAATATCCTTCTTGAAATTCCTAACTTTTCTTTATTATGATGGAACTTCCTCATCTATTTACAATGTGACTCCCTTCCTTTGATCATTATGATCTGACTTTCTTCCTCTACTCATTGCGATCTAACTTTCTACATCTTCTCATTATGATTTGACTTTATACCTCTACTAATTACAATCTAAATTTCTTCCTCTACTCATTAAGATCTAAATTTCTTCCTTAGAGTTGGTCTGATTGACTTTCCTCCTTAGAGTTAGTCTGGTTGACTTTCCTCCTCATAGTTAGTTTGATTGAATTTTCCTCCTCAGATTCAGTCCAATGGAACATCATTACGATGGTATTTATTATTACGATGGATTCCCCATTAATACGGAAAGTATTTAGTGGTGAATCCACTTAGAAACATTGAAATTATTCAAACATTATAAGCTATAACTCATTTATACTTATGAAAACTTCTGTGTCTGGTAATTTTGGATTTGATTCAAACTTTGTCTTGATATTTGGAACTGATATAATCTTTACAATTCCTCCATTTATTAATTATATTTTATCATGAAAATGTGTCATGATTTATGAGAACTCCATGACCATAAAATCATTATCTAACTTTAGGTTATAATTTTTAAGAACTTTCTAACTCATGACATCACTATCTTCATTCAATCTCTTCGGCATCATTTTGAAAACCACACTTTTCATCTTCTTAATTTCTAACCAATGGTGTGTTTGATGAATCATGAACTTTATGTTGAAGGATATCAGTATGATGGTGAATCCTATAAACAAATTTATAGAACTTCCGGCTTCCATATTCCTTACACCTTATGAGTCTGGTACTTCTCAGTCCAAAAACCAATTTTTGGAAAACAACATTATAAAATACAAAAACTTTTCTCCCCCTTTTTGTTTGGATTAAAATATTCAGAAACATTTATATTTCTTAAAAAAAATACATTATGATGAAATGGTTCTGATTTTTAAGAACAAAAAAATTCTTTTATGAAAATCTTAGTTGTCAAAAAATATAAAAATTTGTTAAAAAAACATCACAAAGGTTCTTTCCAAGGATTAAACAGAAGAAATCAAAAAACCATGATTAGTTAATTAAGGGAAAATAGAGAAAACATGACAAAATAAAAAGACTTAACTTGATGATGAGTCATTTTTACTTAAATTCAATTATCACATATGCATGATATATCCATCAATATCACTACAGATGCAATCCTATTCCTCTGGTCTATCATTATCGCCACCACAATCCAGATATCTAACTCACACTCTACCTGAATGCTCCTATCTAGGGTTGTGCACCTAATATAAGTTGATAACTCTAGGGAAGAATCATAACTATGATTAAATAAGGTATATAAAGGGGTTTTCTATTAATTAAACCAATAAATTAATTAATTAAATTTATGTATTTATTCACTCATGGAAACAAACACATGAGAGTCCCAATGTAAACCAAAATCATATTAATCCTCGGATAAAATCCATACACCATACTCAAGAATAGTTCCATTTTTTCAATACTAGGACTCTTTTAATAGATATAATCATTTTTTCAAAACACATGTGCATGGAATAAAAATAATATAATATTTTTATTACATTATTTTTAATGCTTTTTGTTACTCTATTTTTCATGCCAGCTTAGTCTAGGGGTAAACCCCACACTCCAAAACCAGTGGAATCAATATAAAATATTTCCAAGGTCATATGATAGTGTAAAATTACCATTTTACCACTAGTGAGGTGTTGGGACTCTGAAAAATAAAAAATTTAGCTAAGTTTAACTAATAAAAATTTGTATCATTACGTGATCTAACCATCGGAAAATTGATTAAATTTTATACCAATTGTTTTATTGTGAATGTAAATAATTGATACCTATTAGAGAACTTCATGATAGAATTATTACTCCAAGTAAAAAATTATTCACTTACATTTGAATCCATTGGGTAGGAATTATCCACTTCCCTATGGGACCTATTGGTTGAGTATTCTCTATAACACATTGATTGTCCTTAAAGTTCATGAAACCCTTGGGCATAGATCCATGTTTTACCTTAATCTCACATGTGATAGTTCTCAAGGATTGTACTTCCATAATTTTCTCTAATACCAATTTTTGTGCCTAGGAATGGGTGCATTCACATGAGAATGGGGGTGAATTAGGTGTGACTACTTCTTACCAAGTATTTATTGTTTAGAAATTTAACTCACTTTAGTTTCCCTATCATTACTCACACATTTATTATATACTAATATAATAGTTAATATATTCTATTTAATAAACACATTTATACTTCATACAATATAGAAAATTAAGTAAAGAATGACACATGATATTTTTATAAGTTTCACTACTCAACATTATTAGATATCCTAGGTTGTGTTTCAGTATTATATAACTCATAGATTTCCACTATAATATTGCTATATATTACAATGGGTTTTGTAATACCCCAAGCTTCAATGGTACTCTTCTCTTTGAATAATACTGTAGCGTGTGTTGTACGCAACTTCGAGGTTCTAACACACACCACAACCAATCAAAGTAGCCGTTATGAATAGTAATACCCACTTTTTAAAATTTTATAAAATTTATTATTCAAATTGGACTTCATTTTTGGATTCATTATATCAAAATTAGCTTAGGATGATTTTTTGGTATTTTTCTGAGAACTTCCAATTTTTGATGAATAGTGAAAAATACTAAACTTTAATTAAAAACAACTTTTTTAATACAAATAATTTATAGTGATAAATTTTACCATTGAGTGGTTTTAAAGTATAGTGAGAATATATTTTTACCATTTAATCCAATTTTGTTCATTGTATGTAATTTCACATTTAAACTAGACATAAACAAGTTTCAATCTTTTGATAGTTATTATTTCTTAAAAAACACGCTTTTTGTTTTGACAACAGGAATTAATTTTAAATTAATTTATGCCACTTCTGTATTTTGAATTTAGAAAAATGGATTCCATATTTATAATCATGAATTCCAAATTGTGTAAGTAGGTAACTTTTATTTTTAGACACTTTGAATAATTACTTTGGTAAATATTTTATTTACCATGGTTAAAGGGTAAATCCGATAAAAAGGGGTAAAAAATAATATTATAATAATATTAAATTACCCTAACACATGTCCTAACCCTATTAGTTGATACATGTCCAACCATGGGAATCTTTGGGTTAATTTTGGGACTCCATGGAGCCACTTGTAATTGATAATGACACTTTATATTAATTAAGTCAAAGTAAATACAAAAATGACATAAGCATATATCTTTTAGAAAAACAATTTTCACATAGGGTTATATATGTTATATTTTTTACTATAAATATTAATTATAAGTATAAAAATATTTCCTACATAATGTTATTTTATTTATAATTTTTAGACATTGAATAATTAAATTTATTTATGACACAATAATGATGCAGTATTTTCCTTATTAATGAAAAAAATCAAATAAATGGTATTATAAATGTTACAATAAATACAATTTGAAAGTTTTGATGCCATAAAAGAATTTTATAAGTTAATATGACATGATAGGATTTATTAAATGAATTTATTTCTAATTAATAAAGTTTTTAGAACTTTAAAAAAATCAATTATTAAATAGTGTCAAAATTGACATAAAGGAATTTTTTAAAAAAATATTATATTATTAATTTATATAATATTCATAAAAATATAAGGTTCCGGAAAAAGGCTTATATAATTATAGGGGTATCATTAATGAACCACTTGGTGTTCTTTTGGTGGTATATAGTAAGTTTATTAACCATATAATATAAAAATAAAAAGAGACATGGTAAATGTCAAACTATTTAACTAAGAGTTAAATCTAAAAGATAAGGTTAGTATAGTGACCCAAACCTGTATAAAACCTATTGGTTGAGTGTTTTTCGACCCATCACCACCTTATCCTTTAAATAATCCATTTTGGTGCCATTAGAAACCGAAAATTATTTTATTATAAAATAATATTTCGAGCTTTTGCTAAGGTGCCCCTCACCCCTCTTATAAAAGGGCACTCCCACTTATCTCTAATTCACACCTTCAAAGAATTTTTGATCAGCCGAACCCTACCCAAATATCCTATAAACTTCCATCAATTAATCATATAGTAATTAATTTAGTCATAAAACCAACTTAAGGATCCATTTTGATCAAATAAAAAGGAAGAACCCGAAGAAGAGGTAATAATTTCACCACCCTCTTTCAAGTTCCTTTCTTCTTCCACTTCCTTTCTCTTTTTTGTTTCCATTATAAAATAATAACTCCTGTATTTTCTATATACCGTTATGTTATTATAAATATGGTACAACCATATTCATTATTCTATCCATCCTTTGAATGACATGTCACCATACGTGCGTACGTACGGCTTACCGTCTCCACGTCGTGGTGTGATTGTTATTCAATACATTATTATTTGTATGGGTATAATAATGATGTGTAATTGATGTAAATGATAAATATAACATGATAATGATTCTATATATTTGATATACCATCCTATTATATATTATTTTAATATCAAAGGAATGATATTGTCGCTCGTGCGTACATATGGATTACCGTCTCCACAAACGCGATGAGATTCATTCCCCATCGCATCCATTCAAGATTAATTTTCATTTGATGATTACAAATAATGTTTAAGGACTTTATGTCATTATGGATATGAATAATATCCAACCTATCCAAAAAAATACGGCTTATGTAACAAAACATATAAAAGAAAACGAGTAAGTGAACACTCGAAACGACGATAATACTAAAATATTATTAATAAAGCAATATTAGAAGATCATATATGATATCATATTAATGTATATGATTATTGTATAATTTAATAAAAATTATTTCACTATTATACAGGAGGTTAACCTTCCCTCAACTGAGGAAAATTACAAGGTAAGGGTTTATTTCACAATCTCTTCATTATTCTAGGTTGTCTATACGTAATTATCTACTGGGACCTCTTTATCATCCACATCCATGTTTCTTAAAAATTTATTTCAAAAAATTCTTACTATTTTATAGACTATGGGTTAAAGTCATTTATACCCTTGTTTTACTTTTTATAATATGTTTATAAAGGAATCTTTCCGTCATTTTCCAAAAAAGTTCCTTTTTAACCTTTTCGACAAAATTAAGGTAAGAATGTCTTTTTTAACTTATACGGCGGGTGCGACTATTTTCCGCCGTTATAAAATCGTCGAATCTTCCCTTACAATCTTATAAGAATATTTTCAAAGTAAATGTTTTATTTTATAATTATGTGACTTTTAAATGATTGCAAAAAAGAGATATTTCTCTCAAATAGTTCTGATTTCATCTATGTCAACATCCTTTGATGGATTTTAAGCTTATTTGAAGTTGATTTATTATGATACAAAACTTCCATATTGTATTGAAGGTTTTTTGATATGTTTGACTGTGGATGTGTTATTTTTATACCATTCATGTTTTATGGATATAGTATTGACATTTCATATGCTAGTTTTAATACGGATGTTTATGTTATGTTTAAACCTATTCATATGAGGAATGCATTGGACTTAGTAAGTGATGGGTGGAGCCCGCTATAACTCCTCGATGCATCAGTAGGTCTCATGAGACAAACTAGTGTCTTGGCACAAGGCCTTGAAAAAATCTTATTTGTAGTCTTGGAACAAGGCCTTGACTATGTGGTTATGATAGTCTGGAATTATGCATTCCATCATTATGAAAGTGGTTATTGATATCGCATGTGATTATTCGACTATTAGAATATCCATGTGAATAAGTAAATAGAATTATTTCATTTTATTTTTTACATGTTATGCTGAAGTTCAAGTTTAAAAGGATTTTGTTTTAGTTATACATTGCCTTAAATGTTTATGCTTATTTATGAAAGTTTCTGCTATATGGTTATCCTTACTAAGCATATGAGCTCACCCCTTTCTATGTTTTATTTTTCCCAGGATGTGAAGAAGTATTTTATGACTAACCTATAGGGATTTTCTAAGGGTATGTGAGTGTGGAATATGGAGACTATGTTGTTGTAGTTTTCCATTTTATCATGTAATGTAAGACTTATGAATGTATCTAGTGTTTCCAAGGCTACTAAACTAATCGGTCTTTCAAGAATTGATCTTTTGTGATCATGCCAATGTTATGTAATAATGCACTGACTCTAGGTAACTGGGGTCGGGGCATTACAGTTGGTATCAGAGGAAGTTTATTACAAACCTTGGAAACTAGATTTAGATAAACTCTGATTAGAGCACATAGCCCTAAGATAGACTTTGAGGACTAGTATAGAAGAACTTCCTAGAATTTTGGTATTGTAGATATTTTTTGAGTTTTCTAAGAAATAGATCCCTGTTTGGATACGAGCAGGTAGAGGTGGCTCTGGCACAGATGTACCTTGGGGTAAAACCCAAAAACACCACTTTGAGCTAGACTCGAACGGGAACTGGTGCACGACAACGGGCCATGCTGCACTCTTGGTTACGACACTCCCAGGGGATATTCTTAGGATAATTCTCATTTTCATTACAAACCATTATGAAGGGTTCATGAGTATATAATTTCTCAAAGATTTTTTTTACGATTATGTATTATATCCATAAACTGTTCAATTTATGTTAAGTATTTTACAAGTTTGGAATTATGTATTTCGATTCATAAACTAATCTAGTTTATGCCATTGTTTAGAAATGATGCCTAGTGGAAGGAATGGAAACTGTATCAATACATGAACTCCATGTAGGTATTTCTCTCCTGCTCAAGATAATTATAGTGGAGCTGGTGATACAACTGGTGCTGATCATCTTATCACTATACTGGGACAACTCACACAGGTTATGAATAATAACCTTACCCGTATGGAGCATCCTGATCCACAATGTGGAGGATCAATGTTAGACCGCTTCATGAGGCAAAAACCACCAAAATTAAATGGGAGTAAAAATACATTAGTGGCTGAGCAATGGATAAATTCCTTAGAGAAAATATTTCATGCCTTGGGGATTAATGAAAGGGAAAAAGTTATCATGGAAGTTTACCGCCTCACTGGAGATGTTGATCAATGGTGGTCATTGATTCAAAACAAAAAGGAAGATGATGAAGTATCAAATATGGAATGGAAGGAGTTTAATGAGATTTTCTTAGAAAAATAATTTCCTCATGACTATCGAGCAGATATGGAAAGGTAATTTCTGAGTCTGAGGAAAAAGGAGGATGAGAATGTTGCAAAGTATGAGGCTAACTTTACAAGGTTAGCAAGGCATGTAGCAGATTATATACGTAACCCAAGTAGTAAGATTGATCGTTTCTTTGATGTGTTAAAATTGTTTCTTCGTCGAGCATTAGTCTCACAATCCTTCTCATCGTACGAATATATTGTCTCATGTGTTATCAAGATAGAAAAATAATTCTCTAAGTCTTACGACTTTAAAGCAAAGAAAGAAAAGAAGAGATCTATTGATCACTCTGGAAATGGAAATAAGGGGAAGAAGGAAAAAGTTAAATATCCATCCTGCAGTAAATGTGGGAAGAAACACCCTGATACATTCTTGAAGGGAATGGGAGTCTATTACAAGTGTGGTGGAAAAGGCCACCAAGCACGTGATTGCAAGGGGAAGAAAGAAGCTACCAATGTTCAATGATACAGTTTCAGGGAGATGGGACATTATGCAAATGAATGTACTAAGCGTCAGGGGAACTTACCTCAGAAAAGGCCAAGGGATCAAGGCCAAGCTTATGCGATCACTATTGCTGAGGTTGAAGCTCCGAAAGATGTGGTGGCAGGTAATTTAATAGTTTCATGAAGTTTAGAAAATGCTTTATTTGATTCTGGATTATCGCATTGTTTCATATCTTCCCATCTTGCTAAGAAAATTAGATACTTCCAATTTGATTTAACAAGGTATTTGTCAGTTAAAACTCCTAAGGGAAGTATCATTGCAACAAATTTTTGTTAATCTGTTCCCATTAGAGCATATAAATGTTCTTTATCTGCTGATCTCATCGTCATACCCATGATTGAGTTTGATATAATACTCGGTATGGATTGGCTTTCAGACCATGATGTGAATATTTATTGTAAGAAGGAGGTTATGATTTTTGAGGATGATGATAAAGAACACCTTAATTTTAGAGCATAATCATCACTACCTAATTCTTATCTATATCCACCCCTAGTAGCTCAACTAAATTCAATTATTGGGGAGGAAGAGAATTAAATAACTATGGGTGAAGAAAGGAATGTTCAAATAGAGGATAAACCTATTATGAAAGAATATGTTGATGTGTTTTCAGAATATTTACCTGGACATCCTCCAGAATGAGAAATTGAGTTTTTCATTGATTTAATTCCTGGATCAAGGCCCATATCGAAGACCCCTTATAGAATGGACACTATGGAATTAGTGGAACTAAAGAAACAACTAGAGGAATTGAGTAATAAGGGATTTCTTCACCCTATTGTTTCTACATGGGGATCCCCTGTCCTTTTTGTTAAAAATAAAGATGGATCTATAAGGTTGTGCATTGACTATAGGGAGATCAATGCTATAATAATAAAGAACAAGTATCCCCTACCTCACATTGATGATTTATCTGACTTACTTTATAGAGTATAATACTTCTCAAAGATTGATCTTCGATCTGGATATCATCAGTTGTGTGTGAAGAAGGAAGACATTTCGAAAACAGCATTTTGAACCAGGTACGAGCATTACGAGTTTATAGTAATGCCTTTTGGGCTGACTAATGCACCCTCTGTTTTCATGGATCTAATGAACAGAGTTTTCAAGGAATATCTTGATGACTTTGTAGTGGTATTTATTGATGATATCTTGGTATACTACAAAAGCTACGAAGATCATGAAAGTAACTTGCGTGTTATTCTAAAGACTCTTAGAAGACATGAATTATATGGGATGTTTATCAAGTGTGAATTCTGGCTTCAGAAGATTTCTTTTCTTGGCGATATTGTCTCTAAGGATGGAATCTCTGTTGATCCTTCTAAGACAAGAGCAATCCAAGAATGTCCAGCACCGATGAGTATAACTGATGTATGTAGTTTTATTGGTTTAGCAGGCTATTATCGATGTTTCGTCCCGAATTTTCCCAATTGGATAACCCATTGACAAAGGTCACACGAAAAGGGGTTAAATTCGTTTGGACAAAAGAGTGTGAAGAATGTTTTTAAGAACTGAAGAGAATATTAGTCAATGCTCATATCTTGACCCTACCATCGGGGAATGATGGGTTTGTTATTTATAGTGATGATTCAAAGAAAGGACATGGTTGTGTCCTTATGCAGAATGATTGGGTTATTATTGCCTATGCATCATGACAACTAAAAATTAATGAGAAAAACTATCCTACACATGATCTTGAGTTATCAGTTGTAATATTTTCTTTGAAGATATGGATACATTATCTATATAATGAAAAATGTGAGATTTATACTGATCACAAGAGTTTAAAGTATATTTTCTCACAAAAAGAACTCAACATGAGGCAAAGGCCATGGCTTGAACTACTCAAGGATTATGATTTCACAATAAACTACCACCCGGGGAAGGAAAATAAGGTGGCATATGCTTTGAGTAGAAATGATCATGGAGTTTTGAACAAGATGAGAGTTGAAAAGGATCCTATATACATGGATCTAGTAAATATGGATATGGTAATACCCATGGAAGGTGAAACATAAATACCTTTTCAAATGGTTGTCAAACCATCTTTACTAGAAAGGATAAAGAGTTCTCAAACTGATGATGAAGAATTTCAAAAGAAGATTAAAGCTGTGAATGATGGGAGATTGAGTGACTTTGTGTATGAAGATGGAATTTTGAAATTTGGGAAGAGAGTTTGTATTCCCGATATACCTTATCTAAAAAGGAAATTATTGGATGATTCTCATAGTTCCAATTTCTCTATACACCCTGGGAGCACCAAAAATTATAGAGATTTGAAGGAACATTTTTGGTGGGACAACATGAAGAGGGAGATTGCTGATTTTGTGTCAAGATGTATGGTTTGTCAACAAGTGAAAGCTGGAAGGCAACATCCTAGAGGAGTCATGCAACCTCTACCCATACCTGAGTAAAAATGGGATAATATTATGATGGACTTTGTCATGGGGCTACCAAAGACTCCTAGAAGGAACGATGCAATATGGGTCATTGTTG
This sequence comes from Viscum album, assembly GCA_963277665.1. Classification (NCBI taxonomy): domain Eukaryota; kingdom Viridiplantae; phylum Streptophyta; class Magnoliopsida; order Santalales; family Viscaceae; genus Viscum; species Viscum album. Next base: position 79,207,556 of record OY728166.1, read on the forward strand.
ATCGTCTTACCAAGATAGCACATTTTATTGCTATAAGAGAAGATCTACCACTTGAACGTCTAAAAAGACTATATATTAATGAAGTTTTAAGACTTCATGTAGTACCGTTATTGATTATTTCTGATCATGATCCCTTTTTTACATTAAGATTCTGGAAAATTCTTCAGAAAGCCCTGGATACTGAACTTTGTTTGAGCACTGACTACCACCCCCAAACTGATGGACAATCAAAACGAACTATTAAAACCTTAAAAGACATATTGATATCCTTTTCACTTGACTTTCAGGGTATGTGGGATCAATATTTACCTTTGGTAGAATTTTTCTATAACAATAGCTTCCATTCAAGTATTCGGATGGCACCATATGAAGCGTTATACAGAAAGAGATGTCTCACACCAACCTGTTGGGATGATGTTTGTGAATGAAAACTCATAGGCCCAGAACTGGTGAAGGAAATGATGGAAAAGGTGAAGGTAATCCAAAAACCACATCAAAGCAGCTCAAAGTAGGCAGAAGAGCTATGCTGATAACCGAAGGAAGGATTTGGAATTTTAGGTAGGAGATCATGTTTTCTTGAAGGTATCTCCATGGAAGGGAGTTATAAGTTTCGGTATGAAAGGTAAATTGAGTCCCAGGTATATCAGACCTTTCAAAATTCTAGAACGAATTGGGACTATAGCTAACCGTTTGGCAATGCCGCCATGTCTCTCCAAAGTTCATGATGTGTTCCACGTATCACTGTTGAGAAAATATATGCCTGACCCAACGCATGTACTCACCTATGAGGAATTAGAACTAGAACACGATTTGTCTTATTGCGAAGAGCTTGTCAATATTCTTGATACAAGAGAACAAGTGTTGAGAAACCAGATGACTCGTCTGGTAAAATTTCTATGGAGAAACCATAAGATGGAAGAGGCAACGTGGGAATTCGAGAAACTTATGATGAAGAACCACCCGAGTCTTTTTATGTAGTAATATTCTAGAAATTTCGAGGACAAAATTATTTAAAGGAGGGTAGAATATAACACCCCAAGATTCCACGGTATGCTTCTCTTTTAATAATACAGTAGTGTGTGTTTTATGCAACTTCGAGATTCTAACACACACCACAACCAATCAAAGTAGCCGTTATGAATAGTAATACTCACTTTTTGAAATTTTATAAATTTTATTATTCAAATTGGACTTCATTTTTGGATTCGGAATATCAAAATTATCTTAGGATGAGTTTTTGGTATTTTTCTGAGAACTTCCAATTTTGGATGAATAGTGAAAAATACTAAACTTTAATTAAAAACAACTTTTTTAATCCAAATAATTTATAGTGATAAATTATATTATTGAGTGGTTTTAAAGTATAGTTAGAATATATTTTTACCATTTAATCCAATGTTGGTCATTGGACATAATTTCACATTTAAACTAGACATAAACAAGTGTCAATCTTTTGATAGTTATTATTTCTTAAAAAACACGCTTTTTGTTTTGACAACGGGAATTAATTTTAAATTAATTTCTACCACTTCTGTGTTTTGAATTTATAAAAATGGATTCCATATTTATAATCAAGAGGTCAAAATTGTGTAAATAGGTAACTTTTATTTTTATACATTTTGAATAATTACTTCAGTAAATATTTTATTTACCATGGTTAAACGGTAAATCCGGTAAATAAGGGTAAACAATAATATTATAATAATATTAAATTATTTTAACAACTATCCTAACCCTATTTTATGATACATGTCTGACAATGGGAATATTTGGGTCGATTTTGGGACCCCACGAATCCACTTGTAAGTGATAATGACACTTTATATTAATTAAGTTAAAGTAAATACAAAAATGAAATAAGCATATATCTTTTAGAAAAACAATTTTTACATAGGGTTATATATGTTATCATTTTTACTATAAATATTCATTAGAAAGATAAAAACTATTTCCTACATAATTGTATTTTATTTATAATTTTTAGACATTTAATAATTAAATTTATTTATGACACAATAATGATGTAGTATTTTCCATATTAATAAAAGAATCAAATAAATGGTATTATAAATGTTACAATAAATACAATTTGAAAGTTTTGATTCCATAAACAAATTTTATAGGTTAATATGACATGTTATTATTGATTAAATGGATTTATTTTGAATTAATATAGTTTTTAGGACTTTAAAAAATCAATTATTAAATAGTGTCAAAATTGACATAAAGGAATTTTTAAAACAAATAGTATATTATTAATTTATATAACATTCCTAAAAATCTAAGGTTTGGCCAAAATACTTATATAATGATAGTTGTATCATTAATGAACCACTTGGGGTTCTCTTGGAGGTATATAGTGTGTTTATTAACTATATAATATAAAAATACAAAGAGACATGGTAAATGTCAAACTATTTAACTAAGAGTTAAATATAAAAGTTAAGGTTAGTATAGTGACCCAAACCTGTATAAAACATATTGGTTGAGTGTTTTTAGACCCATACCAACCTTATAAATTAAATAATCCATTTTCTGAGCCATTATAAACCTAAAATTATTTTATTATAAAATAATATTTCTAGCTTTTCCTATGGTGCCCCTCACCCCACTTATAAAAGGGCACTCCACCTTCTCTCTAATTCAGACCTACAAAGCCTTTTTGATCATCCAAAACCTACCCAAATATCCTCTAAACTTATATCAATTCATCATTGAGGCCTTACTTTAGTCATAAATCCAACTTAAGGATCCCTTTTGATCAACTAGAAAGGAAGAACACAAAGAAGAGGTAATAATTTCACCACCCTCTTTCAAGTTTCTTTCTTATTCCACTTCCTTTCTCTTTGTTGTTTCCATTATAAAATAATAACTCCAGTATCTTCTATATACTTTTATGTTATTATAAATATGTTACAACCATATTCATTATTCTATCCATCCTTTGAATTACATGTCACCATACGTGCGTACATACGGCTTACCATCTACAGGTCGTGCTGTAATTGTTATTCAATACACTATTATTTGGATGGGTATAATAATGATGTGTAATTGATGTAAATGATAAATATAACAAGATAATTATTATTTATATATTATATACCATCCAATTATATATTATTTTAATATCAAAAGAATGATATTGTCGCTCGTGCGTACGTACGGATTACCGTTTCCATGAACGCGATGAAAATCATTCCCCATCGTATCCATTCAAGAATAATTTTCATTTGATGATTAAAAATAATGTTTAATTACTTGATGTCATTCTGGATATGAATAATATACAACCTATCCATAACAAGCATGGCTTATGTAACAAAACATATAAAATAAAACGAGTAAGTGAACACCCGAAACGACAATAATACTAAAATATTATTAACAAATCAATATTAGAAGATCATATATGATATAATATTAATTTATATGATTATTTTATAATTTAATAACAATTATTTCACCATTATACAGGAGGTTAACCTACCCTCAACCAAGTAAAAGTACAAGGTAATGGTTTATTTCACAATCTCTTCATTATCTGAGGTTGTTTATACGTAATTATCTACTGGGACCTCTTTATCATCCACATCCATGTTTCTTAAAAATGTATTTCAAAACATTCTTACTATTTTATAGACTGTGGGTTAAAGTCATTTATACCCTTTTTTTACTTTTTATAATATGTTTATAAAGGAATCTTTCCGTCATTTTCCAAAAAAGTTCCTTTTTAACCTTTTCGACAAAATTAAGGTAAGAATGTCTTTTTTAACTTATACGGCGGGTGCGACTATTTTCCGCCGTTATAAAATCGTCGAATCTTCCCTTACAATCTTATAAGAATATTTTCAAAGTAAATGTTTTATTTTATAATTATGCGACTTTTAAATGATTGCAAAAAAGAGATATTTCTCTCAAATAGTTCTGATTTCATCTATGTCAACATCCTTTGATGGATTTTAAGCTTATTTGAAGTTGATTTATTATGATACAAAACTTCCATATTGTATTGAAGGTTTTTTGATATGTTTGACTGTGGATGTGTTATTTTTATACCATTCATGTTTTATGGATATAGTATTGACATTTCATATGCTAGTTTTAATACGGATGTTTATGTTATGTTTAAACCTATTCATATGAGGAATGCATTGGACTTAGTAAGTGATGGGTGGAGCCAACTATAGCTCATCGATGCATCGGTAGGTCTCATGAGACAAACTAGTGTCTTGGAACAATGCCTTGACAAAATCTTATTTGTATTCTTGGCACAAGTCCATGACTATGTGGTTATGATAGTCTGGCATTATGCATTCCATCATTATGAAAGTGGTTATTGATATTGCATGTGATTATTTTAATAGTAGAATATCCATTTGAATTAGTAAATGACATTATTTAATTTTATTTTTTCCATGTTATGCTGAAGTTGAAGTTTAAAATTCTTTTGTTTTAGTTATACATTGACTTAAATGTTTATGCTTATTTATGAAAGTTTCTGCTATATTGTTATCCTTACTGAGCATCTGAGCTCACCCCTTTCTATGTTTTATTGTTCCCAGGATGTGAAGAAGTATTTTATGACTGACCTGCAAGGATTTTCTAAGGGGATATGAGTGTGGACTATGGAGACTTTGTAGTTGTATTTTTTCATTTTATCATGTAATGTAAGACTTATGAATGTATCTAGTGTTTCCAAGGCTACTAAACTAATCGGACTTTCAAGACTTGATCTTTTGTTATCATGACAATGTTATGTAATAATGCACCGACTCTTGGTAACTGGGGTCGGGGAGTTACAGGTTTGTTAGAGAAGTTTCAATGTATCTAATAATAACTGAGAATGGGGGGTTGAATCAGTTGTTTACTTTTTATAAGTTTCAAAACTTTTAGAAACTTAACCCCGGAAACTTGTTAAGATTTATTTCTTTATCAACTTTTAGTAAATAATAATGCATGAAAGAGTAGTAAATCAAGTAAAGAACACAAGATTTATAAGTTTTATACTTAGTGTGACAACCTACATCCTTACCATAGCCACTAACATGGGTCTATGGAAATCCACTATTATGAATAAGTGAATAAAACTTGTGCCAACTCCCATTAGACACCTATTATATCCCTACGAGAAACATTATACTGACTCCTGTCATTTTACAATGTTTTCTTATAAAACAATTTATCTAAACAAAAAAATAAAGACTTTGTTGAAACAGATCCACAATTTCTTAGTCTGAATCATCATTCCGATTTAGCTGGATCTAATTTTCTCAATTCGATGAATCTAGATCTAATTATCTCAATACAATGAGTTTGGATCTGATTCTCTCAAAACAATGAGTATGAATCTGATTCTCTCAATACAATGAGTCTGAATTCAATTCTATCAATATGATGGACTCAATATGATGAACCCATTCTCAATATGAAAATATGAAATTATGCTCAAATACTCAATACAATGTACCTTAGTCCAATTGACTCAATACGATCTTCTCAATATAATCTTTCTCAATCTGATAAACAAACATACAGTTGTCTGATCCTCTTCATAAGATCTCTATTCAGAAATAAATTTCACTTGATTTATTTAGGAATCTGCCTTTTTTGATTTCGAGCAAAGTCCATACTGAAAAAATGATCTAATAAAGTATTTATAGGCGACTTAGAAAACAAAAGTGGGAAACTTGAAAACTTTCCCCACTTCAACAAATTTCAAAAAATCTGAAAATATCTCACATTTAAACTTCCAATTTTACTTCTTCATTCCTCTTTAGACTTTTTCATGATTTATGAAAAATTGAATTTAAAGTTTGACCTCTTTGACTCTTCATAAAACTTTTAGAATTTTCTTTTTGAGTTTTCTTTGTAATTTGCTCATTACGAATTCTATTTTCTTCTCAACTCATTACGAGTTCAATTTACTTCTTAGATCATTATGATTTTTGTTTCCTTATTAGCTCATTACGATATACCTTTAGCTTTAACCTAATGTAATCCTCATAATGATGTAATTCTCATTATGATGGAATTCCCATTATGATGGATTTTCCCATTATGATTGGAATCCTACTATGATGAAATTCTCATTATGATGGAATCTCCATACTTAAACTTTGAAATTATTAAAACTTCATCAGCTTCACACATTTTGACTTCTGGATCAGATCTTATAAAACATTCTACCTTTAATGGATTTCTTCATAATGATGGAATCCCTATTACGATGAAATTCTCATTATAATAGAATTTCTCATTACAATGGAATTATTCACTCTGCAATTTTGAATTTCTTCAAACCTCCTCATCATTTTTTCAAAAGCTTTTATCATGAAATTTTTCATGATTTTTGATAACTTATTAATCAAAAAATAATTGTATGATTTTTTTTGAAAGTATATAAACTTTCCAAATCATGACTTCAATTTCTTCAACAAAACTCTTTAGCAACAACACAACTTATTCACTTAGAAACTTCTTTCTTTCTCTGATTACAACAATGGAAAACTTCCAGCAAACAACAATTCCTACCTCCGATTCTTTTGGATCCAATGAGCTGAATATGATGCAGATAAATCTGATTCTTTCACCAACATTAAACTTTCCTATAAATATCATTACGATGGACTGGATTTGATTCCTAAATAACAAAAAACATTCTTATAAAAAAGGTTAGTTTGAAAAAAATACAAAAAAAATTATTAAAAAAATTTATCATAAAGGTTCTTTAATCTCCCCATTTGGATATGTTGAAAACCCTTGTGAACAACTTTTCCAACTCTCAGAAGTTTTCCACAAATAAACTTTTATAAAAAACTAAAGTTTTTTTGACTATTATCGAAACATATCCTTCCTCAAAATAGAGTGTCTTGACACCAAACTACTAGATAATGTAATTTTTTTAAGTAATTTCATCCCTCAGTGATAAGAAAATTTTGCAACCATGTAAAGATAACTCCCCCTCACTTTTCTTTTTCTCTCACTTTTCTTTTTCTCTCCCCCTTTTTATGATAACCACATATTCATATTCATTTAAGAAATATAAGTAAAAAATTCTCACAAAGTACAAAGTTTTTTCTTTCTCTCCCCTTTTTCAACATAATCCAAAAAATGGTGGGGGTTTTTCTTAAGAGATTTAGGAAGTTATTGGAGGAGTCTGAACATAAAGTTGAAACCTCAATTCCACAAATATTTCTTTCGGCATTGCTTTTGTAATGATATTAGCAATATTATACTTTGTTGAAATTTATTCCAGAAAAACATCTCTAGAAGTAAATTTCTCCTTTATAAAGTGAAACTTTATATCAATGTGTTTTGATCTTGAATGTTGAACTGGATTTTTAGAAAGATCAATTGCACTCAGATTATCACAAAGGATCGTTAATGGTTTATAAAATTTCACTTTCAAGTCTTCTAGTTGAACTTTCATCCACAACATTTCAGTACATGCCTGATTAGCTGTAACATATTCAGATTTAGCTGTGCTCAAAGTTACAAAACATTGTTTCTTAATATGCCAACTCACAAAACATTCACCCAAGAAAAATTTTCCTCTTGAGGTTGATTTTATATCATTACAATATCCATCCCAATCAGCATCAATATAACCCTAAAACTATATCTCACTATTTCTTTTGTATAACAACCCATGTGAAGTTTTTCCTTTTACATGTCTCAAAATTATTTTTTCTACCAACATATGTGATTCTCATGGATTACTTTGACACCTGACACACAAATTCATAACACAAACAATATCAGGCCTTGATGTTATAAAGTAAACAAGACTTCCTATCATTTTCTGAATGTCTTTCTAATTAAAACTTATTTCAGATTCATCTTTACTCATATTTGTGCTCAAAGATATAACAGTAGAAAATTCTTTGGATTATAACATCCCAAACTTCTTAAATATTTCCCTAGAATACTTTTATTTAGATAAGAAAATTTATTTTTCTTTTTATTAAACTTGTAAGCCAAGGAAAAATGTTAATTCTCCCAAAATTGAAATTTCAAAAATCTTCTTCATTTCCTTAGTAAATGTTTTACAAACATCTTTTCTATCCCAAGAAAAAAAATATATTATCCACATCAACAATTAAAATTGGAGATCTGTAGTCAACATCTTTCACATATAAGTTGACATCAACTTTTCCCTTAGAAAAAATTAACATTTTCAAACAATTGTCAGGTTTTGAATACCAAGCATGTGGAGACTGTTTCATCTCATACAAATATTTCTTCAATTTAAAAACTTTTTTTTCATCCTCATCAAATAGAAACCCACAAGGATGTTCAATGTAAACTTCTTCCTCAATCTCACAATTTAAGAAAATTGACTTTACATCTATCTGATAAAATCTGTAATTCCAATGAGCAGCCACTGTAAGAAACATTCGAATTGTTTCTATCCTTGCAACATAGGTAAATTTTTAATCAAAATATACACCTTCCACCTATGAATATCAGTTACAAACAAGTCTTGATTTTTTTATTGAAACTTCTCCATGATTATTCAATTTGTTTTTATAAACCCACTTTGTTCTGATAACATTTTTATTTACTAGTCACGGAACAAGTTCCCATGTTTCATTCTTCTAAATCTGATCCAACTCTTCATTCATATCATCTAACCATTCTTTGTATTGAATATCCTCTAAAACTGATTCTGGTTCAACTTTTGTGATAATTGAAGTCTGGTTTTCTAATGTCAACTTCCTTTTGGTCTAAATTGGAGCCTTATGATTCCCAATAATGCTTTCAGATTCAACATGTTTTTGTAAGGTATGAAATTTCAAAGTTTCTTTCCTAGCTAAAATTTCCTAATCACGTGATTCTTCTGAATCTTGATAAGGATTTTTTGAATTTATTTCACTATTATTAGAAATATCTAATTTATCCTCATCAATATTAATAACAACTTTTGTTAAGGAACTTTTATTTTCAATTTCCTTCACATTGTATGAGTCGATAAATTTTTTTAAACATTTATTCCAACATTTGTAACTTCTTCCAATTGGTGAATAACCTAGAAAAGTTCCTTCCTCAGCTTTCTCATCAAACTTTCCCAAATCCAGATTTTTTATTTTGAGCAAAAATGGATTTAAAAAAACTTTTAAGTATTTCAATTAATGTTTTTTGTTATACTACATTTCATAAGAAGTCATGTTGGTTTCTGGTCTCAATAAACATCTATTTTGAACATGTACAGCAGTACTAATAACTTCTTTATAATAAAACTTTGAAATTTTGTATTCTCCTAACATAATTCTTCTCATTTCCACCAAACTTCTATTATTTATTTCTACTAATTCATTTTGTTATGGAGTATAGGGAACACTATACTAATGTTTGATTCCATTTACACTAAAATTACCTTATTTATAATTTTTTTTTCACTTCTTACATCGAGGTTTTTCATCATAATCATCTTGATATTCTCTAATTTTATTCTTAGGGAAATTCTTAGTAAAGTGTCTGATTCTACCACAATCAAAAAAATTGATAGAAATTTTAACTCCATACTTTCTTATTCATATTTGATTGTTCTTGGATATAGGAGACATGATTTTTTTATTTAAATCATCATCCTCTTTAACTTCGTACTCACAAGGATTAGCTTCTTCATCATCTTGGGTTTTTATCTTTCTCATAGATTCAAAATTCATTTCATCTTTCATCTTCTTTTTAAACATTGGAGCTTTCCAAATTTCATAATCAACAAGAAAGTTATGAAATTTATCAAGAGATATATCATCTTTATCTTCTAAATAATAAATTTTAGAATCAAACCTTTTTGAAAAGTGTCTCATAAGTTTCCTTACAATTGTAGAATATTACAAGACATATCTAAATCCTTTGATGTTGCAAACAATTTCATTTACTCTGGTGAAGTATTCATCAATTTTTTATTCATCTCCCATTATGATGTCTTCATACATAATACACCAGATTTGTATCTTTACTTCCTTAAATTTAGTATTCCCTTCAAAAACACTTTCTAGCTTGTCCAGAATACTTTTTGAAGTATTGAGACCCATCACCTTATGATAAATATTTTATGATAAGGACATAAGAATAGCATTTATAGCCTTTCCATCAAATTCTATATTTATATTATTAGAAAAGGTCATCGGGGAATATTTCACAATAGATAGAAACCCAATGGTAACAACATCAACAACTTCCAAGCCAAGATATAGGAGATAAGAAATCATCCTATTTTTTCATCAATAATATTTTTTCAATAAAATATAGGAATTATTCTACTCTTGACAGAATTGATGTTATCCATGATAAGGATTCAATAAAGAAACCTTAAATATAAAACCAATTGAAGTTCCAAATATCTAATAAAAACTGAGAAGGGGGGTGACTTAGTTGTTTACTTTTTATAAGTTTCAAAACTTTTAGAACTTAACCTATGAAAACTGATAAGATTTATTTCCTTATCAAATTTTAGTCAATACTCAGGCATGAAAAATTAGGAAAGCAAGTAAACCAAACTAGATTTACAAGGTTAGACCTCAATTGAGAACCTACATCCTTTCCATAGCCACTCCTATGGGTCTATGGAAATCCACTGTTATGAAGAAGTGAATACAACTTATTCCAAATACTATTATACACCTTTAATCTTATGATAGGAAATATTATACTAACTCCCATAATTTTATAATGTTTTCTTATAAAAAAAATGAGCTAAAAATAAATAAATACTTTGTTGAAACTGATCCAAAATTGCTCAGTCCAAATCCTCAGTCTGATTTGGCCGGATCTGATTTTCTCAATCTAATGAGTTTGGATATGATTATCTCAATATGATGAGTCAAGATCATATTCTCTCAATATGATTAGTCTAGATATGATTCTCTCAATATGATGAGTCTGGATCCGATTCTCTCAATAAGATGAATCCAATATGATGGACCCATTCTCAATCTACAAAACTCAAATTTTGATTAAATACTCAATATGATGTACCTCGGTCTGATTGAATGAATATGATCTTATCAATACGATCTTTCTCAATCATATTAAACAAAATTTCATTTATCTGATCCTCCTCATGAGTTCTCTATTTGAAAATGACATTAACTTGATATCTTTAGCACTCTGCCACTTCCGCTTTCATGAAAATTCCACACTGAACAATTGATATGAGCAAGTATTTATAGGAAACTCATAAAAAATCAAGAAACTTGAAAACTTTCCCCACTTCCTCGAATTTCAAAAACTCAGAAAATATCTCTCATTTAAACTTGTACTTTTACTTCTTAAATCCTCCTTATATTTCTCTGAGATTTATGCAAAATTGAATTTAAATTTTGACCTCTTAAACTCTTCATAAAACTTTGGGGATTTTATTTTTGATTCTTCTTCGTAATCAGTTCATTATGAATTCTATTTCCTTCTCATCTTATTAATATTTCGGTTGCCTTCTCATCTAATTATGATTTTTGTTTCCTTCTCAGCTCATTACGATATGCCTTTAGTTTTATCCCAATGGAATCCTCATAATGATGGAATTATAATTACTAGGGAATTCCCATTAAGATGAATTTTCTCATTAAGATGGAAATCCCATTATAATGAAATTCCCATTACGATGTAATCTCTATAATTTAACTTTAAAATTATTCAAACTTCATTAGATTCACACATTTTGACTTTTGGATATGATCTTATGAAACATTATTCCTTCAATATATTTCTTCATAATGATGTAATTCCCTTTATGATGATATTCACATTATGATAGAATTTATCATTACGACGGAATTCTTCACTCTATAATTTTTAATTTCTTCAAACCTCTCTACCATTTCCTTAAAATCTTTTATCATGAAAGTTTTCATGATTTGTGAGAACTTCATAACCAGTAAAGAATCATATGATTTTGTTTATAAAGTATGGAAACTTTATAACTCATGACTTAACTTTCTTCAGTAATCCTATTCAGCAACAATATGACTTATTCACTTAGAAACTACTTTCTTTATCTGATTATAACACGGGAAAATTTCTAGCAAACAACAATTTACGACTCTAGTTAATTTAGATTCGATGAGATGAATATGATGCAGATGGATCCGATTCTTTTAGAAACTTTTTAATTTCTTACAAATATCATTATTTTGGATTGGATTCAATTCCTGGATAAAAAACATTCTTATACAAAAAGGTTAGTTTCCAAAAAATACAAAAAAAAATTTAAAACAATTTATCACAAAGGTTCTTCAGTTTAGGATTATCATATAACCCTGTAAGAAAAGATTATCCTAAAACTATAGTGCATCCAATACATATAAATAATCTCATTGGATCATTACATAGTGTATAATATTTAGTTCTTACTTTTACGTAGTGTTCATAATCAAAGTTTACATTTATGCGGTTCTTAAAAATTCAAGCTTACATTTATGCAATGCTTAAATATCTAGATTACCTTTATGTAAGGAAACTCATGTTACCTCTATGTAGCATATAGAAAAATAATATTACCTTTACAAAATAATTAAATCTTACCTTTACATATCCAGACTCGGGTTACCTTTAAGTATCCAATATAATATACATGTTACCCTTGTGTAACTCAAGCTCTCTTTACTTTACCTTTATGCCGCAAATGGATTTTACCTTTATGCAACATATAGTTTTTAAAATGATCTATTTTATTATTATTTTTGAATTTTTATTTATTGAATACTCATGTTTTATTTTTTTTAATTGATTTGTTGTGTTTTATAATACAATATAATTATATAGATTTTGGGAAAACATTTTTTGAATTATTTGAAGAAGTATTAAAATAATATTATATGGTTTCATAGCAGTTATATATTCTTATTTCATATTTATTGTAAAGATATTCAAAATTAAAAATTTTATGAAACATGAAGAGTTTATCTTTCACGAGTTTGGGGAGTATTTAAAGGAATTTAAAAGTCAATTATTATGGTAATATTAATTATTTTTTTGTTATTATCTATTTTAATTTATTGTTTCATTTTTATAGTATATCAAGAATTTTTCTATGAGAATAATTATTATTGATATTTATTAGAGTATTAATGTGATATTTACATTGAATAATTATCAGGGAATTTATTGTTTATTTTAACATGTTTTACATATATTTTTCTTCATTTATCTATAGTATACCAAAGCATTTAATAATAAATCCATGTGAATTTTTTATCATTGTATTTATGAAGAAGTCTCATGGAAATTTAAGAATAGAATTTAGTCATTGTTGCATAACCTATTTAAATAAAGTTCAGGTCTTCTAAAAATTCATGGATATGAGATGTGATTCATAGGGACATTCTTTTTAATATTATACTATAATATATTACACTGATGGACAAAGATTTGAAGTTTTTTTTTAAAAAAAAATTGATTCACCTTGGAGCTTCTTCATCATTATCAAGAAAGGCCTTGTTCCAGTGTTCATATCACTAATGTTATTTATTTTTAACTACCATTAGGTTTTGTAACATTGTGTGGGGTTTTCATGGGTTTCCTTATTGTATTTTTATAGGTTAGGACTTCTTCTTAAAAATATAGTTCTAAGTTTGAACCCATAACAGACAATTTTTCTTCACCCAAATAAGACAAGTTTTTTTGGGTTATGACTCTAGGTTTGTAAAAATCAGGTTGTAAAGGGTAGTGACCACCTTAAAAAGTCATTATTCTTCTAGTGGTTTTAATTCCTCTATGTGTTTGAGTTGAGTGAAGAGTAGACATAGGATCATTTTTATTTGAACTATAAAAATTCTCATGCTTATCATTTACTTTCTTGTGTTTAATTTCCATACATTTCTCATATCAGTTGTGTTTGAATTGTTTATTTCTTAGACCAGTCACTTTACACATTATAAGTTTAAACTCTAATTAATTTTAACAAAAGACAATTCACCCCCCTCACTTTTTTATTTTCATCACACTTTGGAACCTAACAATTGGTACCATAGCATGTCTCTTTTAAAGATTATTGTGTTGATTTACTCGTATTATTTTTATTAAAATCTTTTTGAGTTATCTTTTTTATCATAGACTTAATCGTTTAAGAGAGGGATCTATTTTCAATGATGTCTTGCAAAGGGATATAAACATATTGAATTCCTCACTCCCACCATTCATAAATGGTAGTGGGTATGATCAATGGAATATTGGGATTAAAATTTTTCTAGAGAGTATTGATATTTTATGTTGGGACATTTTGATATAACTATAGAAAAATCTTCCAAACTAAAATAAAAGTCCAAAACAAGAAAAAGTAAAGGAAGAGTAAAATCAAGAAACATAAATATGAAACATCATTGTCTTACATGGAAGGTGATTCTAATGAAAAATTAGATTATTAAAATCTAACTTGATATTAGTACGGGAAAATGGGACATATTGAATAAAATTGTATGATTCTAAAAACTCAAAGGAAGCATTTGATGAAATAAGAGAAAATTATGTATACTTGGATTTATTTGGAAAGTTCCAATTAAAAAAATATTAATTCAAGAAAAAATAAGAAACTAGTAATATTGATTTTATGGAAATATATTCTCAGTAAATACATTCACCTTCTAATTATAGTTCTTCAAGTGATCTTGGTTCATATTCTAGAAAATTGGGAATGTATATTTAAAGGGAAGCATGGATAATAGTTCTGATTTTGATTCTTCTCTTATTTCTGAAAATGAAAAGATTAAAGAGTTGGAAGAAATGTGTGAATATTATGAGTATTAAATGAAAGAAATGATTGATATATATATATATCAAGATAATTTTTAATGAAATTAAAAATATGAAAAAGGATTTATCACTTGAAGTTAAAAGGTTTAAAAATATTAATTATGAGATTTGGATTCTTAAGAAGGAAATAGGAAAATAAGATATGAAAATGAAGTAGAGAAAAGAAAATTTATTTAGTTATAGGATTATGTGTTTAAATTTAAAATAGAATATAAAAAGATTAATAAGGAAAATGAAAAATCCAAAAATATTGCTTCTAGTTCTAATAGTAATTTTATTGATGATTTTTGAGTTTTTCCAAAAGAAGAATTCAAATCTTAAATTTGAGATTAAAAGTTTGAAGGAAAAATTATATGAGGTAATAAACATGATTATAATCCTTCCTTTAAGAATCATCTTTTAAAAGGAAATTATGTTATAATTTATTCTATTTAATATTATAAATATGGTGATTATGGTGATTATGTATATAATTTTCCTTTAATGTTTGTTCAATGCATTGAACATAAAATTTATTTCTTATAAAAAAATAATTTTAGGGATAAAATGTCAAAATTTTCAACATCTTGGATTCCTAAGAAATTTTATTATAATATGATTAAGCAAAAACTAGTCTGGATACCAAAGTAAAATGGGTAATTGATTTTATATCCATAATGCATGATTTATTTATTCTATTCTTGGAATATTTTTGTGAGATTTAAAAAAATATCATTTTATTTTGATTACATTGCATATATATTTTATCTTTTGGATGCAGGCACATGATTCTCTATTTTTTAATTTATATATTTTGGTTAGTGAACATGTGTAATCAATTTTAACATTTGGCTCAACTAACTTATGCTTAATATATTCTTTGAATATCATATAATATGTTTTGTTGACCCTTATTCATTGAAAGTATGTATCTAAAAGTAATTTTCATCTAGATGGAATTCAAATTTTTTATAAACTAGTTTGATTATTCAAATTAAGGTAGCTAAAATTGAGGGGGAGATTACTATTTTTTTATTCTGAAATTTTCTTAAATATAGGGGGTACTTTCTTTAAATTTATTTTAAGATTGACTAAATTTCGATTTATATTTTTTTATTATTCTTGGATATATTGAAGTTTAATATTAATCATTTAGTTTAAATCATGTTAATGTAAAAGGAATCTTTGTTGTTTTATCCATATTAAAATATGTTTTAATTAGTTTAAGCTTACATTTTTTTTAGTTTTTAAATTCTGATTTATCAATTTAAGCTTATGTAGTTTTAAATTTTTTCAAATCTTACTTAATAATCAAATTTATGCATATTTCACTTTTGAAATTTCAAAATCTACCAGTGTATATTTAAGTAATATTGTTTTAAATTTTTTTGAAGCATACTGGTTTTTCTCTCCGTTGTGATGGTTTTATGATAAATTTTTAATAATCTACTTCTATTTTACATGTGAAAATTTCAAAGTTTTCAATCTATTTCTAAAAAATAAATTTTTATACACATGGGGTTTAATTTTTTTTTTAATTTTCATTCTATACTCTTTGCTTAAATTTTTAAGAGAAAAAATAATTTAAATATATTTTTTTTATTTTTCAACTTGGGTGGTTTAATGTATTTAAAATATTTTATAAATAAAGATTAAAAATGGTATTTAAATATTTCGAATCTAATTAGGAATTTATAATAATTGTTTTTTAATTTGTATATAATTTTAGTTATGTTATTTTTGAGTGTCTAATTATAGTAAATATTGCAATATTGTTTATGTACTATTTCCTGAAGGTTGCTACAATATTTTGAACAAAATGTGAAAAATTAAATCAAGGATGTTTTCTTAAGTTTATATTTTATCATTTTTTCACTAGTTCTTATTGAAATGTTTTTCATAGCATGAGTTGTTATGTTACTCTTGGTTATTATTGTTAATTTTAGGGGGGTGTTTTAAATTTAATTTAATGATGGAATAGTGTGATTTGTTTGATATCTTGAATTATGATTTCAGGGGGAGAAATTTTGGTTTGAAAATTGTATTTACTCTTATCCATTTGAAATTTAATTTTTAATCTTTTTCATTAATTACAAAAAAGGGAGAATTTTTGTAATTAATGCTTTGTTTTGTAATTATATAAAAGGGGGAGATTGTTGAGTGACTCCTTGATCCACTTTATGTTTTGATAATTACATAACACTCTTTATTTTTATTCCCTCTAACTTGAGTATTTAAACGACTTAATATTTTGATAATTTCATGAATGAAATGAGTAATTATAATTTCTCATGATATTATTAAGTCTTGTCTTGTTGTTATTGAAGCTTGTAATTTTGTTGAAATAGTTTACTCTTAATTATTTATTCATTGTTCAAATTATTCTATACATTTTTTATTAATTTTATTCCTTATTCTTATTCTGTATACATTTTTCATAAAACATATTTTAAAATTTTTTTAAGTACTTTTACCCTTATGCGGCTTATTTTTTAACACAGTCTTAACCTTTACACAGCTTTTTGAAAAGTTTCTCTACCCTTACATAGATTTCATTTCACCTTTACATATTGTATAGGATTTGATTCTTACCTTTACACATTAATCATAATTAAAGATGACCAATACACCATGCCTAATAATTTAGCTTACCTTTATGAAATTCTTAAATATCAAAATTACCATTTTGTAATGTTATTCCTTTTACCTTTACATAATGCATAAAAATTTACATTACCTTTACACAATTGGTAAATCTTACCTTTACATAGCTAGACCCAAGTTACCTTTACATAGCCAATATAATATACATGTTACCCTTAAGTAACTCAAAATCACTTCATTTTTATTTTACATAGTATATGAATTTTATTTTTTCACAACATATGGTTTTGAACATTCTATGTTTTTTTATTGTTTTGGTATTTTTATTTATTATATGTTCATGTTAGGTATTTTAATTTATTTGATTGTTCTCTAAATACATTATAATTATATATATTTTTTTTGAACATATTTTGAACTATTTTAAGTAGTATTAAATTAAGATTATATGGGTTCATAACTGTTCCATATTCTTGTTGTGTATTTACTATAAGGATATTTGAAATTTGAAATTTTGTGAAACATGAAGAGTTTATCTCATGTGATTTTAGGGAGTATTTCGAGGACTTTAAAAAGTTAATTATTATTAGAATATTATTTACTTGTTTTATTATTATTTTTTGAATTCATTGCTGCATTTTTTAGTATATCTATAATTCTTACCTAAAAATAATTATTGCTGATATTTATTGAATTATTATTGTGATATTTACATAGAATATTTATCATGGCATTTATTGTTTATTCTAACAAGTTTTATAAAGGTTGTTCTTCATTTTTTATAGTATATCAATGAATTTAATAAGAAATTTATGTGAAGTTGTTATCATTTATTTATGAAAAAGTATCATGGAAATTGAATAATTGATTGTATTCGTTGTTGTGTGAACTGTTGAATGAAGAATAATTATTCTTTAGTTGCATGGATGTGATATGTGATTCACAGGTATGTGGTTTTGAATAGTTCACTACAATGAATTACACTAATCCCCAAAGCTTTTAAGTATTTTTTGTTAAAATATCTAGTTTTCCTTGGAGCTTCTTTATCATAATTAAGAAAGGTTTTGTGTTACTATTCAAATCGCTGGGGTTATTTATCCACAACTACCATTCAGTTTTGTAACACTATGTGAGGTTATCGTGGGTTGGCTTATTTTATTTTTATAGGTTATGACTTCTGCTTAAAATTTTGGGTCTGGGTCTGAACCCATAACAAACTAGTTTTTCTTCACCTAAAAAGGACAAGTGGTTTTAGGTTGTGACTCTAGGTGTGAAAAAGTTAGGCTATAAAGGGTAGTGACTCCACTTCAAAAGCCATTATTCTTATAGTGGGTGTCATTCCTCTCTTTGTTTTATATGATTGAAGAGTAGACATAGGATCACGTTGAACTAAAATACTATAAAAATTCTTGTGTTTATAATTTACTTTATTGAATTTAATTTCCATACATTTCTCATATCGGTTTTGGTTGAATTTTTTATTTTTAACAAACTGATAACTTTCTACATTATAAGTTTAAACTCTGATTAATTTTAAGAAAAGACAATTAACCCCCTTTTGTCTATTTTCATCACCCTTTGGGACCTAACACTCCTCAAAATATTATAACATAGTGTTTTTCAACAATAAGATAGTCTTTCACTAATTAATACTTCAGAAAATTTTTCATCGTATTGCTCCTTCTTCTCCTACTTACAATCTTTCAAGTCTACTCTTCTTACTCTTATTCTTATACTTTCACAAAAACAATTTAAGTATCTTCAATTATCACTTTCTTCTTTCTCAGAAATCAAATTATGAAACACTAAATATCACAAGAACCAAACTCTGAACTTGTTTCTTCTACTTATTCTTCCTACTTCTATGATACCAGATATCAGGGGAACTGTTATTTGTACCAATTTTTGTAATATTCTTACAATTTTGATATAAGGATTAAAATCTCTTTATTCTTGTCAGGTCCTTCTTCTTCAAAACATAGAAGGTTTTCTTCACAAATCACTATTGATTCCTTCTCTCTTTTCTTTCTTTAATATAGTAATTTATTGGAAACTCTTCTTCCTCTCTTTTCTTCTCTCTATTCAATATAGATGTTCTTAAACAAATAAAAGTATCAATAACTCTTCTTCCTGTCTTCTCAATATTTGATCTTAGATTATTTTTTTACCTCTTATTTTTCTATTTTTTCTTTTATAATAATTATAATTATTGAATATTATTTCCATAAATTTTATATAAATTTCCACATCATCCATCTATATTTGTAAATTGATTCAAATTTTATTGAATTAATCCCTAAATTTCTCAAAATAATTAATTTCAAATATATATTTTGAAATTTCTTCCAATATTTCTCTATGATATTCTCTTTCAAATCATACACAAATCTCAAGATAGTATTCTCTTCAAAAACTCTATGAAAACCATTGAATTTAATTATTTTTATTATACCTCCATGTGTGCATGATAGTATGAAACACCATGATGTGGCACTCTTCTTTACAGCATGGAATTCTTGAACACCATATTGAATCACAATATCATATTGTGATGTTAGTTTCAATGAATATTAGTTCACAAATCATTACCTAGTTTAATTTACAAATTAGCTCTTTTTGATATTTCTTAGACTTTCCATTCTTTACAAAACCCATAAATTCACAAAGGAACTGAATCTTGCAGATTTAGTGTATTTATATACCTTTTAAAAATTATAATTATACATGATACCTCATAATATTGAAATAAATGTTATATAATAATCCTTACAATATGGTAATGATCCTTACAGTAGAAAAAATCATCCTTTTGAAGTGAGAATGGTTCTTATGAAATGATGGAATCATCATTACAAAGAAGAAATTTATCCTTACAAACTTTCTATGATCCTTGTGAAGTTGACCAATGTCTTACGAGATCATTCAAAGGTCTTATGAAATCTCATTTTGGATAACTGTGAAGTCTTATACAATTTATCAAAGTCTTACACTGACTGAGAAAAGTCTTATCAGAATTCCAAAGTCTTACAAAATGACTAAATAATCCTTATGAAATATAGACTTATCTAGTTTTATAACTCGGGAGACAAAGTCTTATGAAATTCTAGAGTCATATAGAATTTTCAGTACTTGGAAATTTTTTAGCTTCCACTTAAGAATTCTAGTTTATCTTCAAATGATTCTAGAATTTCTTCAACTCATATCATGGCCTATTAATCAATTAAAATCATCTCGAAGAAACTATAAATAATTTTTGGGATTTATCATAATAATAATAATCTTCCTTAAATTGTTTCCAAGATACTTAGAAACATTTAATTTCTTAATTTTGAGCATATTAATATATTATCACTACCTCAAAATTCTGAATTTAAACTCATTCAATCCAACCTTCATCCTAGTGATTGTATTCACTAAATATAGAAACTTTCATGATAAATAACACCAGGATGGTTTCTCTACATGTTCAAATATATCTTATCAAAAATGTGAACCTTATCTATTCTATTTTGTAATCTCATCTTTATAAGTTGTTCATCATTTTTTTCAAAAGTAATCTTTCAACTTCATTATTTCACTTGGTCACCTTAACTCCATTAACATTCTCATTGAAAAACTATTATATACAACACTAATCTCATTCCTTCAGTACATTTCATTATCTTTATTGAAGAACATCTTAAACAATCATCTCTTTTAAATAGATATTATCTTGAATCTATCCAACCAAATATTCATGGACAACAACTCTAATCTTATTTATCCAAATATATGGGAAATATATTCATCCTCAATGGGTAGATTATTTATTCATTATCCAACACTCCAATACACATATTGAAATTCTTGTTAACAAAAAATGAAATCATAATCCAGTGGGAACTTCAGTTTTTAATAAGTATGAATTTCAATAGTTGTAGTGATTATCTAAAACTCTTGTCACTCCATCCATTTATGGCTTTAAAGTTAACAAATATTAACACTGTAGATGAAACTGTAAATTTCATACAACTTGGATACAATATTTTTTCAACATCACCATATAGGAGCTTGATTATTAGTGTTTTATCAATTGTTTCTAATTTAATATCATACATTTTTTCTTTAATTTAATCATAATTATCATCTTGAAAATATCTATCATCATTAAATATTGAATTTTTCCAATTTCCCCATTTTAAATCCAAGAATTGTAACTTGGATTAAAATCATTGTAAATTAAATGATATTTAATTTATTTACTTAGAAACTATCTCATATTTAAACATTTCATGCAAGGACAGAAAAACATGTCATTTTTTGGAACATTTTGTTTGGAAAATTTTTAAAAATCATCAACCCCTTCCTCATATTCATCATTTTTTCATCATGAAACAATCTAACTACAATTCATTATCTCATAGAAACTATTAAATAAAGAATATATGTTACTGTATTTTGAAATTTTAAATTCAAATTTAATTTTGTCAAAAACAAATAATAATAATAATATTTTTTTAAAACGAATATATTAATTGAAACATAAATAAATTATATCATTTTAATTTAAAACATTATCCAAAATATAAATTATAAATCAATTCAAAAATATATGTAAAAAGAAAATATACAAGTCAACATTGATGAAAATAATTATATAAACTAATCTTATAAATAATATATATATATATATAATTAAATAATTAAATAAATAATCACTTATAAAAATAATCCTAATGATGGTGGTAGATAAAAACATGGAAAGATTGCAACAAGAGTGGAAGATAAAGAACAAGGATCACAATGACAGTGGTGGATGGAAAATGAAAATGAAGAAGAATCACAATGATAAAGGAAAATGTATGAACATGAATGATGAAAATGAAGGGTCTGGTTAGAGTTTAATAACAATTATCAAAATATGTGGAAGTGATTTAAACCCCTGTTTGAGGATATCCGATGAAAGATAAATGAAAACAAGATAAAACCATAAAAGAATAATTATTGTAATTGTGTGGCATACCATACACTAAAGAGAATCTGCATTATCTCAATAATCATCACATCGGCTTGAGACAGACCACTAATAGTATCCAAAATAAATCCTCTCTTTGAAGGTATCCATGGTTTGAGCAGAATTGTACATCACATGTGTGGGATACTTCATCCTCCATAATGTGTTTACATATCATGCTTAAAGAAGGTAGAAGAAGGGAGTTTTGGGCTAAGTGAGTTTCGATCAAGAACCCACACTCTGTCATCACATGGTAGTGGTCTATAAATAATCCCAATAATTCTCCTTAGTGATGCATGCATGAACTCATGTGTTTATAACACCTGATTTGATGCCTAAACTAATTCATGATTCATAAGCATGAATTCATTTAAATCCCATGTGTTTCAACTTCTAAAACTTTTCATTAAATGATAACTATGTGGATGATCTGCCCAAATGATAACATTAATCATTCATATTCTAAACATATCATAGGAAATGTCAACATCTCATGCATATTGTAAACCCGCTGTCACACCCGACTTTTAAATTTATTTTTATTTTTCTATTTCTTGTCTTTGGTTACTCGTGTCAAGATTCGGGCTGGGTCCCAGTTTAAAATTTTTGGCCTTTAATGACTTTATAGGGTTTAAGACCAGTGCGTGGGCACCGCACGGTTGGCGGTAGCTGCGCGGTCATCCTAGGTACCCGTGTAGAGGTCTATCATTCGAAATAAATAAATTTTCATGTAAATGAAAAAGTTAAATGTTTAAAACGTAATATTATTATTATTATTGTGTAGATGATAAAATTTTTATTATTAAGAAATGTTAATAATATAATTATTATTTAAAATTGTTATTAATATTTTTATTATTTAAAATTAAATGCATGAAATTATTACTGTTAGTATAATTGTAATTAGTATTCTTAATATTCAAATTGTATTTGTTCTTATTACTATTACTATTATTATTATTAAATAAATTAATAAAATTGTATTAATGTGATTATTACTATTATTATAATAATTATTAGAATTACTATTATTGGATTATTGATATTATTATTATTATTATTGTTATTTTTTTAAGAAAAATGGTTATGATAATTATAATAATTTTTATTATTATATTATTAGTATTATTTTTATTATTATTATGATTTTTCTATTCTTATAAACATTATTATTATTATTATTATTATTATTAATTGTATTATCATTATACTGAAAAAAATTGGAAAACCCTAGGGGGAGTGGCCATGTTGTCATGACACATCAAATTGGTTATGATTTGAAGATAAATTTATAATCTAGGGAAGAACCTAGGTCTTCTCTCAAGGAGCATTGATAGTATTAGAGAATGTATTTTTAATAAGAAGTACTAAAAGATGGGGTGGTTTTGAAAACAGATTTAAGTAAATTACTTAATTAAAGAGTTAAATGGTTGATAAATAAAGGTAGTGTATTAATTATTATGAGAGAAGAATATCATTTCAAGTTCACTACACATCTTGGATAGTTCATTGTTCTAAAAATTTAACATGGTTTTGTTTAATTCTTTGGTTGAAGGTTGTCAAGATCTTGACTCCCCTCTTGCCTCTTCAAATGATGCTTAAAGAACCACCCCTTGACACAAAAATCATGTTTCCAAGATTTGGTTATCAATCATAGAATAAAATATCTACCAAAGCTTACTTAAATCTTATATATTTGTGAGATAAATAGGATTATTGTGTTATCCAATCGGAACAACCCAAGATTCCCACTTGAAATCTCAACCCAATCGATGTTGAAATAAAAAGTGTTCCACTTAATTATATCAAATGAAATGTAATTGGGGGAGAATCATGTCAACATACAAAATAATTGAAATATTCAACACAAAAATTATACAAAAATAGTAGAAGAACATGTTCTGGAACTCCCTCCCAAGTTTGTGTAGCTCCATTGAAATGATCGCCCACCGTTTAGCTCGCCATCGAGAGGAGGAGGAGGCTCGGGTGGAACTCCATATTCATCCTTGATACCCCTATGAGGATAGGGGCCTCTAGAACTTCTAGGGTAATGAATATAATTCTCTAGGACTCCAAAATGGAATACCTTGGCTTCTGGTTTGAACTCCCCAAATGATTTACCCATGGTGCTCTTTTATAGAAAAAATGGGTAGTGGTTTTGGGCACACAAATTGTTTAAAACCACTTAATGGCTGAATGGGGCTTGGTTGTATTCATAAGAGTTGTAGAAAATTAAAATTTGGACCATACCATAAAATCTCAGCCCATTTGGATGCATGTAGTTTTCATAATTTACCCGATAGTGGATAGGTGTTCATAGAACCCATGCAGTTTTGGCCTATTTTCCTTCTAGATCATCTCTGGGGCCTCCAAATCACCTCCTCCTATAATGGAATCATCAAAATAGGTAACATTGACCCTTTAAACACAAAATAAATTATTCAAACATGGAATAAAATTTATAATTAGTTTTATAATTTTCAATATAAAACAAGTTTAGCATAGTGGTGTAAGGGTGAAAATGAAAAAGTGAATCGTGGTGCGATCACACCCTCACACCTAAACTTTTGCACTCCTGGGAAAAGTCACATATCCAAAAAAATGATGCATGTATATATTCCCAACATCATGAAGATTTAACATTTGATGAAATTTTAATTCATTAAAGTAATGTGATCAATGCACAAACCACACCAAGGAGTTCTTCCTAGTGAATATGGAAAATGATGTCTCATAAATCATATCACAATGAAATTTAAAGAGATTCATGACAAAAAATTGATAAAGGAATTAAAAAGTCAACCATTCCACTAACTCTCCATGTGTGTGAGTGAAAACCATTCCATACTATTCTTTCCACTTTCTATCCAACAAATATAGGTTATTTTAAAATTATTCAGCTTTAAATGAATTTTCACCGAACCTGACCTACATACTTTACAATCATATTTCAAGACCCAATCACTTAAGAATTCCCAAAAGTCAAACCATAATTTCCCAACCTAGATATCCCCATATTTTTTACATTTCATCACTCCCCTCATTTATTTTTTTAGAAGTTGTATTTGGAACAAATCTCACACTCATCTCTCAACCCTTGTTTTATCTCCTCACGACACTAATTGCAATAGTTAACCTTCCCAAGACACAACCTAGTTAATTTAGGGCATACAACAATCAGAAATTAGGTACACATGCATAGGTTAATCTGGTATAGTAGTGAAACAGATCAGATAATGAACGAACGTATGGAAATATCATTTAAAGATGAAAAATATTAACCTAATATATATTTACCTTAAATTAAGTAATAAATATTCACACTTCGTGGTTTGGTGAAAAAAATGTGTGGAGATATTAGTGATATAGTTTTCCCAAAAACTACTCACATAAGGGGCATCAATCATCTCAAATGTTTCACAGTGATACAACCATTTATATCATTGATAGAAAACCAATTCACTAAAATCACTCATTGATGTTAAATTCATACAAATATTCTTTTTCACCTTTCTTTATTGTATTTTTACTCCCCCCCCCCTTATGGTCTCCAAATCATGGAACTTTGAAATTTTTGATGGGGGAAAAATGAAAATACCATAAAGAAGGCAAAAAAGAGAAGAAAGAAGAAAGAAAATGGAAATCCAAATAAACTCAACAAGATGGGGAAAAGTGAAAATAACATAAATAAGGAAAAAAGAGAAGAAAGAAAAAAACGATGAAAATTCCTATTTAACCCAAGAATGTACCCATCCCCCCACACCTAGAATGTGCAGTGTCCTCACTGTAATAATTGATAAGGTAATAAGGAAGGATAAAACCTAGTGTGTTTCACTGGTATGTTTCTTCTTGAACATGGAGTTCCTCCATCAGGAACTCCGAATGGGATTCATGGAAGTGATTTAGCTGCTTCCCATTGACAGTAAAGGTTTTCATGGTTTCTTCATTTTAAACCTGAACAACACCAAATGGAGATACATTAATAACAGTGTATGGGCCAAACCAATGGGAACGAAGCTTACCTGGATGCAACTTCATCCTTGCATTATAAAGGAGGACCTTCTGCCCAATGTGGAACTAACGATGAAGTATAAGATGGTCGTGGGTAGACTTGGTTCACTCCTTATAAATCTTGGATTTTTCATATGCATCTCTTCTCCTTTCCTCCAACTCCAGAATCTGCATCTTCCTTTGAGAACCTGCACTAGAAATATTAGAATTGCATTGTTTGATGGCTCAGTAGGCCCGGTGCTCAGTCTCAACAGGCTGGTGACAACTCCTTCCAAACAAAAGACGATATGGGGACATTCCAATGGGAGTTTTGAAAGCAGTATGGTAGACCCATAATTAATCATCAAGTCAAAGACTCCAATAATTTCTATTAAGTTGAACCATTATTTCAAGAATCTATTTTACCTCTCTATTTGACACATCAAATTGACTATTGTTCTATGGGTGATATGAAGTAGACACTCTATGACCGACCCCATACCGATGCAAAAGTTATTTCATTGTTCAGTTATAGAAATTAGAACCCTAGTCACTTATGATGAACCTAGGTAAGCCAAACCTCCAGAAGATTTGTGTTCTCAAAAATTCTACAACTACCTTAGAATCATCAGTTTTTGTATCTCTTTTGACACGTAATCAACTTCCAGATGAATGTACAAGTTTCTAAAGGAATTGGGAAATGGACCCATAAATTCAATTCCCCAATCATCAAAAATTTCATGAAAGATCAACAGTTGTTGTGGAATTTCATTTATTTTAGAGACATTCCCTATTCTTTGACAAGGTGGACAAGATTTGAAAAAATCATGGGCATCCCGAAAAAGTGTTGCTCGAAAAAGGATAGAATCAAGGACCTTGAAAGCAGTCCATTGGGCACAAAAGTGGCCCCCACAAGCAAGAGTGTGATAGAATCTAAGGACAGACTGAAACTCGCTATCGGGAACACAACTCCTAAGGATATGATCACTACATGTGCGCCAGAGGTAGGGTTTATCCCAAATGTACCAATGAGACTCATGTTTTAGATTACTGGAATGGTTTTTATTTAAATCAGTATGAATGAAAGATGCTACCAAATAATTTACAATTTCATCATACCAAGGAATATCATCTTATACTTAGTAAAATTGAATGTCGGGAAACATATCATTTATAGGAATACAAGGGGGATGAGTCAATGTCCGTGGATGGTGGAATCCTACTGATATGGTCAGCCACCACATTCTATGCTCCTTTTTTATCTCTAATTTCTAGATTAATTTATTAAAGGAGGATCATTCAGTGAATGATATGTGGCTTGGATTCTAGTTTCTTAAGGAGATACCTGAGGGCTTCATGGTCTGAGAACACAATTACTTTAGACCCCAAAAGGTATGACCTGAATTTTTCTAAGGAAAATAAAATGGCAAGGAATTCTTTTTCAGTTGTGGTGTAGTTTTCTTGGGAAGGGTCCAAAGTACATGAGTCATGGGCAATGACATGTGGATCTCGATCGACCCTTTGTGACAAGACCTCCCCAACTGTATAGTTAGAGGCATCACGAATGATCTCAAATGGTAAATCCCACTGAGGTGGTTGGATTACTGGGGGTGATGTGAGACTCTATTTTAACTTATTAAAAGTTTCCTCACATTCTCTTTCAAAAACAAATTCCTTTTCTTTTTGGATTAATCATGGGAGGGGGAGTGATATTTTACTAAATTCATGAATGAAACGATGGTAAAATCTAGCATGAACTAGGAAAGACCACACATCTCGTACATTTTTGGGGAATGGTAAGGAAGAAATGACATCCAATTTTTATTTATCTACTTGGATACCATCCCCAGAAATGACATTCCCCAAAACTATAACTTGTCGCACCATGAAATGTAATTTCTCATAATTTAATACGAGATTATTTTAAATATAGAGACGTAGGATTGAAGAAAGACTAATCAAACATTCATCAAAAGAGTATCCATAAATAGTGAAATCATCCATGAATATTTCCATGCAATTCTCCAGGTAATCTGAAAAAATACTAACCATGCATCGTTGGAAAGTACCCAGAGCATTTCATAGACCAAATGGAATCCTTCTATAGGCAAATGTGACAATGTGGAAAGTTAATGTTGTCTTCTTCTAATCCTCGGGTGAAATATAGATCTGAAAGTATCCAAAATACCCATAAAGGAAATAGTTGTGGTACTTACCCACTAGCCTCTCTAGAATTTGTTCAATGAATGAAAAAGGGAAATTGTCCTTCCTAGTATGTTGGCTTAGTCGGAGATAGTCTATACAGACACGCCAACTATTCTGCACATGAGTTGGAACCAATTCATTATTTTCATTTTTGATTACTGTAAGGCCCGTTTTTTAGGAACTACTTGAATGGGACTAAACCATTGGTTGTCAGCGATGGGGTAAATGATTCCAGCACCCAATAATTTTGTTACCTCCTTTTTCACAACATCTAGGAGTTTTGGGTTCAGTTGACGTTGTTCCTGCCTCACTGGTTTAGCCTCATAATTTAACAAAATATGATGTGTACAAATTGATGGGCTAATACCAAGAATGTCAGCAAGTGTCCATCCCAAATCTTGTTTATACTCCCTTAATAGATCAATCAGTTGCAATTCATGCTCAGAAGGTAGTGAACTAGAAATGATGGCGGGCAACTCATTTCCATTCTCAAGATATGAATATTTTAAATCTTGAGGCAGTTGTTTCAGTTCCAATTCAGGTGGATTTTGGATTAATGGGAGTGTGTGTGAAAGTTAGAGGTCACTGATCTTATCTAACTACTCAATGGTATCATCCTCATAGGAGTAATGAGCTTTTACAAGCTTAGCAGTATCATCGATGGTCATTGGATCATTAGTGTTTAATAAATTATCAATTAATAAACATGCATGCCACTTTTCTAGACCACTAAAACAATCAATGCATAATTCATTACCTATAATTTAAATCAATGAATAAAACTCATAAAGGGGGTCAAGGGAAAGAAATGTTTTTTTTTCAGGGGAAGGAAGTACATCAATTGAATTAACAGAGAGAGAAAAATGTTCTTCTGAGGGGTTCTTCATGGCATCAAGGATGTTGAAGTGGACAATGTCACCACCAAAATCCATAGATAATGTACTATTATGGAAATTAATTATGGTTTTGGCAGTTTTCAAGAAGGTCCTCCCCAATATAATCGGGGCATGTCCATTCATCTTATAATCCTCCATTTTAATCACGTAAAATTAAGCATGAAAAATTAAATTTTGAACCCTCACAAGAACATCCTATAACACACCAGAGGAGTGTGCGGTACTCCAGTTGGCCAGTTGAACAACAATTCCAATGGGCTTTAGTTCCCCTACTTGCAATGTAGAGTAAATGGTACTTACCTCTTCGAACTTTGTGTCCATCTTCTTCTCGAATTCAGTACTTTTCACCGCATGGACACCTCGAATAGGTACATTATACCTTAAACCAAATTGATGTGTGTTTTGTGCCATGTTCTCAATCAGGGTTCTTACAGCAATTGGGGTGTTATCAACTAGCACACCACCTGCAACATCATCGATTATATTTCGATCAATAGCGATTAAACCTTCATAAAAATATTGAATTAAAAGTTGATCACTTATTTGGTGGTGTGCGAAATTTGAACATAACCTTTTAAAGTGTTCCCAATATTCATGTAATGTTTCCCCTTGAGATTGTATTATCCCACAAACTTCTTTCCTTATTGTTACAGTTTGAGAGGCTGGGAAATATTTTACAAGGAAAAGGAATTTCATGTCCACCCAACCTCTTATTTGACAATTAACATAATATAACCAATCATTTGCTGTATCTTCTAAAGAAAAGGGTAATGCTCTGAGCTTTAATTGTTCTTCATCCACATTTTCCAGTTGAACAACAATTCCAGTGGGCTTCAGTTCTCCGACCTACAATGTAGATTAAATTGAGTGAGGCATCACATTTATAGAGGCACCTAAATCAAGCATAACATTAGAAAAATAACACTCCCCTATGGTGCATGAAATTGAGAATGTTCTAGGGTTATTACACTTGGTGGGAAGTGACGTCTCTATCAATTCTGAAACATTCCTCCCCAAGCTCACTTTCTCGTCACCTCGAATTCGCCTTCTTTGTGTACACATCTCCTTTAGAAACTTGGAGTACCGTGTAATTTTCTTCACAACATCAATCAATGGGATGTTAACCTGCACTTTCTTGAAATTTTTCAATATTTCCTTATCTAGTTCATTTCCTTTTGTTTTCTTGGTTGGGTGGACCTTTGAGGAAATGGAAGAGTAATGGTTGGGCTAGGTGACTCATCAATATACACACTCTTTCCTTTGGAAGTGATTCTCTCGGGACAAGGTTCTTCAACATTTAGAACCTTTTTAATGGTTGGGATGGAGGTTTCCTCAGGAGGGGATGACTCTAATGGAGGATTCATTTTACTTTCTAGTTGTTTTCCACTCCTGAGGGTGATGAACCTAACATTTCCTTTATCCCTAGGGTTAAATATTGGTTGAGAGGGAAGTTTACCTGACCCATGACTTTGAATTTCACCCACCGAGTTAGCTAGTTGGCCTGATTGGGTTTTGAGGTCTTGTATGGATGCCTGAGTGGTTTTTTAGAATTGGATATTATTCGCATCCATTTGTTTCATCATATCTTCTAGGTTAGGCTCAGTTTTTGGAGGGTTTTATTGGAAAGGCCTTTGGGGTGGTTGAGGATTTTTGGGTGGTGGTGGTGGATGACTACTTTTCCCCAGTTGGTTCTATTGTTTTTTAGGTTGGTTTGAATACCCCCCTTGCCTATAGGCTTGGTTCTCCTTCCACCTAGGGTTGGATGGATAGTAAGGTTCTTACCTAAATGGTTGGTTATAGGGGTGTCCTAGAAATATTGCCTCACAACTCTCAGATGTTTCCCTCAATTGAGGACAATGGTCAGAGCAGTGGGTGTCAGAAAAACATATACCACAATGGATGGGAGGAGGATATTGGGATTTCTCCTAGGAAAGAGCAAGTTGTCTAATAAGGGTACTTACCTCTTCGAACTTTGTGTCCACCTTCTTCTCGAATTCAGTACTTTTCACCTCATGGACACCTCGAATCGGTACATTAGACCTTGAACCAATTTTTTGTGTGTTTTTCACTATGTTCTCAATCAGGGTTCTTGCAGCAATTGGGGTGTTATCAACTAGAACACCACCTGTAGCATCATCGATCATATTTTGATCAATAGGGATTAAGCCTTCATAAAAATATTGAATTAAAATTTCATCACTTATTTGGTGGTGTATGAAACTTCAACATAACCTTTTAAAGTGTTCCCAATATTCATGTAATGTTTCTCCTTGAGATTGTCTTATACCATAAATTTATTTCCTTGTTATTGTAGTTCTAGAGGCTGGGAAATATTTTTCAAGGAAAAGGCGTTTCAAATCTGCCCAGCCTCTTATTGAGGAATTAACATAATATAACCAATCTTTTGTTGTATCTTCTAATGAAAAGTGGAGTTCTCTAAGATTTACTTGTTCTTCATCCACATTTTCAGGTTTTAATGTAGAACACACGGTATGGAATTATTTTAAATTCTTGTGTTGATCCTCTCCAGGAAGTCCATGGAATCTTGGTAATAGATGAATTAAACCAGATCTTAGTTCAAAATTGGGTGTCTCGCCTTGTAATTGAATATAGATGGCTTGGATATCATCATCAGTAGAGGTTTGTTCTTTTAGTTTTTGACTGTTTTCATCCATGTTATTCACATTAATTTTGGTTTTAATGTGGGTTCCCAAAGAAGAATAAGAAGGATCAATATGAGTGTTGATGTTTTGTGCATCCTCCATCACAGGTTTATCTTGTGTATCTCGAGGTCGCTGATATAGGATCTTCTCTGGTTTGGGTTCGAAAGGTTGTAAGTCTCATAGAGTAGAACACATCATAAAAAGAACCTACATAAGAAATAAATTAGAACACAAAAATAAAATTTAAAGGTAGAAGATAAAACAAACAAACATTTACAAAATTTACAAAAAAAAATTATCAAAAACACGCACAAAAACCAAAGCACTCCCCGGAAATGGTGCCAAAATTTGACCAATTTGTCATGACATGTCAAATTGGGTATGATTTGAAGATAAATTTATAGTCTAGGGAAGAACCTAGGTCATATCTCAAGGAGCGTTGATAGTTTTAGAGAATGTATTTTTAAAAAGAAGTACTAAAATAGGAGGTGGTTTTGAAAACAGATTTAAGTAAATTACTTAATTAAAGAGTTAAATAGTTGATAAATAAAGGCAGTTTATTAATAATTATGAGAGAAGAAGATCATTTCAAGTTCACTACACATCTTGGATAGTTCATTGTTATAAAAATTTAACATGGTTTTGTTTAATTCTTTGGTTGAAGGTTGTCAAGATCTTGACTCCCCTCTCGCCTCTTCAAATGATGCTTAAAGAACCACCCCTTGACACAACAATCATGTTTACAAGATTTGGTTATCAATCATAGAATAAAAGGTCTACCAAATCATACTTAAATCTTATGTATGTGTGAGATAAATAGGATTATTGTGTTGTCCAATCGGAACAACCCAAGATTCCTATTTGAAATCTCAACCCAATAGGTGTTGAAATAAAAAGTGTTCCACTTAATTATATCAAATGAAAAGTAATCAAGGGAGAAGAATATCAAGATAAAAAATAAGTGAAATATTCAACACAAAAATTATAAAAAAAACAGTAGAAGAACATGTGATGGAACTCCCTCTCAAGTTTGTGTAGCTCCCTCTAAATGATCGTCCACTGTTTAGCTCGCCATCGAGAGGAGGAGGAGGCTCAGGTGGAACTCCTCATTCATCCTTGACCCCACCTATGAGGATAGGGGCCTCCAGAACTTCTAGGATGATGAAGAGGCTCCTCTAGGACTAAAAAATGGTAGATCTTGGCTCCTGGTTCGAACTCCCCAAATGAGGTACCCATGGTGCTCTTTTGTAGAAAAAATGGGAAGTGGTTTTGGGCACACATATTCTGTAAAACCACTTGTCACATTGTTTTCAGCCTCAAGAAAGTATTAAGTCACTTTTTATAAAACTAGAAAGTTGTTTCCCCATGTCTTGGATATCTCCACCAAAATTTAGGATTATTTTGGACACGTAAAACTCTAGATATGGACAGCACACAGCACACAACTTTTGACTCCATGCAGATTTGGTGTCCTGGGTAGATCACTTAGTTTTTGCCTCTTAATGGAAAAATGGGGCTTGGTTTTCTTCATAAGAGTTGTAAAAAATTGAAATTTGGACTATCCCACAAAATAAAATCCCATTTAGTTGCACAAAGTTTTCATACTCTACCCAACAGTGGATAAGTGTTCATGGAACCCTTGCAGTTTTGGCCCATTTTCCTTCTGAATCATCTTCGGGCCTCCAAATTGCCTCCTCCTACAATGGAATCATCAAAACAAGTAACATTGACCCTTTAAACACAAAATAAATTATTAAAACATGGAATGAAATTTGTTATTATTTTTATAATTTTCAATATAAAACAATTTTAGCATAGTGGTGTAAGGGTGAAAATGAAACAGTGAATCGTGGTGCGATTAGGGGTCCCCCCCTCTTCCCCTTCCTACCCTACAGTGCAGTGCTACAGCACCCCCCCTCCCCCTGACTTGGCTTCATGCGTGCATTCCCCAGATACCCTGTAGGTCCAGGCTGCTCTGCCCCTCGCATCCCTCTGCGCTCCGGCAGCCCTTCCTAGTGGCACCCTGCCTCAACCCTCACCTATCCACTTCGCCGCTCAGGCCTCGCCCTCCCGCATCACTGGCCAGTCGACACCCCCTTCCCTTGGTTCAACTCCTCCTTGCACTGGCCTCATCGCACTAGCCTACCCCCTAGCCGCCAATCTGCTCTGGCCATCTCCTTGGATCCCGACTGCTTCGACCTCGCCCCTCCTTGATCGCCACACTCCCAACTAACAATGCACTTGACCCCAATTGATTTCCCTCATCCCTTCCTCCCCTTTGTTCTGGCCAGCCGAACCTCACCTGCTCTTCCCTTTCTGGCATCCTTCAGCTCACCAGTGGGAGTTCTCTAGTCTAGAAACCTCACCTCTGGTGTGCGATTGGTCCACAAGGGGTTGTTCTTCCTTCCGTTGAAGTGGAATTGCAGTCGTACGCCATTGAGGTAGGTGAATTCGTGTTTTCATTTTCGATAAAGTTCATTTAATTCTTGAGTCTTTTTAATTAAATCCTTGATTGATTTTCCCATTCACAATACATTTGATTAATCTTCTATTGTGTTTTCATGTTATTTTTTTCTAAAAATAGTTTTGAAGTATTTTCCCTAGTTATTTTTTTATATGGTTATAGAAACTATGTTATTTGGATTTCAAATGTACTATTGATAGTATTTTAAACATCTAATGCACCTTCGTGATACTCTTCAATGGTTTATCACGGTGTTTCTAGTTTGTGTAATTTTTTAGATCTTTTTATGGAATTATTTATAAATTTTTTTGATTTGTTTATAGAATTTCTAGTAGACCAGTTGGGTTTCTTATGAAATTATTTATGCATTATTTGACCATCTTATAAAAATTGTTTATAAACTATCTAGTCTATTTATATAATTGTTGATAAATTGTTTGGTATGTTTTACAAGTTGATTTTTTTTTCTAAAATAGATAAATTTGGAAATATTATGGTCAAATGTATTTTTGGTTTGACTTGTTTGGTTTGAAAACTTTGTAACTTGGAAATTGTGTTAAAAGTGATTTGAAAAGGTTTTTATGTATTTAAGGGGATTGTTTTGTGTTCTATTAATGATGTGAATAGTTGGTATTGATTTTAATGAAAATGGATTCCTTATGGTAATGGTTTAGAAATGTCATCTTAGTTGTTATTGAGCCATTGGATGTTCCCTCAAATGAATGTGGCACCTTTAAAATAGTGTTTTCTTAAAACCTTGGTTTTCAAAATTGTTTTTGTTTCCTAAATAAGGTTTGTTCCTTTTGTGGATTTTATGTAAGGTTTGAAATGTAATTTCAAAAGGTGTGGTCATTTGGCCTTTATTTTGTGTTTTAATGAATGTTAGGCTCAAAGGATCATTTGTCTCTTCCAACTAATGGATAAAGTTGTGTTAACTTTTAGAATAGTTTGTGTTTAGAAATTGTGTGTGCCTTGTTGGAGTTTTAAATGTTTTTAGGAAATGGTTTCGACATGGACATGATGTGACATCCAGGTTGTCACTTTATATGTTGACATGTATATATATATATAAGTATATGGGGTGCTCCTATCTAGGGTAACCCTTTATGGGTGAATTCATAGAGAGTGTCTGTGTTTGGGGTAGTCAAGTGTGGTGGTGACCTATGAGTTGAGTCACACATGTGAGGGACTCCTACTTACACAGTATTAATACCACCATGGGTTCATGGGCATCTTTTAGATGATCGAGTAATGGTTTCTGATCAAATTTGATTAGATGGGTTGGTACCCCCTGGATTGGTTGTTAGGCTAGGAGGGATTTTCCATTGGATTTGGTCAGTTTTAGGGTGGACAGTTGGTTATAGACTTAGGATCTTCACCATACGCCGACAGTTGGTTCCAAACCGAGTATGTTAAGGGGTCTTTTAGGTATGTTTAGGATCACCCATGGTTACTTGATCGTTTATATTTCTTGTTAACTTTTTGTTGTACTATTTTATCTCCAGCTCGTACTGTTTACCTATTTTATTTTATAACAGCTTTGGTATCACCTGTTTTGGTTTTTGTTTTCAAATGTAAGTTGGTTTTGGAAAATTATTTGTCTTTATGTTGGACTTTAAAATGGGGAAATGATTTTTGTTTTATTAAAATGTGAAAACCCCTACTTTAATATTGGTATTTCAAACTAGCATTAATAGACTATCTCATGGAAGGAAAGGTATGGATTATGTGTTGTTTTCATACTGAGAATTTTGGTTCTCACCCCTATGTTATCTTTTTCAGTTTTAGGTTTCATTAGTGTTGGATCGCTCTCAGAGCGAACATGGTTCTGAGTTGGGTGGCGACGTAGAAGGTCACATGGAGGTATGTGAATCTTATTTTCTTTATGCTACTAGTTTTATTTTTATTTTCAGTTTTTATTTATCTACTTATCTTTTATTAATGGGACAAATCATTCTCAGTAGTTAAATTTTGATGGCCAGCACTGGTTGTCATCCTGTGTGGATCGGCAACACCCCTTGGGGCATGTCGTGGGCTGGATCAGGTGACCAGTTTAGGTTCGACCTGGGTTGGTTTGTGACAAAATGGTATCAAAGGAGGTTATTAATATTTGGGGTTTCCATTAGATGGAGATTAGGATTTTTTGGACTCAGGAGGTAGGTAAAAGAATGGCGTCATAAACCCTTTCTCGTTACAAACCTCGAGTCGCTAGGGGTAGTCCATGAATTGAGTCATTGTCTCGTTCTGGTTTGTTTTAGATTGATGGATAACAACGGATACAAGCCGATGTTACATTGTGATTTCACATGGATTAGTGAACCATGTGGAGTCCGATTACATGGTTTAAGTTACTCTTAGTCGTTGACACTTAATTGGGGCATGGTCTACTACCATGTCGCCAGGTTAAGCATGACTACTAGTTCCTCAATCTGGTATCTTGATTCAAGTTGAGTGTTTTCTTGGTTCTGGTTGGTGTAAGTGCACTTTTTAAAATGAAAAATGTTTTTTGAAATGAGAATTATTTCTTTTAAATGTCTTTAAATTTTTGAAATGGGTTTTAAAACTAAAATCTATTGGTCTAAAAATATTGTGTTTTCTTGGAATTAGTAGAGAAATAGTTTGGGTGCAACCTCTGGTACTCTTTATGAACATTTTCACATGTGAGGGGATGCATGGAAAGTGTGTGTTAGTGCATATAGATGAAAGTGGATGAAGACATGTTCAACGTTTCATGGGATTACTTGGGTGTTTAATTGGAATTAAAGTCTTGACCTTGTTTTTCTAAAGTGATTTTAAAAGGGGAAAATATTTTTGGAAATTGAATTTGTTTTGAAAATTGGGTTTAGTATTTGGAAAGTGGCCTTGAAAGAAGGTAGTTTTGAAATATAAAATGAAAATGGGATTTTGAAAAGAGAATTTTTGGTTGTGTTTGTATTTGTTTGGTTTTTGAGCTGGTCATTTTGGCTTAGGATGTTACTTTTAATTATACTTTGATTGGATATTGGTTTCAGCTTTGTGTTTTATATGTTGTTCAGAAAATTCCACCCAAAAAGGTCCCCAATGTTTCGGATAAGTCATTCCCAGTTTTTGGTCCTTCTCGAACTTTTACTATCCTTTATGGTGTTCGGGGTCTGTTAGAGGCAGTAGAGTGGATTGAAGCGGTAAATCACATCTTCAGGGTATTGGGAACTCCCAAATCTGTCAGAGTGCATGCCGTTTTGGGTCTGTTCGAAGGTCTATCACTGGAAGAATTTAATTTGTTCTCCCCACCATCAATGAAAGTTGGGATGATGTTGGATGTATTTAAATCCGTCTTCATCTAATGGTTTATACCTGAAGAGGTGAAGAAAAATAAAAGGGAAGGGCTCATGCGTATTCAGCAAGGCTAACAGACGGTGAAAGCATATGTAGACCATTTCAAGGAACTTTTTTCATTTTCTTTAGAGGTAGCGTTGTAGGATTTGATGAATACTTCTCTCTTTTTCGGGGGTCTTCATTCTAAGATCAAGGAGTGGTTCCTCCCTTCTAAGGACTATCGTTTCAAGAAGCTGGTGGATGAGGCGTTCCTAGTTGAGTTGGTCTCCAATGCGTAGATAGTTGGTAATTCAGCGTATCCAATTGCTCATGAAGGTTCCCTATCTGGAGAGCAGGTTGTGCCAGAGGGACCTATTTCTAAAGAGTCCTCTGTAGTGTTCCTCACTTCTATTTTATCATACCGTTCAATGGTGTTCCATCAGTGTGGATGTTTAGGGCACACAAAACCATTATGTCGCACCCCTCTGAAGAAGTTCCATCATTGAGGGTGTCTGGGTCATATATAGAAGTTTTACAGAAAGTGTCACTTGAAGAAGATGTTGTGACTAGAGGACTCTAGTGATTGACTATGAGGAAGGTGATGCTTCATCCATTAGATCCCCAGCCACAGGTCTTGGGGTGAAGCTCTCACACAGTCAGGAGTTACCGGGGGTGTGAAGCCCTGGTCCAAGTTTTGTGTTCTGTGTTGGCAGTGGAACATTTAATGTCCTTTAGTGATTTCTACTATTAAAGTTTTAACATTGCTGTAATTTCATTATTTCATCATGAAGTTATGATGGAATCGTTATATTGTAATCCAACAGTTCTGTTTGTGGTTTTCTGAATCATGCTTTTTCTTAAAGTGTGTTTAGAACATGTATGGTTTGATCTCAATTTAGCTGTGTTCATTTGGAGATGTAAGTTCTTGTGAAAAAATCAGTATTTGAAGTTCTTCTTCGGTTCATTTATCAGGTTAAGTTCTGCTCAGAGGTTTTTCTCAACTGTTGGGGGTTTTTAGTCTTGGTCGAGAGTTCCAAGTTCCAGCGGAGGTATTATTTCGATCATTCTATATAAGTTAGTTTGGATCGGTTGGGAGTTCCCATGTCACCCCCCCGGGTGGTATGTTTGGGTGTTAAATTTCCACACCATTTGATTCTTTATGGTAGAGAGAACTCTCTCGTGTTCTCTCATCTCTTGTGTTATGGTTTCTTTTGGTTTCAATCATGCATGGATTTATGTTTTGTCTATCATTTGGATGAGTGACTTTCTGGGGGCAGAAAGTGTCTCTAGTGGGGATAATTGTCACACCCCAACTTTTAAATTTATTTTTATTTTATTATTTCTTTTATTTGGTTACTCGCATCAAGGTTCAGTTTGGTCTTGATTTAAAAAAATTTATGTTTAATGACTTCTGAGGGTTTTAGACCGGTACTTGGGCACCGCATGGTTGGCAGTGGTCATGCTGTCGACCCAGGTGCCCATGAAGATGTCTATCATTCAAAATAAATAAAGTTTTATGTGAATGAAATAAGTTAAATGTTTAAAACGTAATAATAATATTATTATTATTGTGTAGATGATAATATTGTTATTATTAATAATTGTTAATAATGTTATTATTATTTAAAATTATTATTAATGTTTTTATTATTTAAAATGAAATGCATGAAATTATTATTATTAGTATAATTCTAATTATTAGTCTTAATATTCAAATTGTATTTGTTCTTATTACTATTATTATTACTATTATTATTAATATTATTATTATTCTTCTTCTTATTAGAGAAATGAAGAAAATGGTATTAATGTGATTATTACTATTATTATTATAATTATTATAATTACTATTATTGTATTATTGATATTACTATTACTATTTTTGTTGTTTTTGTTGCTGTTGTTATTGTTTTTTTTTTGAAAAATGGTTATGATAATTATAAGAATTTTTATTATTATAATATTGGCATTATTTTTGTTGTTATTATTACTATGTTCTTATTATTAACAATATTATTATTATTATTAATTGTATTATTATTATATTGAAAAATATTTGGAAAACCCTAGGGGGCGTCCCCCCCCCTCCTCGCGGTGCAGTGCTACATCGACCCCTGGCTTGGCTTCACGCACGCGTGCCCCAACTCCCCTGTAGGTCCAAGACGCTCTGCCCCTTGAATCCCTCTGTACTCTGGAAGCCCTTCCCAATAGCGCCCCGTCTCAGCCCTCGCCCCTCCTCTTCACCGCTCAGGCCTCACCCTCCCACATCACCAGCCAGCTGACACCCCCTTCCCTCAGTTTGCCTCCTCCTTGTACTGGCCTCATCGCACCAGCCAACCCCCTCGCTGCACCTCCTCTCTTTCCATCTTGCTAGCTCCCAACCACTCCGGCCTCTCCCCTTCTCACTCGCCGCACTCCCGGCCAGCAGTGCACCCAACCCCCATCTGACTTCCCTCACCCCTTCCTCTCATTTTTTCCGGTCAGCTGAACCTCCCCTACTCTTTCCTTTTCGGTGTCCTCCAACTCATTGGTAGGAGTTCTCTGGTCCGGTGACCTCACCTCCGGTGTGTGATTGGTCCATAGGGGGGGGGTTTCTTCCTTCTGCTGAAGCGGCATCGCGGTCGCACGCTATTGAGGTAGGAAAATCTTCATTTTCCTTTCCGATTATGTTCATTTAATTCTTGAGTGTTTTTAATTAAATCCTCGATTTGATTCACCCATTCTCAATAAATTTGGTTAATATTCTATTGTGTTTTCAATCAAATTATTTTTACTAAAAATAGTTTCAAAGTATCTTCCCTGGTTATGTTTTTCTGTGGTTATGGAAACTGTTTTATTTAGATGTCAAATGTTGTATTAAGAGACTTTTAAACATGACAAGTGCCTTTGGGATACTCTTCAATGGTTTATCGTGATGTTTCTAGTTTGTGTAATTTGTTAAATCTATTTATGGAATTGTTTATAAAATTGTTTGATTTGTTTATATAATTTCTAGAAAACTAGTTTGGTTGCTTATAAAATTATTTATGCATTGTTTTAATAGCTTATAAAAATTGTTTAGAAACTGTTTAGTCTATTTATATAATTATTGATGAATTGTTTGGTATGTTTTCCTTGTTTCTTGTTTTTCAGAAATAGTGAAATTTGGAAATATTCTGGTCAAATGTATTTTTTGGTTTGGCATGTTTGGTTTCAAAACATTGTAACTTGGAAATTGTTTGAAAATTTATTTAAAAAGGGTTTTTTATGAATTTAAGGGGATTGTTTTGTGTTCTCTTAATAATTTGAATGGTTGGTCTTGATTTCAAATCAAATGGAGTCCTTGTGGTAATGGTTTATAAATGTCATCTTGGTTGTTTTTGATCCATTGGATGTTGGTACATCCATGGGTGCAATAGGTGCACACATGGATGTGCCCTCAAATGAATATGGCACCTTCAAAATAGTGTTTTCTTAAAACCATGGTTTTCAAAATAGTTTTTGTTTCCTAAATAAGGGTTGTTCCTTTGTGAATTTTATGTAAGGTTTGACATGTAATCTCAAAGGGTGTTCTTGTTTGGCCTTTAGTGTGTGTTTCGATGAATGTTCGGCTCAAAGGCCCATTTGGATTTCAAAACAATGGATGAAGTTGTGTTAAATTTTAGAATAGTTTGTGTTTGGAAATTGTGTATGCCTGGTTAGATTTTTAAATGTTTTTAGAAAATGGTTTCGACATAGACATGACGTGATGGCCCGATTGGAACTTTGTATGTTGACATGTGTGTGTGTGTGTGTGTGTGTGTAAGTATATGGGATTCTCCTATCTAGGGTAACCCTTGATGGGTGAATTCATAGGGAGTGTCTATGTTTGGGGTAGGCAAGTGCGGTGGAGACCTGTGAGTTGAGTCACACATGTGAGGACCTCCTACTTACATAGTATTACTACCACCATGGGTTTATGTACATCTTTTAGATGATCGAGTGACGGTTCTTGATCAACCCTGATTAGATGGGTTGGTACCCCTTGGATT
The DNA here is from genome assembly GCA_963277665.1 of Viscum album. NCBI lineage: Eukaryota > Viridiplantae > Streptophyta > Magnoliopsida > Santalales > Viscaceae > Viscum > Viscum album. Next base: position 79,249,411 of record OY728166.1, read on the forward strand.
GGTTGTTAGGCCAGGTGGGATTTTCCACTGGATTTGGTTAGTTTTAGGGTGGCCAGTTGGTTATAGAATTAGGAGATTCACCATACGTCGATAGGTAGTTCCTAACCGAGTTCATGCAGGGGTATTCTAGGGATTTTTAGGATTACCCATGGTTACTTTATCATTTATATTTCTTGTTTACTTTATGTTGTACTAGTTTATTTCCAACTTGGACTGTTTACCTGTTTTATTTTAGCACAACTTTGGTATCACCTATTTTGGTTTTAGTTTTCAAATGGTAGTTGGTTTTAAAAAATGATTTGTCTTTGTGTTGGACTTTAAAATGGGGTAATAATTTTTGTTTTATTAAAATGTGAAAAACACTATTTTTATATTTCTATTTCAAACTAGACTTAATAGACTATTTCGTTGAAGGAAAGTTATGGATTCTATGGTGTTTTACTACTGAGAATTTTGGTGATCACCCTTACATTATATTTTTAGTTTCAGGTTTCATTAGTGTTGGATCTATCTTGGAGTGAACGTGGTTCTAAGTTGGGTGGTGTCCTAGAAGGTCACATGGAGTTATGTGCAGCTTATTTTCTTTTTGCTGCTAGTTTATTTTTATTGTCATTTTTTATTTATCTTCTTATATTTTGTTCATGGGACAAATCATTCCCAATAGTTAAGTTTTTATTCTCGACACTGGTTTCCATCCTGTGGGGATCGGGAACACCCCTTGGGACTTGTTGCGAACTGGATCGGGTGACCGGTTCAGGGTCGAACAGGGTTGGTTAGTGACACCCGTAGTATGTATCCTCTTATATCATATACAGATAAGGATTTAGGGCATATTCCTTTCAATCTCTCATTTGATCTAAAGACCTAAAGACTTTGTTTCATTTCACCTTATATTATATCATATATAATAACTTGTGAAACCATATCCAAAACTCCTTTTGGATATATTTTCCAACACCCTTTTGGAAATATACCATCAACTCCGCCTTATATTGAATCATATGAAATACCTTGTGAATACCCTGTTAGGTCAGATATGGTAATGGTAGATGGTCTACAGGGGGTGAATATACCAAATTAAAAATTTAATCAAATAAATTAATTATTTAAATAAATTAACAATGTTAATTATTATAATTAATTAGAAGTAGAAATAAAATAAAGAACACATAGATTTTTATACTGGTTTAGTCCAAAGTGGACCTAGTCTATTCTTATACCTCTATACTCGGTGAGAGATGTGTGTACACTAAACTGATTTTTGGATCGATCACTGATGTAGAATTAAACCGCGTTCGTCACTCATCAATCTGTCACCGCTCGATCTAAATCTCGATCGTCGATCCACCATCATTTGTGAGAGAACCTCTCCTCCTTTCCTCATAAAAACTGTAAGGTTATGAAGATAACCATGTATTTTATGACAAGGCTCATTTAAAAATAAAATCATCATTTTATTTCCACGTAACGTTAATTAAAATATTTTTATTAAATATTTTAATGACATTCATGTCCAAAAACTAACTTTCACCCTCGACCCACGTCGGTTGTGGTTAGACCCTACCTAAGGAAAACACACCATTAAGAACTCAACGGTGGTCTTATATTTTCAATCCAAGCCACTTTTCATGAGTTATAAGGATTTGAAAAATAAAATAATTTTATTTAATTATTTTATTAACGATTACGTCCTTTTCGGTTTTTTCCATAGATGACCCGCGCCAACTAAAATTGGGTCACGTCTAGGGTAAATCCACTACAATAAGCTCAACGGTGCCCTCAGATTTCTGATCGGGGCACTCATTTAAGAGTTATTCCACTTTTTCAAAAAAATCACGTGTGTGTGCTATTAAAAACTTGAACAATTTTTAACGATTTGTTCCAGGTACACTGGGCCTCGGAATCGCACGCCGTCTCAGCACCTAGTCTTGGAATTTTTACAATTAATTTATAAAATCAGATTTGGAAAAATATTAGTCATTTAATTCTCCCCGCCTTAAGGATTTGCATCCCTGAAAGCCAAACCAAGGGTTACTTAAACAGATGAGGGAACTGAGCAAAAACTTAAGCCTCTCGTCCCATGTGATCTTCTGGATTTCCCATGCTATCATCGGACACGCACTAAAGGAACCAATTGTCCACAAAGGATATCTCTCATTTCAATCATTGATCTCCATGACTAGGATGAAAAGAGAGAATCATGATATGAAACTATTGTCAATGGAATTCCATGTAGCCAAAGTATCTCTTTCACGTAGAGGCTTCCCAAGCCCTCTACTGAACTCTGAATCTATCTAGCTTGGAGGTGGGTTGACTTGGTGAGTCAGTCAATGATCACCCAGATAGTATCATGTCTCCTATATGTCTGTGGTAAACCCATAAAAAAGTCCATTGAGATCTTTCCCACTTCTTCTTGACACCCTAAGAAAGAAAAGGAGAAACCCTTTCCAAACATAGGTGGCCCAACATAGAGAGTTGGTAAACCATGTACTGATTCAAAGAATCACCCAGCTTTCAAATCAACAGGTAATCCCAACTTCAACCCATTCTGTCATTCACAGTGTCCTCTCTAACACTTGCATGCATATCCTGACGCATCCTGCCACTCCAAGCTTCCACTACTGCCACAAAAACGGGGCCTCCTTACCCCATATATCATAACAACCCTATAGGATCAGTCATTCCAAGATCACATCACATCACAAATGGTAGGAAAAAAACATACAAATCAAGCTCTCGAAACTAAATAAAGGAATACATCGTTTCCACAAAAAGAGTTTCCAAGGATCTAATAGGGAGGTACTACAAAAAAGGGAGAGTATATAACTTCCTTAGAACCTCCTCCCTCAACATTAATGGTACTACAATGCATCCCCTAAAAATAATGACATGATCCCCACCTTTTGAATATTTATTAGGGGCATTCCCTATAGAAAACTAATCATGTAGGGTCTCATAGTTGATATCCCCAAGTTGTGCCTCCCTGACTCACTATAAGAGTGGAGGGGTGACAACCATAAACTAGAGGTAAGCTACTCCATCTCCATCCACAAAGGATATCTATAGTGTGGACCACTTCTCTGACATCTCACTTAGTAACTATAAGTTGGATCTCCTACCGAGAGCATCTACCACTATGTTCCCCTTCCCTGGAGTATAGAAAATCTCAAATTCATAATCTTGGAGGGACTCTATCCACCACCTCTATCTCAAGTTTAGATCCTTCTAAGAGAATATATACTTGAGACTCTTATGGTTAGAGTATATGGTAAATTTATCACCCATCAGGAAGTGTCGCCACATATTCAACATTAAGACTACCGTAACTAGCTCAAGATCATGGGTCGTGTAGTTCTACTCATGTTGTCTCAATTGGCGTAAACCATAAGCAATAACCACTTTCCCATAAATCAATAAACAACCAATCCTAGTCCCTGATACATTGTATAACACTACATACCCAATTCCCTCCTCTAGTAGTCGCAATATGGGAGTGCTCATTAACCTCTTCTTCAGCTTCTAAAAACACTAATGACACTTCTCTGTCCACATGAATGGATTTCCCTTCCATGTCAAAGCCGTCAAGGGTGATGCTACCCTTGAAAATTCTGGCACAAACCTCCGATGGTACCCCGCGAAACCCAAGAAACTTGTTGGGATACAATCCATCAAGGTATCATTGAAGCATTTTTTAAGTGATTATGTTTGTTGACAAAGTGGGCCTCTGTGTTGTGTTTGTTGACAAAGCAGACCACGGTGTTCAATTTGTTGACAATGGGGGTTTATATGGTGAGTTGTTGGGTTCAAGAGTTTTTGTTGACAATCCATGATTGAAAGAAGAACCTCAAAAAAGGAATGGATGATCTGGAGGCGGTATAAAAATAAAAGATATAAGGTGGCACCGTTTTTGAGTGTTTGCCAAATTTTTGGGCCCTAAAATCGCCAAATGGAGAAAAGTGTTTTTAGAAAAGTTAATTGTGCGCCAGTGTCTTGGAGGCTTGGAAATTTGTGCGCCACATGCTTTTCAAGATCAAAACATCAAAATATGGAAAAGGAAAGAGGGATGCCCGAGTGTTTTTTTTGGGAGCGCAAGGTGACTAATGAGATAGAGTCTTAGGCGGCTGGACTTGCACACTGGGAGGAGACTTGCACGTGACACTCAGGGTGACCAAAATGCCTATAAATAGAGGTCTACCCCTCCTCATTTAGATAGAATCTCAAAACTTATAGATAATTCAAGCTCTAATTGTGCAAGTAGGTTTGGGCGCGCAAGTGGTGGTTTGGGCGCGTAAGTGTAGAGATATTCATAAGTTGCGTGTCAGTTTATTGTTTCACACCAATATTGGTTTGGGCGTAAAAGGGTACGAGTCTCCCAAGTTCGGAGTTGGAGAAGGAAGTTTCACGCAAGTGGTTAGGTGACACTTGTGCGCCAGGCTTGGAGAAGCACGTTGAAATATAGAGTAGCATGCCATGCATTGGAGAAGCACGCCAAGCATAGAGAAGCATGCCAGTCATTCTAGGGTTGCACGAAAGTTGGAGGATTTCTCAGTACACCCGGTGAAAATTGAGATTCATCTGTGGGTGAAATTTGTATGTCAATAGAGAATCTATCAATAGTTAAGAATGCAGAAGTAATTAGTGATAATAAAGGGACCTACAAGTCCATAAACTGTGAGTGAATCCTTTCCAGAGTAGTGAGCAAAGGAAGGTAAATAAGGTGATCCTTTCTACCTTTACTGAGCCAGAGAGAGAGAGATAGGGAGTGACCCTTGGGAAAGCAGTGATCTGACCCTAAACATTGTAAAGGCAGTGATCCTAGGCATAGAAGTGATCTATCCCGAACATTTTAAATTTTTAGTGAGATTTTGTGGATTTGGTACATCACCACATTGTTGTTGTATGCTCCTTTGATGTTTCCCAGTGAGGGTGAACCAAGTAAAAATTTATGTGTCAATCTTCTTGGTTTCTTAGATTGCATTCAAAGCATCATCATCAGATAAATAAGGGAAGAATAATATCAACAGTAAAATATAAGTGCAAAAAAGTGACCCTTATAATAATTAGGTCAAGATCTAGTGGGGTAGGGATAATTTTGAAAATAATATCCATACCTTGATTCACCCCCCCCCCCCTCTCAGGGTATCTAGGCCCCATTTGGTCCTAACAATTAGAATCATAGGGAAGGTTTCTTTTATCAAATTTTTTTTCTCTGACTTGGTTTAGTCAATTTGTGTGGTTAAAGATTCAATTTTCTCTTATCTCGGTGTACCATGGAAAAGGGAAAAACATAAAAGAAGAATCAAAAGTCATATGTTATTCCTCAGTGTGGAAGTGTTTATGGAAAAAGTGTGATTTAACTAAAGGAATCAAATTGCTTGATAAAGGAAGGCTTGGATGAATCTAATAGTAAAAAGATAGATTCACTCAAAAATGATGTAGGAAAGAGTGAAGTAATTTTGTAAGAACCCGGGTTTTTTGAGCGGGTTAAAATCTAGACCTTGTTTGAATTTTTTACTTTTTTCTAAGAAAATTGGAGAAATTGGGAAGTTTCTAGAAAATTCAAGATTACATTTCATGTACCTTAAGTACACGCTGTGTACCCTTTCCCATGTGAGAAGGCTATACATGGCGTGTAGGCTTCTTGGCGGGGTAGAATGTTTTTTAGAAAGTACACATCGTGTACTATCTGTACACGCCGTGTAGAGGGGATACGTATGGGGAGATACATGGTGTGTTGGGGATGTCAGTCGGGTAGATAGGTATATGTTGTGTACCATAGGTACACGCCGTGTAGTCATTTGGAAAGTCCTCAATGAAATACCAATCATTATATGAACATTAAAATGATACATGGTGTGTAGTCCTAAGTACATGCCGTGTATTTTCTTTTTTTTTCGCTCAAATGGGTAGTAGCCTCATTTTGAGGTGGAAACTCAAACCCTCGACGAGTTTGAGTGAGGAGAGCCTTATGGAATTCATTTTTCTCCCAATCGCCTGTCCAAAATCCATTTATATTGACTTTGGATGCGTTAGAACCCCCTCGGTAAGGCCTTGATTCTTCTTGAGTTGTTCTTCTTGATTTATGTTCTATGATGAGTTATAGGGGTTTGAGAAGTTTTGATTCTTTTGTAGATATACTGCGTTTTAGACCTAATTGGAGGCTGTTATCAGAGGAGTATCATCGTACTAGTATGAGGTAGGTGGTGCATACCTCTTTTTATGTTTTCATGGACTTTTGGGTGGCGCGACTTTGGCGCGTTTTTGGTTATTTTGAGCATGACACTTTTTTACCTTCTATTGCATGTTTAATTGTTATTTGACCTATGGGATGCCTTTGGGTATGCCCTGTTACCTATTTTGATTGAGCGGGGTCAGGCGAGTGGTTGTTTCTCATTGGGACATTTTGTATGGGGGATGCCAAAATGGTTATAATTGATTTGTATTGGTTAAAACTATTGAGTTTAGATTATTAAACCTTGATTACATTGTTTAGAGGCATTCAAGACCTCATTGTTGTTGTTTGATAACCATTGGGCTAGTGAAATTCAACTGTTTAGATTGTTTTTTCTATTTATGTGATTTTTTTAAATATGTTATATATGTAATTGCTGAATTGCATATGCTGGAACCTTTGGGTTGTGTTGGGCATGGCCCTGATATTTCTTGAGTGATTTTGATCACAGGTTTGGCTTGGTACGGATTACCTTGGGTGGTTTTGACCATGGGATTGGGTGTCATGGACGTCGGGATTTAGGCAGTGTGACTGTCAGGTTGGGCATGGCCAGATTTACTTGGACAGTGAGGTCGTCGGACTTGAGCGGCATGGTCGCAAGGACATGAGGTGTCAGAGGTGTTGTGGCTTGGGTATTATTTTGGTGATTAATGCTCACCCAGAACTTTGAGTAGTGTGCACACAGAGAGACTCTATGATGAGGTGGTTTTGACCACTTGTGTGGGTAGAGGCCCCCGTTAGTTGTGGTTTAGGTACTATTGGTTTGGGGGTACTTTTTTTAGGAAGCCACGTGGAAGGCGAGGAGCCTTTAGGGATAGCGTTGAGGCTATTGGGATGGGGGAAAAAGGATCTCCATTATTTGAGGGTAGATATTATTTTCCTTCAGTTACTTTATTTGAGAGAAGACATCATTGTCCCTCTGGTTACTTTATTTGAGGGCAGACATCGTTGTCCCTCTAATTACTTTATTTGAGGTCAGATATCATTGTCCCCTCTGAGTTACTATTTCTTGGGCGTGCCTTCGGGACGTCGGTACTTGAGACACGTGGTGTCAGGGGGCACACAGTTCCGGGTTACATGATAGAGATTTCAGCGTTGGCCAAAGCAGGTGACACTCCATGGTGGCTGTTGAGCACCAGTGGAGTTTGTGTTTGTTTGTGTGTATCTTACTATTTACATTTTTCCTTATTAATGCATACCTGATTAAACACTTATATTAGGTATGCACCGTTGGGTGGTATCCTACTAAGATTCGTCTCACACCCTACACAGTCCCTTCGGGATACGTGCAGGATTTATGGATTTACATGTAGGAAAGAGGTTAGCTTCAGGAGATGGACTCCATTAGCTATTGCATGGAGATGGTGTGGACCTTGAGGTATTTCCTAGATGGAGTTTACTTTTTTTACTTCTTTCACGTGTCAGCATGCTTATTTATTTTGTAGCTACAATTGGTTAGCCATTGGTGCCTTTACATATGGACATGTATGACCTTATTTTGATGTATGTTTGTTTTTCAGTAGTAGTTACATGTGATCATCATGCTTTTGTGTTTACTTTCTACTACTATTTTATATATTTATTATTTCTGTTTTTTATCGATATTGAATGTGCTTCCACTCTGCGGGTCTGGTTTGAGTCTGCTGAGTCATTTATTCCACTGCATCTTTATTTTTACCCTTGGACCAGTACCATTATCATCCTCTGAGAGGGTATAGCCTACCTACTATACCTATAAGACTCTCACTTCTTGTCAGCAGCCTTTGGCATTCAGGGAGGTGAGCCTAAGGTAGTAGCACCTGATCCAAGACTCTCGCTGCTAGTCAGTAGCCTTTGGCATTCGGGGAGGTGCGCCTAAGGTAGTAGCACTCGATCAGTTTAGCACTGTTTGGGTGGCTATTCAGGTCCGGGTCATTAGAACTTGAAATTCAAAGTGATACTAAAACTATTGATTATGAAGAAGTTTCAATAAGGAGGCCACCAATAGATGATGTCGACATGACAAAGGAATTGGATCGAAAATTGGTTGAATAAGTTAAATCTAAAGATATCTAGATCCAAGTACTTGAAATTAAGGTTAACAAGCTAAGAGGATTGAATCAAAGGCTTATTGATGTGGCTACTAACCTGAAGGAGAATAATGATTCCCAAGATGAAGAAATAAAAGAGATATCTTTGAAGGGAGAGAAATTAAAAGCTGATGATAAGGGAAATACTATGATCTTAGATAACATTAAAAATTTGAAAGCCATATATGATGATCTTATTATATAGCTAACCAAAATAGTTCAGGATTATAAAAGACTACAACAATAGAATGCATGATGTGATGATTATGTTACCTAGGTAAATTCTATACTAAAGGATAAATCTGACATGATAGATAGTCCCACACAAGAATTGTAAGACGAAATGAGTATCAGGAAGAATCTTAGAAGAGAACTCAATGCTCAACATGAATCAAGAGATAAGAAGATTTAGAAACTGGGGGAAGAAATAGAATCAGTCAAGAAAGAAATGGAGAAATCTAATTCCAAATACAAGCCCAAGTTGAAGGATTCCTTGCACTTACTATTTGATTATCCTTTGGCAGGTGATGATGAAATGAAATCTAAATATGCTACCTCAGAGGAGAAGCATGAAAGGATAGTGTCATCCCAAAGGACATCCATTTTGGGAAAATATTGAATTGGATATGATGATCCCACTTCTATGCATGATAGGAAGAGAGTAGTAAAGAGTACCAGAGATAAGAAAAACCTTGTAGGTGCTGGAGATATACCTATAAAGGATTTTACAAGAATTAATGACAACATGTGCTATTTCTGTGTGATTTATGCTCACACATCAAGATTTTTTTCAAAGGATCAAGAATACATTTCATGCTGTGAAGATTAAAGTTTTACTAAATATAAGAATAAGAAGAAGTTTCATGAGAAATCAGAAAGAATAGTCTCTCAAAAGAAAGAATTAATCATATGTTATTACTGTGGAAGAATCGCTACTAGAAAATAGGCTTTTGAGCCCCTTAACCTATAGTGACCGCCAATGGAGGTCACTACAATTCCCTAAAAAGGGGGGGGGGGGTCTTTAGCGCCCCCTCCCTCCCTCCTCGCAAAGCGCCCCCCCTTCCCCCCTCCCCGTCGCTCGCGCACTCCCCGTCGTCGCGCCCTCCTCGTCGCCCCGTTCTCCGTCGCTTGCGCCCTCCCCGTCGTCGCACCCTCCCTATCGCCTCGCTCCCCTCTGCCTGCACCCTCCCCGTCACCGCGCCATCCTCGTCGCCCGCCCTCCCCACCGCCCCGCTCTCTACCCGCCCCGCCCTCCGCCGCCCTGCCCTCCGCCGCCCCGCCCTCCGGCCGGCCGCCCTCCACCGGCCCCGCCCTCCGCCGGCCCTGCCCTCCGCCTTCCACCCTTCGGCCGCCCTCCGGCTACCAGCCGCCCTCCGGCTGCCCTCCGGCCACCCTTCATTGGCCCCGCCCTCCTCCAGCCACCCTCTGCCCTCCGGCTCCGGCCGCCCTACGGCCTCCCTCTTCCCTCGGGCCTCCCGCCTCCAGGAGCCCGGCAGCCCTCGGGCTGCCATCCGGCAGCCCTCTGTCCGCCCTCCGGCCGCCCTCCGCTAGCCCCGACCTCCTCCTCCCTCCCTCCGCCCTCTGACTCCCGGCCGCCCTCCGCCTTTCGGTCAGCCTACGGCCTCCCACCACCCACCTTCGGCAGCCCTCCGGCCGCCCACTGGCCTTCGGCCTCCAGCCCCTCTGACCTCCACCCTTGGCCCTTCGCCCCCTCATCCCTCCCCCCAGCACCCCAAACACCCCCCCCCCCCTCCACACCTTGCCAACCCCCGTCCCCTTCTTCTTCATCCCCTACCTCGCCGCACCACCGCCACCCGTCCCCTCCTTCACCGTCCCCTCCCTCGTCGAACTAGCTCCGGCTCTGGCTCCCCACCGCTGCCTCTCCTCTCCCTCGCAGCACCGCCATCGGATCCCCTCCCTTCCAGGTTTGTAGCGCAATCAGGTATGACATGGGCTTTCACTTACATTATTATTTTATAAATGGTTCACAAACAATTAATTAGTATTTATTTTAAATATATTTGATATGAAAAATGAAAATGTAATAAGTCTTGTGTAAATGTTTGTTATAGGGATCTTAATTATGGATAACAGTTGGATTGATCTTCCAAATCGAATGTCTAGAGAGTATTTCAATGTCATTATGCAGTTTATTGACTTCACTAGAGGATTTGAAAGTGACTATATTAGTTGTCCATGTAGAAAATGTGCTAACAGATATCAATTCACACGATATACTATGAGGGAGCACATATTCTTTAATGGATTTCTGAGAAATTATAAGAGTTGGACTCATCATGGAGAAGAATATGTTCTTTGTGAGAATACTAATACAGTTCAGATGGATGTTGATGCAAGGATGAATGATCCAATACATAAAATGATTACTGAAATGGTACGTGGGTTGGATCCTGAAGGCATTGACATCTAGAATCTTGAGACCGGTGAGATAAATCTTCGCTCTGTTGTAGATCGTGATTCGAGGAGGTTTTATGAAGTAATTGATGATGCAAAAACAGAATTATATCCTGGATGTACTTCTTTCAATAAATTGTCATTTATCGTGGAGTTGTTGCATTTGAAGACTTTGAATCATTGGTCAGACACATCATTCGATATGTTGTTGGTGTTATTGAAAAAGGTTCTTCCTGTCGATGCTAAGATTCCCGAGTCGTATTACCATGATCTTAAGCTGATAGAGAACTTAGGTTTTACATATGAGACCATAGATGCATGTGCAAACAATTGTATGTTGTTTAGAAAGGAAACTGCCCATTTGGATATTTGTACGGTTTGTGGTGCTTCCAGGTGGAAAGAGAACAGGGGAAATCAGACTCATTAAAGTCAGATTGTGATACAGGGGAAACCGATTTCCGTAAAGCAAATGCATTACTTTGCCCTTAAACCAAGGTTGAGAAGTTTTTTTATGTCATATAAAGTTGCTAATTTAATGAGATGGAATGTAGAAAGATCTCATGAAAGTGATATGTTAACCCACCCGGCAGACTCTCATGCATGGAAGGATTTTGTTAAGAGACATCCCGACATTTCCAAAGATGTTTGTAATGTCCGATTGGGATTGGCAGCAGATGGTTTCAATCCATTCAAGTCTATGGTTGGTGCAACTCATAGCACATGGCATGTGGTGTTGGTTCTGTATAATCTTCCTCCGTGGCTTTGTATGAAGCAACGATTTATATTACTTTCCACTCTTATTGATGGACCTAAAAGTCCGAGGGATAAGATTGATGTTTACCTTCAACCATTGATTGATGAGTTGAATAAATTTTTGGGCGATTGTGTGATGACTTATGACTGTGAAACGAATGAAATGTTCAAACTGCAGGCTGCTTTATTGTGGACAATCAATGACTTCCCAGCTTATGAAAATTTATCAGGCTGGAGTACGAAAGGGGAATTTTCTTGCCCTTGTTGCAACAAAAGTAAAAAAATTGTATGGCTTAAGCATTCCAAAAAATGGGCATACATGGGTCACAGACGTTTTCTCCCCCCTCAGCACAGGTTCAGAAAGGACAGAGTGGCATTTGATGGTTCTAGAGAGTTAACCCCAGCATCAAATATCATGACAGGAGTAGAAATATTATCGCAGATTGAGGAAGAAAACATCTGCACGGTATATGAAATTCAGGATTTGGTGGCTCCTCCGGTACGTAATATTCGAGCTGCGGGTAGGCAGCGCAGTCATAATTGGAAAAAGAAAAGTATTTTTTATAGTCTTCCGTATTGGAAAACTAACATGTTGAGGGATAATTTGGATGTCATGCACATTGAAAAAAATGTTTGTGATAACATATTGTGGACCATTTTAGGTGTCAGTGGGAAATCAAAGGACCATGTTAATGCACGCCATGATTTGGAAGAAATGAGTTTAAGGAAACAGTTGCATTTACAATTAGCTGAGGGAAACAAGGCATATATTCCTGCTGCATAGTATACGATGACTACAAAGGAGAAAGAGAAATTTCTTTCCATTTTGAAGATGCTCAAGGTGCCTGGTGGTTACTCGTCTAATATTTCAAAGTGTGTGAATCTGACGATCAAGACATTGCAATGGTTGAAAAGTCATGACAATCACATACTACTTCAGCAGTTGATTCCAATATCCATTTGTGATTGTTTATCCCCCAATGTTATTCAGCCGTTGATTGAGATGAGTAATTTTTTTAGAAAACTTTGTTTAAGAAATCAATGAATGAGTGATTTAAAAAGTTTATAGGACCGAATTGTACTTACGCTTTGTCACTTTGAGAAACTATTTCCCCCCTCATTTTTCGATGTTATGGTCCACTTGACAGTGCACCTAACTGATGAAGTAATGGCTGCTGGTCTAGTGCAATTCAGGTGGATTTATCCTATTGAGCGGTATTTAAGTACATTGAAACGATTTGTACGCAATAGAGCTCGTCCGAAGGCATCAATAGCCAATGGTTATTTGATGGATGAGTGTACTACTTTTTGTGCAGAATATCTTACAGATGTTGAAACAAAATGAGATAAGCCATCTCGGATTCAGGATGGTCCAGTTGGAGAAGGAACCACATATGATATGGACAACATCGAGTGGATACAAGCGCATCGATATATCTTGTTCAATACTCCATCAGTTGCACCATTAATGCAGTAAGTATCTTATCACATTTATTGTTTAACTTTTAAATGTTTTGTTTGCATAACTTGATCATTTAAACATTGCTTTATCATTTGAAAAAAACGCATTAATGAGATAAAAGAAGAGATGTATCGTGCGACTGAGTTGCAAATTCAACAGTCTCATTATGCGTCATTTCATGATTGGTTCAAGGATTATGTACGTATAAATTGATTTTCATTATGAGTGAAGTATTATACTAATTGCTTTCTTCATATATCATTATTGAATTCTATGAATTATGTAGGTTCATAAGATGAGGGAGTTAGGGGACCCCACACTAACTGAAGAATTTATCCAACTGGTTGAGGTTCCATCTATAACGGCTCTTCCTTATAAATCTATAGATGCTAATGGTTTTCGATTTCGCATTAAAGATGTTGACGACAAATGAGCAACACAAAACAGTGGCATCGGTTGTCCATTTTTTGATTCTGGTTATTACTATGGTCAATTGATAGACATCATTGAAGTTGTACACACACACAGGTTGAAGTACATATTGTTAAAGTGTAATTGGGTTGATGCAGTGCATGGATGTAAAGTCGATCAATATCAGTTTTCATTGGTGAATTTTAACTATATGTTATACAGAAATGAACGAGTTGATAATGAACCTTTCATTTTGACATCATAAGCAGAAGAAGTATTCTTCGTTACTTTGCCTTCGAATCCAAGTTGGCAAGTTGTTGTCAAAATGTCTCGGCGAGGAGTGTTTGTATTTGAAAAAGATGAACCTGAGATCGTTCCTTTTGTTTCCCAAAAACTTGATCAACATACCGTAGTTCAACATGAAGAAGATATTTATTGGGTTAGAGCGGATGTTGAAGGAGAAACGGTCGATTTTCATGCTTAATGAAAGGTATAATTGTTTTCCCACTATTCAGCCTAAGATATCATAAATTATGTAAACATTTTATAAATCCTTGTAAGTTTAATCCTCACTTTTTGAAGTTTCTTCAGTTATAAATATTTAGGGTGATTTAACTCATGTTATATTGATGTTATTATCGGATTATCTTCCCATTGAGGTATTCTTCATTTGGTTTATGTGCTGCTTGAATTTTTATTAATTCAATTTGAAATTTGGCTATGCATTGATTGGTTTTGTACATAATTTGTATATCTGTTTTGTGAACTTTATGATTTTTTAAAATTCATTCCCAACTAATTATTCAATCCCTTTTTGTTTTATTAACAACTGTACAAGTTTGATTTTTTTTAAAACAATCCAATTTATCATTTGGACACTTTGGATAGTCCCCTTACTAATGTTTTCCATGACTATAGGCATGTCAGGGGAAGAGGCAGAAGATCCACCATCATCCATCTGAGGCATCTACGTCTCAGGGTCGAGGTATGTTGGAATGTCATTGTCTCTATTTATTATGTAATTAATAAACATATATATATATATATATATATATAACATCTGTCAATTTGTATATAAAATTGTTTTCAACAGGATCAGACCCGACTGCTTCTTCCTCTCGCAGGAGAGGCCCTGGTTGTGGCATATTATCATGAATTCTGACACGAATTTTGATGTTTCATTTGATGAGGTATTTCATCCTGTGGGATGGAATGCCCCTGCATTTTATTCATCAGTTGGTTCATATCATACGTGATCCACATCGATTTCCATTGACCGTGCGTGACTGGGCTTCTATCCCTCAGGACACATTAGATCATCTTTGGAGGGAGGTTCAGGTAAGAGGACAATTTTACTTTATTCCCTATGTATAAACAACAATAACATATGTGATTTTTTTCTTTAATAACAAAATTTGAAAGTATGTCCAGATGAGTTTCCGCCAGTGTGTATGAGAAAATGTCATAAGATGTGGAAAGACTATAAAGGCAAAGTCAAGAGGGACCACTGGGTACCAAATTTTGGTGCCCCAAACATTCTAGAAAAAGTCTCGAGAGGTGTCCTCCCGGCTCAGTGGAGTGATTTAGTTGAATATTGGTCTACTAAGGGGTGTTGCAGTTTGTATATTTATTTTGGTATATATTATTTTCAAGAATATGTGTTTGATATTTGAATGAATTGAATGTAGGAGGTGTCTACACGCCATTCTGAGAATCGAGCGTTGTAGGGACCACCTCACAGGCTCAGGACTCGTCACGTGTCTCAGATCCGACATGAGGTATTTATTATTCATTTTTTAATTTTTTTTTAATTAATACGGTTTTGTGTTTATATTCTATTCATATATAGTTGCGGGAGCAAGGTGCACCAACTGATAAAATGTCGGTGTGGATGAGGACTCGTGATCGCAATGATCCAGAGGCTGCAACATTGATAGTAAGTTCTTGTACTCATTACCAATACTTACATAAAATCTTTATATTAATATATGTATATATATTAAAATATTTCACAGGCTCAATTTGAAGTTGAATTAGAACATCTGCCAGAGGACCAGCGACAACTTCCCATGTGAAGGGATGAGATATTTCATCGCATCATTGGTCGGGACGGACATGGATATAGTTTGACCTATGGAACATGGATTCCTCGTTCTGTAGTGTCACGCGCTGCACTTGTCGGTCCTGCTGTTGCTCAAATGACACAGCAGCTGTCAGATTTCGACGCACGACTGTGGGCTTCCGAGGAGGAAAATGCGCAATTGGCTGCTGAGGTTAGAGCACTGCGGGAATATGTGCGTCCAGGTGATGGTGCAGGGGATCACACGATGCAGGTTTATACTTTATTTATTTATTTAATTTAAATTATTTTTGTTATGAAAATATTCATAATGTTTATTTATTGTAGGCCACTGGCCCACCGGATGGAGGTCAATGATTAACACGCATGACACATCATATTCACGAGGTGTGTTTTGGCCTCATGCAATGTTTGTGTGCACGAATTGAGAAATAACCATGAAACTGATTATTGATTTGGATATTTTTTGTTCATTTAATTTTCAATGTTTAGAATTTCATGTTCTGAAATTTTTTTGAAAAAAATACGTGATTCCTAATATAAATCATTAAACTTGTTTTTGATGAATGAGTTGAGTTCACTATTTGTAGTCCCCGACCTACCCCGGACAGCCCTCGCCACACTCTGGACAGCCCTCCCCGCACCCCGGACAAGCCCCCCCACCCCGGACACCCCCCCCCCCCCCCGCATCTCAGATAGCCCTCCCCGCACTCCGGACAGCCCTCCCCACACCCCAGAAAACCCTCCCGCACCCCGGACAGCCTTCCCCGCACTCCGGACAGCCCTCCCCGCACCCCGGACAGCCCGCCCGCACCTCGGACATGCCCCCCCGCACTCCGTACAGTCCTTCCCGCACCCCGGACAGCCCTCCCGCACCTCGGACAGCCCTCCCCGCACTCCGGACAGCCCTCCATACACCCTGGACAACCCTCCCGCACCCCGGACAACCTTCCCCGCACTCCGGACATCCCTCCCCGCACCCCGGACAACCCTCCCTCACCCTGGACAGCCTTCCCCGCACTCCGGACAGCCCTCGCCGCACCCCGGACAGCCCTCCCGCACCCCAGATAGCCTTCCCTGCACTCCGGACAGCCCTCCCTGCACCCCGAACACCCCTCCCGCACCCCGGACAGCCTTCCCCGCACTCCGGACAGCCCTCCCCGCACCCCGGATAGCCCCCCCCCCCCCCCCCCCCCCCCCCCGCAGCTCAAACAGCCCTTCCCGCACTCCGGACAGCCCTCCCCGCACCCCGGACAACCCTCCTGCACCCGGGACAGCCTTCCCCACACTCCTGACAGCCCTCCCCGCACCCCGGACAGCCTTCCCCGCACTCCGGACAGCCCTCCCCGCACCCCGGACAACCCTCCCACACTCCGGATAGCCACCCCGCACCCCGGACAGCCCTCCCTCACCCCGGGCAGCCTTCCCCGCACTCCGGACAACAATCTAATTATTATTTGCAAAGTGTACGCGTAGACGGCACGTCAATCGGACTTGCGGTCTGTGCGGTAGGCCTCATTATTCGTTCTTTAAGTGTTGCACACGCTTGATAAACGTGCGTGGGGGGGGTCCAAATGGGCTGAATGAGGTCCGAATGGCCTGAAATCAGATGACATCAAAGGGTGAGTGAATTTTGATGTGTTTGAGCAGACGACACATCAATCGGACGTGCCGTGTGCCCGCGGTGACCGGGAACGCCGTTCTGGTGTCACAAACGGCCAAAACGGGTGTTTAACGGTCAAATACATAGAGGACGACATCGAATTGACCTAAAATCACAGGAAAACAATCTAATTATTATTCGTGATGTGTACGCGCAGACGGCACGTCAATCGGACGTGCGGTCTGTGCGGTAGGGCTCATTATGCGTTCTTTAAGTGTTGCGCGCGATTCATAAACACGCGTGGGGGGGGGGGTCCAAACATGCCGAATGAGGTCCTAATGGCCTTAAATCATACGACATCAAAGGGTGAGTGAATTTTGATGTGGTCGAGTAGACGGCGCGTCAATCGGACGTGCCGTGTGCCCGCAGTGACCAGGAACGCCGTTCTGGTGTCATAAACGGCCAAAACGGGCGTCTAACGGTCAAAGTCATAGCGTACAACATCATATTGAACTGAAATCATAGGAAAACAATCTAATTATTATTCGTGACGTGTAGGAGGAGACGATGCGCCCATCGGACGTGCGGGCGGTACGACCGAATGCGTCGTTTTCAGCACCTCGGCGCGCGCTAAAATGGCGCGTTGGGGGATCAAAACCACCCAAATGACCTCGGAATTCCCTGAAACCGTACGAAAACATCCGTTGTGTGATTTTTGAAATGGTCGGGTAGACGTCATGTCAATCGGAGGTGTCGTTTGACCGAGGTGACCAGAAACGCATTTCCGGTGTCATAAAACACCAAAACGGTGTCAGCCAGTCGAATTCGGAGCAAACGTGCTCCCAATGACCTGAAAACACATGAAAACATTAGGAATATTATTCGTGACATGTAGGAGGAGACGGCGCGCCCATCGGATGTGCGGTGCGCGCGGTACGGCCGAATGCGTCGTTTTCAGCAGCTCCGTGCGCGCTAAACCGGCGCGTTGGGGGGTCAAAACCACCCGAACGACCTCGGAATTCCATGAAACCGTACGAGAACAGCCGTTGTGTGGATTTTTTAAAATTTTCGGGTAGACGACACATCAATCGGAGGTGTCATTTGACCACGGTGACCAGAAACGCATTTCCGGTGTCATAAAACACCAAAAAACGGCGTGAGACGATCGAATTCGGAGAAAACATGCTCCAAATGACCTGAAACCACACGAAAACATTAGGAATATTATTCGTGACGTGTAAGAGGAGACGGCACACCCATAGGACGTGCGGTACGCACGGTACGACCGAATGCGTCGTTTTGAGCACCTCGGTACGCGCTAAAAAGGCGCGTTGGGGGGTCAAAACCACTCGAACGACCTCAGAATACCATGAAACCGTACAAAAATAGCCATTGTGTGATTTGTGAAATGGTCGGGTAGACGACACGTCAATCGGAGGTGTCGTTTGACTGCGGTGACCGGAAACGCGTTTCCGGTGTCACAAAACACCAAAAACGGCGTGAGACGGTCGAATTCGGAGAAAACGTGCTTCGAATGACCTGAAACAACACGAAAACATTAGGAATATTATTCTTGACCTGTAGGAGGAGACGGCGTGCCCATCAGACGTGCGGTGCGCGCGGTACGACCGAATGCATCGTTTTCAGTAGCTCTGCGCGGGCTAAACCGGCGCGTTGGGGGGGTCAAAACCACCCAAACAACCTCGGAATGCCATGAAACCATACGACAACAGCCTTTGTGTGATTTTTGAAATGGTCGGCCAGATGGTACATCAATCGGAGGTGTCGTTTGACCGCGGTGACCGGAAACGCGTTTCCGGTGTCATAAAACACCAAAAACGGCGTGAGACGGTCGAATTCAAAGAAAACGTGCTCCGAATGACCTGAAACCACATGAAAAAATTAGGAATATTATTTGTGATGTGTAGGAGGAGACGGAGCGCCCATTGGACATGCGATGCGCGCGGTACGGCTGACTGTGTCATTTTCAGCAGCTCGGCGCGCGCTAAAACGGCGCGTTGGGGGGGTCAAAACCACCTGAATGACCTCGGAATGCCATAAAACCATATGAGAACAGCCATTGTATGATTTTTGAAATGATCGGGTAGACGGAACGTCAATCAGAGTTGTTGTTTAACCATGGTGACCGAAAACGCGTTTCCGGTGTCATAAAACACCAAAAACGGCGTGAGACTGTCGAATTTGGAGAAAACGTGCTCCGAATGACCTAAAACCACACTAAAACATTATAAATATTATATGTGATGTGTAGGAGGAGATGGAGCGCCCATTGGACGTGCGGTGTGCGCGGTACGGCTGAATGCGTCATTTTCAGCACCTCGGCGAGCGCTAAAACGGCGCATTGGGGGTCAAAACCACCTGAACGACCTCGGAATGCCATGAAACCGTACGAAAACATCCGTTGTGTGATTTTTAAAATGGTCAGGTAGACTGCATGTCAATCGGAGGTTTCGTTTGACCGCGGTGACCAGAAACGCGTTTTCGGTGTCATAAAACACCAAAAACGGCGTGAGACAGTCGAATTCAGAAAAAATGTGCTCCGAATGACCTAAAACCACACGAAAACATTAGGAATATTATTCGTGACGTGTAGGAGGAGACGGCGCACCCATCGGACATGCGGTGCACGCGGTACGGCCGACTGCGTCGTTTTCAGCAGCTCGGCACGCGCTAAAACGGCGCGTTGGGGGGTCAAAACCACCCGAACGACCTCGGAATGCCATGAAACCGTACGAGAACATCCGTTGTGTGATTTTTGAAATTTTCGGGTAGAAGACATGTCAATCGGAGGAGTCGTTTGACCGCGGTGACTAGAAACGCGTTTCTGGTGTCATAAAACACCAAAAACGGTGTGAGACGGTCGAATTCGGAGCAAAACGTGCTCTGAATGACCTGAAATGATAGCATTTCTTAAATTGGGGGTTTTAAATTATTATAGAACCATTATTTGATGTCATATTTAATTTTATTATATGTATATAATAACTGAATAATTATGTTCAATTTACGTTTGTTTTGTTTTTTTGTTTTTTTGTCTTATTGTAGGTTTTGAAGCAGAAGATTGAAATAGATGGACCTGCTCGGATCGTTGAAGCACGTTTATCATTTATGATGATTTTTATGTTTATTCTGTTTGAAATTGTTTTCCATTTTTTATGATTTTTACCTTGTTTTATCTCTGATTTTGCACTGTGAAGAAAAAAAAACACAATTCGTACATTTCATTAAAAAAATGAAAAATATTTTATTTAATATTATATAAATAAATAATTTCATTAATATATATATATATATATATATATATTTAGGTATGAATTTTTTTAATAAAAAGAAATTCCAGTTTAGCGACCGCCAATGGCGGTCGCTATAGGCTGCCGACCGGGCAGCATTAGCGACGGCCATAGGCAGTCGCTATAGGCTACTGTCCGGGCAGCCTATAGCGACCGCCAGGCGCTCACTTTAAGGTCAGCATTTCGTCCACCTATAGCGACCGCCAATGGCGGTCGCTATTGGCCTACAGCGACGAAGCTGATGCGACCGCCATTGGTAGTCGCTAGGTGGTCTCTCTAGGCCTATAGCGACCCCCAATGGCGGTCGCTAATGCCCTTTTTTTAGTAGTGAATGGGACACACCATGAGTATGTGTCAGGAAGCTCAGGAGCTCAATGTCATAAGAATAACACAAGTTGCATCAACATCTCGGCTAAGAAATGATGAAATGAGGTATATATTTGAGGGAAAATGTTTTATATGTTTTGATTATGGGCATTTGGCAATACATTATAGTAAGAAGAAAGCTAGTAAAGGAAAAAGGAACTCAAAAGGAGATTATCTAATCTAGTGGTATATAATGAGAAATCCTACACTGGAAGACAAAGTGGTAAATTGAAAAATAGGTTTACTACCTCATGGTAATTACAAGGAGATAAATGAAAGGTGTATCAATTACCTTCTCTATCACACTCACAACAACTCTCATAGAGAGAATGTGAACAAACCTAAAAGATTAAGGGAAGATTTACTCCAAGTATGAGTAAGAAGAATGCACGTTCAATGGAGAACTCACCACCAGCACCAAACAGTGTGGTGTCTTAGGTATATGATAAAAGAAAGATGTAAAAAAATGTATTGAAAAAATCTCATGTTGTGTCCCACAGAGAGAAGTGGAGGAAAGAGGAAGATCCCTACAATGGTGGAAGAAGCAAGGGAAGATGACAAGCAAAGAGATTCCTACTTAGAGAAGGAATCAGGGGGAAGTGGCATATTAGTGGAACATCAATGATGGAAATGTGTACCAGTGGTATTGAACCCCCAAATTGTGAGAAATGTCAAGCTTGAAGAATCTACATATCAAAAAAAGACTCATTGTGAGGGTAATGAATGCTTAGTCATATAGCCAGAGTAGTTGAAGTTGACTAGGCAGCTAGAAGAAGCAAGTAAGGAGTGTGATTCTCTGCAAGAAAGAATCAAAGGGTTGACCCATCAGGATCAACAACAATACTCATATTGAGGATTCCAAAAGATCCCCTCTCCCTATGTGTTTAAATGCTATTAACTAATGTTCTAGTTTTTCAGGTTCAAGGGGAGATACGATCCAAGGGGAAGTGAAATCAAAATATGCAAAGTGATAAAGTGATATGATTCAGAATTTCAATTGATTCAAATCAGGAACCAGAGTGGGAAAATAAAGGGAGAAACCAAGCACAATAGAAAGTGATTGTTTTATTAACTTTATCTCTTGTTTCCTACACCATGTTTCAACTCATTGGGATTATAGGTTTTGTTGATGTCTCAATACTAAGTGGTAAATTCACCAAATAAAGATCTCATTGATGTAATTGAGATGGATATGTTTCTTAAAACTGCAGACACATGTGAGGAAATGATGCAGGAGGAGAAGAATGTTTGTGTGTCTAAACAATGGTCCTAAAATGGAATATTTTCACATCATAGGGGGAGATCTCTATATCCTAATCAGATGCAGGATCTCAATGTCCCGATTGGGGGAGAATCATCAAAATTATTTTATTTCATGATTATCTATTTTTCTCTTACAATATGGTATCATTTAACTGTCTTTAGGATACCAAGATGCTGTGAGATAATGGAGGACAATGTTTCAACATGAGTCTGAAAAAGTTTTTGAAAGCAATGATATCACTGTAGTAGAGAAGGAACAAAATCATTATAGAATAGTGAATAGTTTCCTTATGGAAGTAATGATAAGGTGAGTAACTCAGGGAGAGAAAATGTGTAAAATTTTGATTCAGATTAAGGTAATGATGATGAGTAGGAGGAAATAGTTGAAGATAAAAACTGGGTTCAACCTATGAATGATGAACTTGAACAAATTGTGAAGAATAAAATATGGGAGATTGTTTCGAGGCCAGTAGATAAGAATCTCATTGGGACTAAATGGGTCTATCACAATAATATGAATGAAGATATCACAGTGATTCAAAAAAAATCACAACTAGTGTGCAAAGGATACTCCCAGATAGAGGGGTATAGATATTAATGAGACATTTTCACATATGGAAAGGGTTGGAAATAATCAGATTATTCTTGGCCATTGCAGTGCAACGGAAGTTCAAAGTATTCCAGATGGATGCCAAGTTAGAATTTTTTAATGGGGTTCTAGAATAAGAAGTGTATATTGAGAAACTAGATGGTTTTCTCATTCATGAAGATGAGAATAAAGTGTTTCAACTGAATAATGCTTTGTATGGGCTGAAACAAGCACCAAGAGCATGGTACTCGAGGCTTTATCAGTATTTGAAGAAGCTTGGTTTTTAGCATGGGTGGAGTTGATTACAATATTTATTTTAACAACGATTGTAATCAAAGGATGATGATTATGGTTTATGTCGATGACATAATATTTGGTGGATCAGATGAAGCTCAGGGTAGACAATTTTCTGAATTCATAAAAGTGAGTTCGAAATGTCAATAATTGGAGAGCTGACGTTTTTCCTTGGTTTACAGGTAACACAAAGAGGGAATGGCACTTTCATTTATCAAAAAAATATGACAAAGAGGATCTGATAAGATTTGGAATGGAAAATTCCATGGAGATGAAGACTCTGGTTGTGACCCAGATGAAATTATCAAAAGATGATAATGGTAATGCAATTAATGTAATAGAATACAGGCAGGTTATTGGATGTTTACTATACCTAATAGCGACAAGACCTGATATTGTTTTTTGCACATGCCAGGTAGTGCAATATCAAAGAAATCCCAAGGAAATCCACATGATTGCAGTGAAAAGAATACTTTGGTATATTAAAGGCATTGTGGATTTTGGTTTGATGTATAATAACAAAACTCAACTGGAGCTGTTGGGATATACATATGCTGATTGGGCCAGTTTAGCATATGAAAGGAAATCAACATCGGGAGGTGATTTCTATCTTGGTGTATTATTTATTTCTTGGCTAAGAAAGAAGCAAGATTTCGTTTCATTAAGCACCATAGAATCTGAGTATCTTACGGCCACTCAAGCATAAAAATAATTATTGTGGATGAAGCAGCAGCTTGATGATATGGTGGTTGAAGTGAAGTATCTGATCGGAATCCAGTGCGATAACTCAAGTGATATAAATCTCATCAAAAATATCATCCACCATTCAAGGACAAATCACATTGAGATAAAGTGTCATTTTATCAAGGATAAGGTTGAGCAGGGAATCGTGAAGTTGGAGTATATTCTTATAGAACTACATGTTGTAGAAATTATGACAAAGGCCTTACCCAAGGAATCCTTTTAGAGGCATCAATTGGCTCTAGGAGTCCATTCAACTCTCCACACTTTAAAATGTGTGGATGTGGGACCCCCACTCCCCGAGGTATGGTGTTTTTTCCTTACTATACTAATATGTGCTCTCTACTCTGTTGCATACCATAAAAGAGTGACCTTTGGGTTCGTTGATAGAGGGGGAGAACGAGTGACTCCTAAAAGGGAGAAATGGTGGCTAAATAAGGGATACATTGCCTTTTTCAAATATGTGAGGAGAAGATGATAGGTGGAGCAGTGAGAGAGGGGGAGTTTATCAAGATAGGTGAAGAAGATGATAGGGGGAGCACCAAGTTGGTATTATATGGTGTTCGAAGTGATCATCTAGATCTTATATTGGGCAACACAAGTACCCAGGAAGTGTAGAAGGAGAGTTTTAAATATGAAGATTCTAGAAGCGATTGATCAAAGAATATATATCACAGAAGCTGAGGATCATGATAAAAGCATAATAGTGGTGATAGAATGGTGTCAGAGGGTTTCCAGAAATTAGAAATTGGTATTAATTTTGTATCAACAATTGGTGTTAGAAATGAAGTGATTCATTGATGAACTTTTCATTTACTCTTTTTTCTCACACTGATCATTGTTTGTGTGGGCTTATAGTATGTGTTGAGTGAATCCTTTATCACTATCAGAATCACAAGAGGCGAATGGTGGCTGAAGCATTAACGCAATATCATTTTATGAGAAGAGTTTTCAACAAACCTAAAGGGGGAGATTGTTGGGAAAAATACCTCAAGGTGTTATTAAATCATTTTTTAGGTGATTATGTTTGTTGAAAAATTGGGCCTCCATGTTGTGTTTGTTGACAAAGAAGACCACGATGTTTAATTTGTTTATAGTGGTGCTTAGAAAGTTGCACGCTATATGTTTTTTAAGATAAAAACATCAAAATATATCAAATGAAAGAGGGGTGCCCGAGTGTTTGTTTGGGCGCACAAGGTGACTAGGGTGACAGAGGCTTAGGCAGCTGGACTTGCACGCCGGGAGGAGACTTGCACGCGGTGCTCAGGGTGATCAAAATGCCTATAAATAGAGATCTACCTATTCTCATTTAAATATAAGCTCAAAATTTAGAGATAATTTGAGCTCCAGTCGTGCAAGTAGGTTTGGGCGCTCAAGTGGTGGTTTGGGTGCACAAGTATAAAGACATTTATAAGTTGTGTTTTAGTTGATAGTTACACACCAATATTGGTTTAGGCATAAAAGGGTGTGATTCGCCCAAGTTTGGATTTGGAGAAGGGAGTTTCGTTCAAGTGGTTAGGTGACACTTGCACGCCAGGCTTGGAGAAGTGTGCTAAAGCATAGAGTATCACGTCCGGAATTATAGAAGTGCACCAAGCATAGAGAAGCATGCCAGTCATTCTAGGGCTGCGTGAAAGTTAGAGGATTTCCTAGTACACATAGTGCAAAGTGAGATTCATCTGCGGGTGAAAGTTGGACATCAACGGAGAATATATTAATAATTAAGGATTCAGAATTCATTAGTGATAATGAAGGGACCTACAAGTCCATAAATTGTGAGTGGATCCTTTCCAGAGCAGTGAGAAAATGAAGAGGAAGAAGGTGATCCTTTCTACCTACAATGATCCAAAGATAGAAAAATAGGTAGTGACCCTTGGGAAAGCAGTGAGATAACCCTAAACATTGTAAAGGCAGTGATCCTAGTCATAGAAGTGATATATCCCGAACATTGTAAATTTGCAGTGAGCTTTAGTGGATTTGGGACATTAGAACATTGTCATTGTATGATCCTTGGACGTAGCCCAGTGAGGGTGAACCAAGTAAAAATATGTGTTTCAGTATTCTTGGTTTTCTAAATTCCATTCAAAGCATCATCATTAGATAAAGAAGGGAAGAATAAGATCAACAGTAAAACATAAGTACAAACAAAGTGACCCTTATAATAAAGAGATCAAGATCTAGTGGGGTAGGGATAATTTTGAAAAGAATATCCATACCCTGATTCATCCCCACTCTCAGGGTATCTAGACCCCTTTTGGTCCTAAAAAAACTCATCACCATAGTCACACTCCTAGGTGGATCCCAAGAATGAACTCCCTCAATCTTCGCCAGATCCACTGTAACTCTAGCCCCCAAAATGAAATGTCCTGGAAAGGAGACCTACTAAATATAGAACTCACACTTCAAGATACTCCTATAAAGTTTTTGTTCTTGAAGTGTGTCTATGACCATCCTCAAGTGTATCACATGCTCCTCCTCAGACACTAAGTACACCAGGATGTCATTAATGAAGACCACTATGAACCGGTCTAAGTAAGATTGAAAGACCCTATTCATGAGTTCCATGAATACTATTGGGGAATTATTCATGCAGAATGACATCACCAAGTACTCACATTGGTTGTATCAACATCTAAAGATGGCCTTCGGTACATCCTCATCATATACATGAAGCTGATGATAGCTAGATCTAAGGTCTATTTTCGAGAACCACCTCACTCCCTTTAGTTGATCAAAGAGGTCATAAATCCTCCGCAATGGATACTTGTTATTCACGATAACCTAATTCATGTGCCGGAATCCCACACATAGCCTCAATCTCCCGTTCATATTCTTGGGAAAAAAACTGGGGGCCACCTAGGGTGAAACACTAGGTCTTATTAAGCCCTTCATCTATAAGTCCTCCAGTTGTACCCTCGACTCACGAAGCTCCGTGGGATTCATACAATAATCAAGTCTAGATATTGGTTTTGTCTTAGGGTATAGATCAATACAGAAGTCAAAATCCCTATGGGGAGTCAATATGGGGACATCCTAATTAAGTACATCCACATAATCCTCCACCACTATAGGAAAATGAGGAATCCTCTCATCCAAAGCACTGAGGGTAAGGCTAGCCAACTGGTGAGTAACCGGTTGCACTATACTCTGAGTAAGTCCATACTGAGCTGTCTAGGTTTCCTTTTCACTAATAAGGAAAAACTCATTATACCATTATGGACACACCGTACTCTTCACTTAAAACAGTCAATATGAGAATAAACTGTGGATAACTAGTCCATACCAAGAATGACGTCATAAGTCCTCGACGACACTACCAAGAGATCCCAACCAAATATCCCACCTCTTAGAGTCAGGTCACACTGTCGGCACCAGTGAATGATCAGTGGGTATCCTCTAGTATGAGTTTCCAAGCATGAAGTTCAAGTTAATGATTCAACTGGAATCTCTAAGCCTTGAACAAGATTTGCGGTAAGAAGAGAATGACTGGAACCTGTGTTCATCAAAATGGCAGCTAAGTTAGAATAGAAATAGATTGTACCTTAAATCATTCCTATATCCCTTAGGTTATATGCCTTAACCACAAGTAGTTATCCCCTCCCCTATCCTCCAGCTCCCTGAGCCTAGTCTGGATCAACTGGGGTAGGGTGGTAACATGTCGAAATGTCTACCACCTCCTGCTACTCTCCCAGCTCTTCTGCAACATCCAATGCCTTGCAGATATGTCTACTCCTGCATGCCCATTGCTGATTATCATTGGTGGTATCTTTTCATCCAGGGGGCTCTCAACCAAAAAGGATTGCTCTAGAATCCTAGAATAGGTAGGAATGCATGGAGGGATAACGTTAGCTCAGATTTCCCTAAGAACACCTTTCTCGAAGGTCTGATTCCTAAAGAACTAGTCGTGTAACATATCCATAGAGTACCTAGAAAGGTCATTATGCCTCGATGAATACTCATATACCAACACGTCATTTTTTCAGAGCTATAGAAGCTTCTGGACACACATATCCCTTATCTTATAAGGTGATAACTCCTATCTAAAAAAGTTCTCAAACTCCATCCACTAAAGAGTTGATTCATCATAAGATTGGCTAACTAAACCCCATCATTTCCCTATCGATCCATATATAAGGCTTGCTACTAGGACCACCAATGGATTTTATGGGGTCCTGAAAGGATAGAAAACTCGGTCACCACCTCAAACCCGTCTTCAGCCGCCTGTGTGTCAGCCTCGCCTTGGAACCTGAGGTGTTGCTGCTACTAAAACTCATGAAGCATGCTCATTTTTCACATCTTATCCACTGGTACAACGAGTACCATGTGCTGCTCTATAGGTGGTGATATGGCTGGTGCAACAATTGGAGGTGCTATCTCCAGTATAAACCAATGTACAGATGTATCATCACCCGGAGGATCATCCACATGAACATGCAGTGGAACCCTGGATGGCTGTCAATGTGGAGGCGTCTTGAAGAAAAACAAGATGTACCACAGTCAATAGAGTATATTTGGAGAGATGAATCAAGAAGGACATGGAAAACACAACCCATTCCAATATAATTTATGTATCATTTATTTATAGCAACCGGTGTTCTCATGTAGTGAGTCAAAAAGCAGGTGTCTAGAGACCTGGTGTATGGATACGTCGGTCTCCACACCAACACTGGAGTCCCTGACCTGAAATCCAAACTCAAAAGACTTAACACTATTTCCCCAAACCAATATCATAGACTCTTGGTCCCAATTTGGAACCATCCTACTCTAATACCACTCTATCATGACTCGTCCTAGTGGGGACTATGTTGTGGCTCCCCAAGATTGCCTTCAATAGGCCAAGGGCTGGTGACTAGCACTGAGTAGGCATATCACTAACATGGGAGGCATTGCCTATGTACCTGTACGCAAACACACATCTCCAAGCCCAAAAAATTGAAATTTAAAAACACTAAGTAAACCATGCAAAAAAACCACTAGATATATATATACCACAACCAGAGTACAAATAGAAAGTAAAGTACATAAATCTAAACTGATCCAGAATACAAGCCCACCAAAAGAAAGTTTGGACATGAGTGAAAGAACAAGATCATGAAACTCATCTGTAGGAAACCCTACCTAAATGGTATGTGTAGGTCAATGCAGATGGCACCACATCTCAGGCCCCCCTCCATGTCACCTTACCTGAAGCCTACCGTCACTATGTGTGTGGCCTCTACTGCATCCCGGTGCTGACACAGCCTCTTGCCGCATCTCGTTCGCTGCTCACGACTCTCACCATCACGGTATTACTGGACTATGCTCCATCACATTCATCGGTCGCCCGACCAATAGCCCCCCTGCTACATCTATCATCGACAGCCCTGATGTCGCGCCTGCCACCGGCCACACTGCTGACGTCCTTGCATGCCTGCTGCAAGATGTCCCACCATCGTGGTCCCACCTAGACCATATGTTTCCACTGTCATTGGACACCCCGCAAGAATATTTCCTACCGAATCCTCCTGGTCTGGACTCCCTACTAGGTTGGTGCCACCTCTTCCACCGGTCGCCCCTCCGGCAGCCTTGCCTCACAGTGATCCACCCGAAATGGCCAAAGTCGCCGCCTCTGATCATCGCCTCACGTTGCCACCACCTTGTGTCATTGCACTCTCTAATCCCATTCCGGATCAATGCGGACAATGAAGAATGAGAAGAAAATAGGGGAAGGAGGAAAAGCACACGAATGTAAAAGATGAATGGATCTTGGACTTTTTTGAATCATCCTTGATCCATTCATGTTAGAATTGAAAAATGGGGGAAAAGTAAATAATTATAACATGATTCAACCTGATAATAATCCCCGCAACATAAATAAACCCAACCCGCAATACACACGATCCATGGATTAGTATGTTCATTGACTAATCCATGTTCATCGTAGGGATAAAGAATGGGGGAAGAAATAAAACAAAACTCACACCCTACCTATGGGTTTGGATCGATTTCTGATGAAGAAGGAATCCACGTTCGTCATTCGTCAATCTGTCACCACTTGATCTGAATCTTGATCGTTGATCCTCCATCACTGGCGAGAGAGCCTATCCTCCTTTCCTCAAAAAAGCTCTAGGGTTATGAAAATAACCCTAGATTTTCTGACAAGGCTCATTTAAAAAGAAAACCATTTTTTTGTTGACATGTAACGTCAATTAAAATATTTTTGTTAAATATTTTAATGACATTCACGTCCAAAAACTAACATTCACCCTCAACCCGCGTCGGCCGAGGTTAGGCCCTGCCTAAGAAAAACACCCCATTAAAGAATCAATGGTAGTCTCATATTTTCAATCTGAGTCATCATTCATGAGTTATAAGGATTTGAAAAATAAAATAATTTTATTTAATTATTTTATTTACGGTTACGTCCTTTTTGGTTTTTTCCACAGATGACATGTGATGACTAAACTTAGGTCACGCCTGGGGTAAATCCACTGCTCTAAGCTCAACTATACCCTTAGATTTATGATCATGGCACTTGTTTAAGAGTTATTCCACTTTTTTAGAAAATTCATGTGTGTGTGATATTAAAAACTTGAACTATTTTCATTGAATTGTTCCAGACACACCTGGTCTCAGAGTCACATGTCATCTCAGCAACTAGTCTCAAAATTTTCCCAATTAATTTATAAAAGTATATTTGGGAAAATCTGAGTCATTATAGTTGGCATTTGATTCTATATTTTTTAATGTCTATATTTTGGTTAGTGATCATGTGTAATCGATTTTATCATTTTTCTCAACTAGATTGTGCTTAATATATTCTTTGAATGTCATATAATTGGTTTTGTGGCCCCTTGTTCATTCAAAGTCTGTACCTAAAAGGAATTTTCATCTAGTTGGAATTCAAATTTTGTATAAACTAGTTTGTTCATTCAAATTAACGTAGCTGAAACTGGTGGGGGGGGGGGGGTTAACCATTTTTTAATTATAAAATTTTCTTAAATATAGGGGGTACTTTATTTAAATTTATTTTAAGATTGACTAAAATTTAATTTATATTTTTTTATTATGCTTAGATATATTGAAATTTAATATTCATTATTTAGTCTACAACATGTTAAAGAAAATTGGATCTTTATTGTTTTATCCATGTTAAAATATGTTTTAATCTGTTTAAACTTACATTTTTTCAGTTTTTAAATTCTCATTTATCGATTTAAGATTATGTATTTTTCATATTTTTTAAATATAATTTAATAATCAAATTTATGAATATTTCACTTTTGAAATTTTAAAATATACTTGTGTATATTTAAGTAATCTTGTTTTAAATTTTTTTAAGCATACTGGTTTTTCTCTCGGTAATGATGGTTTATGATAAATTTTTAATAATCTACTTCTATTTTACAAGTAAAAATTTCAAAAGTTTTCAATCTATTCTGAATGATAAATTTTTATTCACTTGGGGTTTAATTTTTTTTTCTCATTATATACTTTGTGCTTAAATTTTTAAGAGAAAAACTCATTTAAATATATTTTTTATTTTTAAACTTGGGGGTTTAATGTATTTAAAATATGTTATAAATAAAAAGTAAAAATGGTATTTAAATATTTTGAATCAGTTTGGGAATTTGGAATCATTATTTTTTAATTTTTATATAATTTTAGTTATGTTATTTTTGAGTGTCTACTTATAGTAAATATTGGAATACTATTTCTATACTATTTCTTGAAGGATGCTACTATATTTTGAATAAAATGTGAAAACTGAAATCAAGGAAGTTTTCTTAAGTTTATATTTTATACTTTTTCACTAGTTCTTGTTGAAATTCTTTTCATATCATGAGTTGTTATATTACCCCGGTTTATTATTGTAAATTTTAAGGGGGTGTTTTAAATCTAATTCAATCATGTAATAGTGTGATTTTTTTGATGACTTGAATTTTGATTTAAAAGGGAGAAATTTTGGTTTAAAAATTGTATTTACTCTTATCCTTTTGAAATTTAATTTTTAATATTTTTTATTAATTAAAAAAAGGGTAGAATTTTTTTAATTAATGCTTGATTTTGTAATTATCTAAAAGGTGGAGATTGTTGAGTGGCTCATGGATTCACTTTATGTTTTGATAATTACATAACATTATTTTTTTTATTCCCTTTCACTTGAGTATTTAAAATTCTTAATATTTTGATAATTTCATGAATGAATTGAGTAATTATAATTTATCATGATATTATTAAGTCTTATCTTGTTGTTATTAAAGCTTGTAATGTTGTTGAAATAGTTTACTCTTAATTATTTATTCATTTTCCAAATTATTCTTTAATTTTTTTTATTTTTTTATTAATTTTATTCCTTATTATTATTCTGTATTCATTTTTTATAAAAAATATTTTAAAATTTTCTAAGTACTTTTACCTTTACGCGTATTGTTTTTTAACAAATTATTACCTTTATGTAGCTTGTTGAAAGGTTTCTCCACCCTTACATAGATTTCATTTCACCTTTACCTATTATATAGATTTGGTTCTTACCTTTATACAGAATTCATAATTCAAGCTGGCCATTACTTCATGCTTAATAATTCAAGATTACCTTTATGAAAATCTTAAATATCCAAATTACCATTTCCTAATACAGTTCCTTTTACCTTTACGTAATTTATAAAAAATTTACATTACCTTTATGCAATAGGTAAATCTTACCTTTACATAGCTAGACCCAAGTTACCTTTACATAACTAATATAATATACATGTTACCCTTAAGTAACTCAAAATATCTTCATTTTTCCTTTACACAATATATGGATTTTACCTTTTCACGACATCTGGTTTCGAACATGCTCTATTTTTTTTATTATTTTGGTATTTTGTTTTATTTCATGTTCATGTTAGGTATTTTAATTTATTTGATTGTTCTATAAATACATTATAATTATATAGATTTTGTATCAACATGTTTTGAACTATTTTAAGTAGTATTAAATTAAGATTATATTGGTTCATATCAATTTCATATTCTTGTTGTGTATTTACTATGAGGATATTCAAAATTTAAAATTTCATGAAACATGAAGATTTTATCTCACATGATTTTAGGAAGTATTTCAAGGACTTTAAAAGTTTATTATTATGAGAATATTAATTACTTATTTTATTATTATATGTTTGAATTAATTACTGCATTTTTTCAGTATATCGAGAATTCCTACCTAAGAATAATTATTATTGATATTTATTGGATTATTATTGTGATATTTACATGGAATTTTTATCAAGGAATTTTTTTTTATTCTGACAATTTTTATAAAGGTTGTTCTTCATTTTTTTATAGTACATCAAATAATTTAAGAAATTCATGTGAATTTGTTATTGTTTATTTATAAAAAATTATCATGGAAATTGAAGAATGGAATATATTCATTGTTGCATGACCTATTAAATAAAGGTTAATTCTTATATATATGAACGTATGTGAGATGTGATTTATAGGGATGTGTTATTTCATACTGCACTACAAAGCATTACACCGATCCCCAAAGCTTTAAAGTATTTTTTGTTGAAAAGGCTAGTTTTCCTTGGAGCTTCTTTATCATAATTAAGAATGGTTGTGTGCCACTATTCAAATCACTGGTGTTATTTATCCAAAACTACCATTCGTTTTTGTAACATTGTGTGGTGTTATAATGGGTTGTTTTGTTTTATTTTTATTGGTTATGACTTCTGCTTAAAAGTCGGGTTCCAGGTCTGAATCCATAACAAAATGGTTTTTATTCACCTAAAAAGGACAAGTGGTTTTAAGTTGTGACTCTAGGTGTGAAAAAGTTAGGCTATAAAGGGTAGTGACTCCCCTTCAAAAGATATTATTCTTATAGTGGGTGCCATTCCTCTCTTTGTTTGATATGAGTGAAGAGTAGACGTAGGATCACATTGAACTAAACTACTATAAAAATTACTGTGTTTATCATTTACTTTATTGTATTTAATTTCCATACATTTCTCATATCAATTTTGGTTGAATTGTTTATTTTTCTCAAACTGATAACTTTCTACGTTATAAGTTTAAACTCTAAATAATTTTAAGAAAAGACAATTAACCCGCTCTTGTCTATTTCCATCACCCTTTGGGACCTAACATCCCTCACAATGTCATAATATATTTCTTTACAACAATTTGATATTATTTCAATAATTAACACTTCAGTCAAGTTTTCATAATGTTTCTCCTTCTTCTCCTGCTTACACTCTATAAAGTCTACTCTTCTTACTCTTATTATTATACTTGCGCAACAATAATGTAAGTATATTAAATTATCACTTTATTCTTTCTCAGTCATCAAATTATGAAACACTAAATATCATAGAAACTGAACTCTGAACTTGTTTATTCTTCTTATTCTTCCTACTTCTATGATATTGGATATCACGAGAACTAGTGTTTGTACCAGTTTCTTTTTCTTATTCTTATTCTTCCAGTTTTTATGTAAGGATTCAAATCTTCTTATTCTCATTTGTTCCTTCTTCTTCATCAAAACATAGAAGGTTTTCTTCACAGATAATTATTAAGTTCTTCTTTCTTTTCTTTATTTAATATAGTAATGTATGGAAAACTTGTATTCCTATTTTTTCTTCTCTCTCTTCAATATAGATGTTCTTAAATAAATTAAAGTATCAATAACTCTTCTTCCTATCTTCTCAATCTTTGAACTTTGATGCTTTTTCTACCTTTTATTTTTTTATTTTTTATTTTTTATTCACTATATTTCTTGAATATTATTTCCATAAATTTTATATAAAATCCCACAACATCGATCCATCTTTATAACTCGAGTCAAACATTCCTAAATTAATCTCCAAATTTATCACAATAATGAACTTCAAATATTTAATTTGAAATTCCCTCCAATATTTCTCTATGATCTTCTCTTTAAAATCTTACACAAATCTCAATATATTCTTCTCTTCAAAAACTCCATAAAAACTGTTGCATTTAATGCTTTTTATTATACCTCCACGTGTGCATGATAGCATGAAACACCACGATGTGGCACTCCTCTTTATGGAAAGGAATTATCAAACACCATCTTGAATCACAATATCATGTTGTGATGTTAGTTTCGATAAATATTAGTTCACAAATAATTACCTAGTTTAATTTCCAAATTAATTCTTTTTGATATTTCTTAGACTTTCCATTCTTTAAAAAACCATAAATTCATAAAGGAACTGAATCTTGTAGATTCGGTGTATTTATACACCTTTTCCAAATTCTAATTTGACATGATACCTTATAAGATTGAAATTAATCTTACAGAATAATCCTTAGAGTATGGTAATGATCCTTATATAATGACTCTTACAGTAGAAAACAATCATCCTTTTGAAGTGAGATTGGTTATTATGAAATGATGGAATCATCCTTACAAAGATGAAATTTATCCTTACAAACTTTCCATGATCCTTATTAAGTTGACCAATGTCTTATAAGATCATTCAAAAGTCCTACGAAATCTCATTCTAGCTAACTCTGAAGTCTTATGCAATTTATCAAAGTCTTACAGAGACCAAGCAATGTCTTATAGAAATTACAAGGCCTTAAAAAATCTCTAAATAAGCCTTATGAAATCCAGATTTATCCAATTTTATAACTCATGAGACAAAGTCTTGTGAAATTCAAGAGTCGTATAAATTTTTTAAAACTTGGCCATTTTTCAGCTCAACTTAAGAATTCCAGTTTCTCTTCAAATAACTCTATAATTTCTTAAAATTATCTCATAGACTATTAATCACTTAAAATCATCTCCAAACAACTAAAAATAATTTTTGGATTTATTATAATAATACTAATCTTTCTTAGATTATTTACAATATACTTAGAAACATTTAATTACCTAATTTTGAGCATGTCAATATATTATCACTACCTCAAAATTTGGACTTAAAACTCATTAAATCTAACCTTCATCCCAGTTATTTTATTAACTAAATATAGAAAACTTAATTCTAAATAACACCGGGATGGTTTCTCTACAATTTAAGATAGATCTTATCAAAACTTTGAACATTATATATTCTCTTTTTTAATATCAACATTACAAGTTTTTCATCAGTCTATTAAAAAGTCATCTTTCAACTTAATTATTCCACTTGGGAACCTTAACTACATTGAAATTCTCATTGAAAAATTATTGTATAAAACACTATTCTCATTCCTTCAGTACTTTTCATTATCTTTCATGAAGACCTGCTTAAATAATCATCTGTTTTAAATAGATATTATCTTGAATCTGACCAACCATACATTTAAGGAAAGTAGCTCCAATATTATTTACCCAAATATATGGGAAATATCTTCATCCTCAGTAGGTAGATTCTTCATTCATCAGCGAACACTCTAACACACATATTAAAATTCTTATTATCAAAAAATTCAATCATAATTTAGTGGGAACTTCATTTTTTAGGAAGTATGACTTTCAATAGTTGTAGCAATTCTGTAAAACTCTTGTCACTCCATCCATTTATGGCATTCAAGTTAACAAATCTTAACACTATAGATAAAACTATAAATTTTATACAACCTGGATACAATGGTTTTTCAACATCACCATATAGGAACTTTATTATTAGTGTTTATCAAATTGTTTCCACTTTAATATCATAAATTGTTTCTTTAATTTAATCATAATTATCATCTTAAAAATCTATATCATCATTAGATCTTAAATTTTTTCCAATTTACCTATTTCAAATCCAGTGATTGTAACTTGGATTAAAACTATTTTAAATTAAAGGATATTTAATTTATTTTCTTCGCAACTATCTCATATTTAAACATTTCATGCAAGGATAGAAAAACATGTCATTTTTTGGAACATTTTGTTTTGAAAATTTTAAAAATCATCAAACCCCTCCTTATATTCATCATTTTCTCATCATGAGACAATCCAACTATGATTCATTATCTCCTAGAAACTGTTAAATAAATAATATATGTTACTACATTTTGAAATTTTAAATTCAAATTTACTTTTTTTAAAAACAAAAAATAATAATAATATTTTTTTTGAAAATGAATACATTAATTAAAAAATAAATAAATTATATCATTTGAATTTAAAACATTATCCAAAATATAAATGACCAATAAATTGAAAAATACATGTAAAAATAAAATATACAAGTCAACATTAATTAAAATAATTATATAAATAATTTTATAAATAATATATATATATATATATAATTAAAGAATTAAATAAAGAATCACTTATAAAAAGAATCATAATGATGGTGGTAGATAAAAATAGGGAAAGTTTGGAATGGGAGTGGAAGATGAAGAACAGGGATCACAATGACAGTGGTGGATGGAAAATAAAGAATGAAGAAGAATCACAATGATAAAGGAAAATGTATGAACCTGGATAATGAAAATGAAGGGTTTTATTAGAGTCTAATAACAATTATCAGAATATATGGAAGTGATTTAAACCCCTGTTTGAGGATCTCCCAAGAAAGATAAATGAAAACCAGATAAAACCATAAATGAAGAATTATTGTAAATGTGTGGCATACCATACACTGAAGAGAATATTCATTATCTTAATAATCATCAAATGGGATTGAGAGAGACCACTAACAGTATTAAAAAGGAATCCTCTCTCTGAAGGTATCCACGAGTTGATTAGAATCACACATCACGTGTGTGGGATACTTTATCCTCTATAATGTGTTAGCATCTCATGCTTAAAGAAGGTAGAAGAAGGGATTTTTGGGCTAAGGTAGTTTCGACCGAGCACCCACACTCTGCCATCACATGGTAGTGGTCTATAAATAATCCAAAGAATTCTCCTTGGTGATTCATGCATGAACTCGTGTATTTATAACTCATGAGTTGATGCCTCAACTAATTCATGATTCATAAGCATGAATTCATTTAACTCTCATGTGCTTCCACTTATAAAATGTTTCATTAAATGATAACTATGAGGAAGATCAAACCAAATGATAAAGTTAATCATTCAGATTCTAAACATATCATAGAAAATCTCTACATCTCATGTATATTGTAAACCTGTAGTATGTATCCTCTTATATCATATACAAATAAGGCTTTAGGGCATATTCCTTTAAATATTTCATTTGAACTAAACCCTCTAAGAATTTGTTTCATTTCACCTTATATTTTACCATATAGAATAACTTTTGAAACCATATCCAAAACTCATTTTGAATATATTTTCCAAAAAACGTTTTTAAATCTATCATTAACTCCACCTTATATCACATCGTATGCAATAAGTTGTGAATACCCTTCTAGGTTGGATATGGTAATGGATAATGGTCTATAGAGGTGAATATACCAAATTAAAATTTTAATCAAATAAATTAATTATTTAAATTAATTAACTAGGTTAATTATTATAATTAATTAAAAGGTGAAATAAAATAAAGAACACATTTATTTTTATATTGGTTCAGTCCAATGTGGACCCAGTCCAGTCTTTTACTTCTCTACTCGGTGAGAGATATGTGTGTACTAAAATAATTTTTGAAGGGGTCATAACCCAATTAGAAGATCCTTTTCAAGTGAAGGTATAACCATGACAAACTGACTTTTATATGGGGAGTCATAATCCATTTAAAAACTGGCTTTAGATACCTAGAGTCATAGCCCAAATGATCCTAACTTTAGAATATGAGAGTCCCCACCCAAGGAAGAGAGGAAGAAATAATTATTTTGTGTGTAAAATCATAAAAAAAATAGAGAGTGCATGTGAGAGATTAGAAGTAGTGTTACAGACTTGAAAACTAGATAAAGGATAATATGAACAATGAAAATGAAGGTACTTGTTCTG
Source organism: Viscum album (assembly GCA_963277665.1). NCBI lineage: Eukaryota > Viridiplantae > Streptophyta > Magnoliopsida > Santalales > Viscaceae > Viscum > Viscum album. The sequence continues at coordinate 79,287,839 of OY728166.1, forward strand.
AAGAAATATATATGTCTCTTTAATGAAGTAGTATTCATAGAATATTTCATTCAGCTTAAGAGACTGTCTAGTAGTTAAAATAGAGTATCACATGGGACTTTGGTTTGTACAACACTTGATAAGTTTATAGATTTTTCTCATGAAAAAAAAGAGTTTAAAATTTTATCCAATGTATTCAATTCCTTTCAAGTATATTTAAAAACCCTTTAAATAGCGATCTATAGAGATTAACAAACAAATTTTATGGGTAAAACAATTCAAAATTATTTACGAGAGAAAAAATCAATCTCTATAAAAACGTAATAATAATCATTTAAATTCAAAACTTAAATACCAATTCAAAAAAAGTTTAATAACCCATTAAATCATTAAAATAGTTTCCATAATAGTAGCTCAGACATAATTTTAAATAAATTGTTCAAAGTAAGTCAAATAATTCTATGAATATTGCAATCATAGATGTTAATAAAAACATCAGAATACAATCTATATAATTATAAATGGCCTAATTTTTATACATTTAATACATTTAAACATTTTGAAAATATTTAAAAATATTAATAAATATTTTAAAAACAATTAAAACATGAATATAGGAAATAAAAAATTCTTTACAAAAATGTTGTAACTTTCTACGGTTAATGAAGTATAATTTAAAACATATATTATAACTAATTACAATATTTTAAAATTACTTCACATGGAATCCATATAATATATATGAGTTTTATAAATTAATAAAACACTTAAAATGATTAAAATAAACATGTAGTAATTCAAAATATAAAAAATTATGAAAAATAGAATGCTAGAAAATTTTCAAAACAATAAAAAATTTAACTAGAGAAAGCATAAATTAATACCTGTTGGTAGCAAGCATTTTTAATATTACGGATCTCCCATTGAGTTGTGTCATCAAAGATCTATCAGTGCAGATTTAACATCACAGATCTACCATCACACTAATATACCATTAGAACTAATCTACCGTTGAAGTGAATAGTAATCCACCATTGAGATAAAAAATTGATCCACCGTCGAGATAAAAAATTGATCCACTATTAGTATTAAAAAAAATATACCTGTGGTTTTAAAAATTGATTTACCATTAAAGAAAATTTTATGATCTATCTTTGGATAATATTTAATATCTACCATTGGAGGATATTTAATGATCTACCATTGGAGAATACATAAGATCCAACGTTGGATTCACAAAGGAGATCTGTCGGTGGGTTTGGAAAATGAATTTCTACCATTCGATTTGGAAGATCTACCATTAGAATAGAGGACAGACATTTTGTGGTTCTGATGTTGAATACTTCTTGAACATCTATCAGTGTAAGAAAACAAGGATCTACCGTTGAGTTTGGAAAATGAATAGTGATATATAGTTGGAAAAGTGAAAATATACTATTAGTCTGGGGGCTTGTGCTCTGGAGATCCTCTGATGGTGTCTTATCCCTGTGGATGGGCTTCTTCAATCATCATGACCTCTACTTTTTGTCTAGGGACTATGCAGTGTCTGCTCATTTGTGATATCCCAAGCATTTCAGATTAGCGCCCATCCTCTCATCCCCACCAGATCTTCTCAGTTTGTCCATAAATATCCAAGAGGGATCTCTGATGGGCACTATTTTCTGATTTTAAACTTTGTTCAATGGATTTCAACAGAATGACAAGGTTGGTCGGCATCTGGGGGATCACTACTCTTGATAGGCTTCGGTTTGTCTACCATGGGGGTGTTTACATCAGATTGACTAACTAAGGACCCTGAAGGTTCTGTCCCTCTGATCGCTTCTTCAGGTGGCCGATTGTTCCTCCCAATAGATCAGCTCTGAGCTTCTACCTGAGGGATAGATGTGTGGAGGGGAGGGCTCGTGAAGGGTGTTCCCATAAAGGAAGGGTTGGAAAAGAGAATTTCAGGTAAAGGTTTCAGTCCGCGTAGGGGTGTTTCGTGTAGCGTGTTGTCCATGGAGGTGTGGGTTTGTGGAAGGGTGTAGCGTAGAAGTGAGTTTGTGTAGCCTTCTTTTTGTGGTGGAGTGGGATATCAAAAGGATGAAAAGGGGTGTGCTTGCTTGAGGGTGAACTGTTTCATGGGTGTGCTTGCTAAGGGGTCTTGCTTGCAAAGGTGCTCAGTTTTTCCTCTTTATGGTACATAGAAATGGAATCAGATATGGTGAATAGATGGCAAAAACTATCACTGAAAAAATAAGGAGAAATCAACAATTTCCACATGAAAGGATGAATATGATTTTCTTTCATGCTTTATGGGTCTACTGATCGTTGGAAATTTCTTGAAAAAACAAGCTTTCAATCATGGCGCTCTTAAAAACACACTGCAAAATATCCAGAGATTGGAGAACGGGGTTTTCATTAGAGAAGTGGGGGAGGGCATCCTTGTCTTTGAATTTTTCAATGAAAGAGATAATGAAAATTTCCTAAAAGGTAGACCATGGTCCTTCGATAAATAGATAATTATCATGGAAGATTTAAAATGCGGGGAAGAGATTCAAAATATTCAGCTAACCTACTCACCTTTCTGGATACAAATAAAAGGAATATTGTTTCACGGTAGAACTGAATGAGTTATATGTGAAATTAGATCACACATTGGTACATTTATAGAATGGTATCGGTCTGATCCAATTCACTAGGGACCCGTAGTTTGGATCAGAGCTCTGGTCGATGTGGCACAACCACTCATGAGTGGATTATTCTTGTCAAAAGATGATTCTATTGCTAGGATATAATTTGAGTTTGAAAAGCTCCCAATTTTTTGTTTCTTTTGTGGGTGTCTCAAACATTTAGAGAGGGAATGTGGATCTAAAAGTAAGGATGAACAAGGCAATGTCATTTTTTAATATGTCTCTTGGCTTCATGAAAAAACGGCTGGATCAACTTTTATTCCTAAGGTGGAAAAACAAAAGGATTGTGACAGACTTGTGAAGGAATTCAAGAAGATGTTGGAACCAATTCATAGTAACATCATAATGCTTGGGCCACCATGGTTTTTTGCTGTCAACCCAGTGGATCAGTAGGTGAAATAAGTAATGGTAGTAAGCATTGTGGTCGTGACTAACTCGGGGGGAAATCATGTCAGTAATGAGAAGTAACCGACTTTAAACTCATTATAGTCCCCTTCTTAGGCAAATAATTCCTCTCCACCACATATTGGGTAGTCACCAAAATGAAAAGAACCAATAAACCCGAGTGTGGGGTGGGAGCAACCTGGTGAGGAACCCCTTGTTCCAGTTCCTCAACCATATTTTGAAGCACCGGGTATCATGGACCATGAAGGAGAATATATGGTTAGATTAACATTGCCAGGTGTTCAAAAACATGGGATGTGGAGACGGGTGACTAGAGGAGATTGAGATGGTATACCAATCAGTGCAAATCCAAGCGATCACAAACAAAGCTGGGAGGTGGGGAAAGGCCTGAGAGCCTTCCAAAGAGGTGGAAAGTGACATGTGATAGATAGTTTGTTGAATTTATGGAGGTGGAGGCAGTTGTGTCCTAGCCCCGCCTAGAGCAATGAAAATACCATTTTGGAACTATCGGGGACTTGGAAACCCCTGGACGGTTCTTTCTCTCCATCACTGGAGTTAAAAATACCATCGTAACATAGTTTTTTTATCCAAAACTATGTTGGATTACAAGGATTATGGTCTCCTATGTTTGAAGATTGGTTTCAAGAACGTATTCCCTATTGGAATATAGGGGAACTCTGGTGGTCTGTGACTCTTGTGGAAAGATGAACTTGGGGTTCAGGTGACTAATTTCTCAAGTAATCACATTTATGTGACTATTGTTTACCCAGGATCTCTACCATGGTCTTTTGTTGGATTCTATGGGTGGCCTGGGTACTAAGATAAACAAAATTCTCTAGGACCTATTGAACCAGGTGTGAACCTCTCTCTCGGTCCCTCTTCTGGTTAGAGGATATTTCAATGAGATCCTCTTTCATCAAGAAAAATAATGGGGTTGTTTGAGGAGTGGTGATGTTATGGAAGAGTTTAGGAATTATATTATTCTAAATTCTCTTCATGACCTTGGGTTTTCAGGTGCTCCGTTCACATGGTATAGAGGGATATCAATGGAGAATCGTATTGCTGAAAGGCTGGATAGATTTGTTGGAACAGATGAATGTAAATCCCTCTTCTATGCTTTCTTTATTGTTCACTTGCCTCCAGTATCTTCTGCCCACTATCTGATCATGTTGTCAACAACCCCTCATAGGGAATTTAGGAGGCCTTTATGAACCTTTCAATTTGAAATTTTTTGGATCCATGACAGTAATTGTGAGAAGCTGGTTAGGTCATATTGGTAGGAACTGAACTGGTCCATCACATTCAATTTCCACAGTACTATATCTTGTTTATAAAATTGGAGTTCAATTAGATTTGGGTCTTTTGATAGATGTATTATTTCTGTAGAAAATCGCTTAAAGATACTTCATTATTTTCCTTGTTGTAACTCTATTCTTAGGGATATCTCATTTGTAGAAAATAATCTTAATGCATTATTGAGAAAGAAGTAGAGATTTTGGTTTCTGAGGGAAAGAGAATCCCATATGAAGGAAGGTAATCATAATACTCACTTTTTTCACCAAAGAGCATATGCAAGGAAAATGAAAAACCACATTTCTCAAATTGAGGATCATACGGGTAGGGTTGTTTATGGTAATAATAATATTCAATCCATTATCCTAATTTTTTTTAGAAACCTCAATAAATTAGAAAGTATTGATACTCCTTCGTGTCTGACTAGCTATATTACAAAATTTGTCACATAGGATATGAAACATAAGTTGGATAGAGATATCTATGAGAGTGAAGTTTTTAGAGCTCTTCACCTTATTCACTCCACCAAGGCCCCAGGTCCTGATGGTTTTCATGCTCTATTTTCAAACGTTTTTGGCATATCATCAGACCAGATGTGGTAGCCTGATGAAGGAGTTATGGGATGAAAGAGATTATCTTGATCCTCTAAATGAAACCCTTATTACCCTCATCCTAAAAACCCATTTCCCTCATAAAATCACAGAATTATGACCTATCAGTTTATGCAATGTTGTTTACAAAATCTTTCCAAATATCTTGGTGGCTAGGCTTATGGATTGCCTCCCGTTTCTTGTTACTAAAAAGCAAAGTGCTTTTGTTTCAAGGAGATACATTACTAATAGTGTTATCATTGTGTTTGAATTATTTAACTCTATGAAAACTCATTCCTCATCCAAAATAGGTGTCATGGAAAATAAAATTAGATATGATGAAAGCTTACGACAGAATTGAATGGCCTTTTCTTGAATTTGTTCTCTCCAAATTGGGCTTTGGGACTAAATGGATCTCTAATATCATGAACTGTATGAAAACTGTCTCTTTCATAATTAATATTAATGGGGCCCATTCAAAAATCCTTAAACCCTCCATAAGTCTACAACAAGGGGATCCTCTCTCGCCTTATCTCTTCATTTTGGTGGCTGGTGTGTTTTCTCATCTTCTCTTGAAAGCAGTGGATCAAGGAATTATCCATGGTTCTAAGGTATGTAGAAATTCCCCCTATCTTCCATATCTTCTTTATAGATGATTGTATCCTCTTTTCACATGCTACCCCATAAGAATGTAGTTTAGTGTTAAAAATTCATTAATATGTACGAAAGGGCTTCTAGAAAATGTATCAATCCTTTGAAATCATAATTATCTTTCAGTAAAGGAGTGTTACATGAAAAGAGGGAGGAATTAAAACAGTTGTTCATATTTCCATTGGTTGAAAAGCATCATAAATATCTTGGCCTCTCGACCCTTATTAGTAGATCAAATAAACAAGTGTTCGCTTCGATTATGGAGAGGGTGGAAAATTTGATTTGTTTATGGTCAAGTAGGAATATCTTCAAGGTAGGAAAGGAAGTAATCATTAATTATGTGGCCCAATAAATCCCTTATTATTTTATGTCTTTATTAAAATGTCCAAAAACTATTGTGGATCAGATCCATTCCCGGTTGGATAACATCTAGTGGGGATCCCATGAGGGAAAACATAGCACCCATTGGATGTCTTGGGAAGAATTCTGTGTTTCAAAATACTATGGAGGTCTTGGATTTAGGAATATCAAATGGTTTAATGAGTCACTTTTGGAAAAAAAAAGGATGATGCATCCTCATAAACCCAAATACCCTATTCTCAAAGGTGTTGTGGGCCAAATATTTCCCTCATTATGATTTTTTGCACGCCCAGATGAGGCTGAGGCCGATTTTTATGTGGAGAAGTATTTGGGGTGAAAATTCTCTTCTTGATTTAGGATGCATCTGGAGAATTTATGATGGGAATAATGTGAGTTTTTGGAATGATCTGTGGCTGGAAAATGGAATCAACCTTAAGGTTTCCTTGACTGTTGTTCCAGGATTCAAAGATGCAAGGGTGTAAGACCTGATCAATGTATCTCTTGATGACTGGGATCAGGAGAATATTTTCAACTAGTTTAATGATGTCGGTTTTAATATCATTCTGAGTATTCCTCTCATTCCAAGTATGGGGAAGGATCAGATTTTCTAGACTGGGGAATCTTTGGGGAGGTATTTAGTTTGATCGAGATACAAAATGTGGGTGTATAACTTGTCCCAAGTCTTTCCTGATAATCATTGGAAGATCCTCTGGTCTCTCAACTCCCCTACCAAGGTTAATTTTTCCTTGTGGAAGGTCTACTCTGGTGTTCTTCCAACCCATGACCTTTTGGTGAGATTCCATCTTGTGGATGATGACAGTTGTCCTTCGTGTATCCAATATATGGAATCTCCTTTTCATGAAATTCTTTTCTATCATAGGGTGGAAGGGGTGTGGAAGTAATGACGTCCATATTTCCAAAAGTACTTTGATACATTTATTGGGTTGATCCAAAACTTCATTAAACGGGTGTCTTCATTGGAACCAAGGGTGGTGGGGATGATTTTAACAATTGCTTGGATGGTGTGGACTCAAAGAAATGAATTCTTATTCCATAATAGGGTGACCCAAGACCGTATTTGGGTCAAGAGTAATTTGGAATGGATGAATTGTTGGAATTATTATGATGTAGTTCCCTCTGAGGGTAGTAATCGGCAGGAACCTCCCTATTGGTCTCCCCCTCCATGGGGTTTTATCAAAAATCAATACGGATGTGGCCGTCTCTATTAATTATAGGGTTGGTATTGGATTTATTTCCCATAAAAATGATGGATAGGTCATTGAATCTCATTTTAGGTTTTTTCATGCCTTCTGGAATCCTGTAGTGGCAGAAGCATCTTCCATTCTTCATGGGATTCTTCTCACCTGCTCAAAAAATTGGATCAATGTTTTGGTGGAATCTGACTACTTGGAAGTGATTAATTCTTTATCAAATAAGGAAGAGGACTCCCAAAATTTTGGCCTTATTTTGAGAAATATTTTTTACTTGACTGAATTATTTGTTGAATTTATCTTTTCTTTCATAAAGCAAGTGAGTAATATGGATGATCATAATTTGGTTTGTTATGGGAAAATATGGGGTGATCATTATTGGGTGGACTCTTTCCCTGAATGGATTTGTAGGTCTAGTGTGACTGATCAATAATATATATCATCTCCTTTTCAAAAAAAAACACAATAAATATCTACTATTTTCTTAAGGTGAGAAATAATTAAAAGGCACTATCATGGGTGATTTCAAATGATATGTGATTTTTGGGAACTTAGGTGTATCAAAATGGATGACCAAGGTTATCTCTCAAAGGAGGAGTAATTTAACGACATATTAAATTTATTTTAAAATAAAATAAAAGATAATAAATATGATACTTAAAAAGGATTGGGGGTTTACCATTTATAAATCTATATGAATTATACTGGAAGAAGATTGTATTTTTTTCTTTTTTTTTCTTTTTGAAATGAAATTTGATTAATAAAACACAACGAAAAGATATTTTTTAGAAAACTATTTTAAAAAGTGTAATAGATATAACTATACCACTTAAATTATTTATTCATAATTATCATTTAAATTTAAATCCACTTAATTATGATCCCATAATTTTTTAACCCTCGAACCCAGCGATTATTAACTTTACCACAAATATGAAAAGAGTTAAATCCTAGGCTAGCTTTAGAACATGCAATCACAGCACCCTGCTTTGATTGATGTTATAAGGATAGATTATGGTCACTGGAAAATTAGGGAATATATCCCCTATATAAATGATGATTAATTGAGTTTATTTATTATATTTTAACTCTACAAATTGATCTCATGTGGTCTTGTATTTCTAATTAAGATTGTGCTCTCACAATTCACACAATTCTCGACCTCACGTGTTTTGTTTGTATTGTTTAATTGATTTCATAGTTTCATTTAAATTAAAAAATCAATTAAAATATAAAATTTAATGAATTATAGTAGATTATTGATTCAAAAATAAATAAATTAATATGTTTATAGATAGATCGATTACTAAAAATACTACTCTTCCATAGGTGGTGTAATCATCATAGAAGCGAATTGAATTTGCAACGGTTTAAAATGGGAATATAACAATCACGCTTCTACTCTTAAGTTCCAGAAAAAAGAATAAAATAAAAGGAGAATAAAATTGAGAAAAAAATCAGAAATGTAATAGAAACTAAGAATTTTAATTAAAGAACAAAAACATTACAACAAAGAAGAGGAAGAGAAGAGCATTTTAGAGGAGATCCTAGCTTGAAATCTCCCCTCATAAAATGGTGAATTGAAATGGAAAGGAACCACTTAGCCTATGATAGCAATCTTCTAATGCATTTCCAAACCTCTAAGAATGAGAAAAATTCCAATTTATAGAGTGGAGGGTAGGCTAGGTTATAATTGGTTTCAAGTGTGAATGGGGAAATTCATCCAAATATTTTAATCCAATATTCACTGCCTGTTTGACCACTAAAAAACGTGAACTAACTATCCTTACAGAAGCATGATTTGTGATAAAATAGATTCTATATCTCCTCTAAAAATTTTGGCCCAATCCAAGCAAGGATGAATAAGTTATGTTCCAAATACAAAACTTATGTCCAAACTAGAGAGTCCAGCCCATCTTTGACTTCATGTCCCTTTTACTCTTATCAAATGCACAATTTAGCTCCAATACCCTGAATGAAAGTTGTAGAAAATTAAGTCAGGAACACATTTTCAAAATTTTAAGTTCAAATAATACATATAAAAATATTTATGTCCGAAATGAAACAGTGAATTTTAAAGGGTAAAAATAGAATTTTTATCAAATTTTCAAATGAATGATCTAATCCCAAATATTCCATAAATGAACACATTTACCACATTGTGAGGAAATTATATCATTTATTATCAATAAAATATTAAATAAAAATATGTTTTATCAATAATATACCAAATTAAATGGAGAAGAATCTTGTTTAGTCCATCCATGGAGGAAAATGGTTGGAGGAAGGTGAAAATGAATAGTCATTCATCATTTTATGTAAAAGCTAAACACACAAAGTTTGGTGAATTTTTAAGCCACATAAATGACTAAATTATAAGTTATTATAGAAGAATTAAATGAATATAATTTCAATATATTTCCAAATAATCAATAATATCTTTAATCTGATAATTATAAAAGGATATATCATCCAAATACAGTGAAAACATAATTTGAACACTATAAAAAAATTTCCGTACTTTAGCCATTTTTTAAGGCACCTAAATTTAATTTTTAGATTTTTATATAGTTTAACTAAATGTATAAAAACTTATTATATTTATAACTGAACAAACCCTGAGATATTTCAATGTGAATTGAATGAGATGTCAAAGAAACAAAAAAGATTTTGAATTCTAGAAATTCCAGAATTCCAGAACTATTGAAAGGTCTTCATACATTTGGAACACCATGTAGAAAATAAATTAAGACTTACATTTTTATAATTAAATGTATATAAATATTTTGTATTCCCAATTGAACAATTTTTTTAAGAATTCGATCACTATAGCTCAAGTTATAAAATAATAATGAAAAAAACTCTAAAGTAGTTTAAACAGAAAATATTTCTTGAAACCAACAGGATGTATCATGTTTGGATCAAAATGAGAACATTATATAGATAGAATTATAATTCATTGTAGTTTAATAAAAGTGAGATTAATATTTTATATTTCATATGAAATGATAATTATAAAATTCCGGTCACTAAAATTCAATTTATAATAAAAAACAAAGAGGTTGTAAAAAATTCACGTAAAATACTAAATGGTTATTGGATTATTAAAAACATAAACTAACATGTAATCAAAAAAATACCTAGTTTCTCATGAACAAACATACTCATCCAAAACACTTTTGGATTAACTCTAAAAAAATAAAAATAACACTCTTAGTCAAACTCAATACTTAGTCAGTCAACCATTAAGAGTGACCCCATGGGCCTTTATAGAATTGACAATAAATATGAAGCTCTATATCCATATGTGTAAATAAAGAGTGGACTCTATAAAATAATCAATGCTACTCAATCTATAACGGTATCTAGCATGATCTCTATCAAACACAAATATCTCTATACATGTGTCCAGCAGTTTGTATCATATGGAAACATTCATTCTCATATCTTCTCTTTGTCCAAGTCTTTGAGTGACCATAAGACATGGATAATTTAAATGTCATATAGTAAAATCATCCATTCTCGATTATCATAGTATAAACTGATCTAATCGGTTAATACATAGCATTTCATTCATCTTGATGGAAAAGCACATCACATGTCCCTTATCCAGATAAACATACAATCTCCATGTGCATCCCCATGCTCCCACAGTCTATCTCAATCAAGGGCTCAGATGTTATACTTGTCGTATGAGAGGAAAAATCTCATCTTGGTTAAGATTCAACCGATGACATGATCAACAACATACCCAACCACTCCATGAATTGGACAAGTCAATATGTATACATATATATGTTGGGTATCAAAGTATGAAGGTTCTTATGCTAGGTATCTTTCAAACCTCAGGTAATAGAGAATCAAATATGATCCATGTACCCATAGTATACCAAATATATATTAATGACAGTCCATGTGGTATACTTAGTAGGTCATCCGACCCACATAAAGAATCTTATTCTTTTTTTCTATGCCTCATGAGCATACTCTATATTTCTATAAAAGAATCATACTTATGTTAAACTTAACATTTCATTATAACCTATAATAATCCATGAAGAACATCGATTAGAAATAAACTCAAATTCATACTTTGAGAGGTCAATTATCATTACAATTCATGAAATATATATCTATATATACATTTATGAAACTAACCATAAATAATGATAAAGTGGATATTTCCTTTTAATATGATACATTTCATACTCTTAAACCCTTTAGTAATATTTAACAAACCTAACACAAGCACCAATTTATCATATCATATATGAAAAACTGTTAGATTAACCTTATATTTGTTACAACTTTTGGGTTTTGTTAAATCATTACATCATACGTAATTCCTATCACATATCTATGTGTCCATATAATAAAACCCTCTCAATAATTTTTTTAGTGACAAAAATTTATGAAGTAATCTATTTTAAATAATGGTGATATTTAGGAATCATATTCCTAACTATTTATCTCTTTGAACATATTCAAACTTCTCAAATTCACAATATCAAATGTTATTATGTTAAGTTTTTTTTCTACTTGGAACTCTTTCTAAGTTTATCATAATCATCCTTGTAACCCTATTCCATCAAATTTATTCCTTGAGATAATATAACTACTTACATTATTGTTTACCAGACCTCCTAAACTCTTTTAGGATAAAGTGAAAATTACTTTAATATGGTAACTAAATATAGCTCTTACACTTATCTTTATCATTATACCCTAAACTCTTTTAGGATATAAAATTTAATTCACTTTCATTTTGACTGGTATAATCCTTCAAGAAATAGTTGCTTTCACTTTTCGTGATAACTAAATGTAACTATTTACATTTTTTATCTATAATCATATATCCTAAATTCTTTTAGGATATTGAGTGAAAACCCACTATAATTTTATATTGATATAATCCTTTAGGAATTAGTGATATTTAATTTCTAATTGGTAATTAAATGTAACACTTTACATTTTCCTTTACCATCACATATCCTAAACATTTTAGGTTATTAAGTGGAAATCACCTTAACTTAAGACTGGTGTAACCCTTTATTTGTTAACTTTGAAGTTATTTAAGTCCAAACATACTCTCACTAGCATCTTAGACATTATATTCTATTCAGGATATGCTACTAAGATTCACAAACCCTTTTGTGTTAAGAAATAACATTTATTTCCTTTTTAGTAGGAATATTTAACAAATAAATTATTGTTTCCATATGTGATATTATATGTGTTTGGATCATTTTCCCTTTTAAAAGAAAACTTTTTTAAAATATAATATTGATGGGTGCCAGGAATACATTCCCTCATATTTTAACAAATAGTCAGATAAACTTTTTTATCATGGATAAACACTTTTATCCGTATATTCTTCTCTAAACATGTTATATAACCCAATGAATTATAAACCATGTGTATAAAACTAATTATCTCATATTTTTCATAAAAACTCTTTGCTATAAACATCTTCACTTTATCACATAAGTGAAATGTGATGAAGATAAACATTTTTTACTTAAATTCATTTGATCTTGATAAAATATGTTACATTCAAATCCTTGATGTAGTAACTATTTACTTTATATCATGAATATAAACTATAAGCTCAATCAATTTTTTCTTTGATTTTGACCTCCTTTATATTTACAACAGTTTGTAAAATATACATTCGGTATTTCATACCATTAAAAAATGAAGAATTAATTTCTATAAAATCCATACATGATAAGGATGTTCCATGGAGTTTCAAAAACTCTTTTAGGTATATCTTCAATAATACAATAATATTGAATTATTACTCTTCCTTATTGATAGCCCTGGGATTCAATAACCTTGATTGGATTCTTAAAGAAACATTGTTAAACTTTTCAACCAATTTTTCTTCTTTCAGTTTGAAATTTTACCTATTTGTATTGTTTATACAATAGTTTAGAACTTTTACATCATATAAATAGTTCATATATATTCCCAACACTTTGATAATATTAGGTAAATGTTCTTTTAATTCAATAATATTATTAGAACATTTCTATAGATGAAAATAGGATAAACTCCCTAACCAAAACAAGACATTTTTAGCCTCACCTTATAGAATGTTATAGAATTAAACAAATCATAAACCATGTGTCTTAAAAACACCCATATCATTTCATTTAAACAAAAATTGTTTACATTCTCTTCTCAAGAGATAAATGAGATAAAAACAAATCTTATGACAATTTTATACAAGCTTGAATTATACAAGTTTTCAGTGCACCAACTCATTTTCTCCATTACTTGAGATAAAACTTCAAGTTTCAATTATTTTCATCTTTTTAACTTCTGTATATTCACAACACTTTTTAAAACATACAATTGATATCGTATATCTATCAGAATGATAGAATTGATTTCTATAACCAATAAAGTTGTAATGAAACCTTTAGTCTCATTAATTCGTCAATATATTCAATCATATTGAATATCATTTTACATACCCAATCATATTGAATATATGAGACTAAAATTCATTAAATCATTGATGTACCTAATCATATTGAGTACATGAGTGGAGACTAAGATTTCTTTGGTAATATTTCATCTAATGCCTTTGAAACCTTAAGATAATCACTCTATGCTTCCATAAGAATCTATATTCACATGTTGAACAATTTCAACACTTGGTTATTAATGAAGGAACTGCTCTGACACATAGAATTTTCCTTAAGAACTTTTCTTAAATAACCAGTCTTGGTCAAGAATTTTTCTCCGGTTACCAATCTTAGGTGTTTCTTACATTAAGCTTCTTGTTTGAAGGGTTAATATAAAATTTCAACTTGATGATGATGATTGTTATTATATTATCTACAAAATAAGATTTTATCAAATTAATATCATGTATTTGTAATCATTTAATAAGGACTTTTATTAAAGGGGCTCTTACTAAAATGATGACCCTTTTTTACATCATATATATTAGTAGTCCAAGATCCATATTTCACTAAACTATGAGTCTAGTATGGAATTCCTATCACTACTTAGCTATTTAGGTTGATCATTATACCAATCATATCATATATGACTCTTGGATAGTTGATTAGACAACTATTTGTTTAATCCATTATATGGATATACTCAAGTATATTCCTCTAGTATCCTACCTATTAGGGATTTTCATCTAGTGAAACCCAAATAAAATTCCAAGAATAATAGAATAAAGGAAAATAAATGGATACTCATGATAAGATCTACAATTCCATTAAGATAATCCAAAGTCACTTTGTAACGGCCTGACCCTAGAAGCCCGGAGCCGGTGCATTACTAATTACATTGGCATGATTCAAGGGAATGAAATCCTAAAGAAACGATAAGTTTAATAGTATTGAAGAAACAAAATACATGAATGTAACTCATACTATAATGTGAAAGGTAACAAAATACAATACATAATAAAAACTAATAAACTGCATCCATAAGAACTCAATAAATAGTCTCCTCTTCGTAACCTGTTGAAGGTAAAAAAATGAAAGGAGTGCGCTCAAATGCTCAATAAGGGTTAAAACTAGATGAATCTTGAATCAACAATAATTGAATCATAATAAAATTGGCATAGTCAATATTGCATTATGAATATATGAAAAATACACACCATTTAATAAACTGAGAATAAAACTGCATCCATAGATTTTGTCATAGTGAAAACCTCGTGGATAGTAATAACTAAAGTTGAATAAACAGAATGATTATTAATTGGACATCATTTATCTAGAACATGATACCACTATACCATAAAAATAGTTTAAGTCTATGGTTAGATACTCATCTGATTCTATTTTGGAAAAAAATTCGAAGGGTTTATCGCCAACTGATTTGTCTCATGAGACATGTCGATGCATCAAGGGGATATAGTGGGCCCCGCCCATCACTGAAAGTCCAATACATTATTTATACATAGATTTAATACAAGTACAATATTCCTTATTAATATTCGTATAGAGTAGAGGATACAAATTCATCAATATTTCCATAGTTAAAACAACATCCCAAATAAACATTATATGTAAAAGGGTATACGACTTAAGATAATAATCATATCCATGAATCCAGAATATGGATATATAATATATTTATAAATTTAAATTAAAAATTATCTCAAATGGGTAGTAGGTACACCACATAAGAATTATTAGGTGCACAATACCAAGTAAATCATAATGAAATGGAAACCGAAACAAAGTACCTTACAACATTGTAATCAATCGAGTTAATAATCATCAAGTGGATCACTAAATTCCATGAATATAAATAGAATAATGATATTATATATCAAATGTAAGTAAACATAAACCACATACAATAAATAATTGGTGATCAATAGAAATCTCACAGAAATAGAAGTGAGATGAGAAACCCCTTACAGAATATTGGCATGGTATCAGGTGTACTTAAGAGGGATTAATGAGAGAGAAATGGGGTTAATAATCATTTATACATAATGATGGATGCATGATGTAGGTTAAAAATCATGCCCCCATCATTAGTAATTACACATAAAATAACATAACATAGATGACATTCTTGAATAAAAGTGTGATAGAGAGGATCCCTTACCTTATGCCTGAATGTGTGCTTTGATTGATCTTAATGACCTGAATAATCAAATTTATATTCATTAATTAAAAATTAAATAACTTCCTCTACATGAAATTTATTTATTATAACCTTATTAGGTTTATTCATGACCTTTTTATGGGTTTAAGAGGTTCAATTTTATTGTTTTAGAATCATTTTCTTCCTTGCTTTTCATGATTGGTTTACTTGTATTCATGAATGGAAGTTTGTTTGAAATGTGGTTAAACATAGAGAATTTTTAATATATATTATTAGTGACATTACAGAGACATAAATTATCTTATAATTATTTTGGTTATAGACCATGAGGATGACACATTAGATAAAAGTTAGTGATTAACGCTTGGATTAACTTGGTGGTTTTGTGTATAATGATCTTGTTTTGTATTATTATTTTATATTATGAGTGTGTAAGGGTTATGGAATATTAAATAAGATGAAATAAATATATTATGATCTTTTCCAACCATAAAAATGGTTTCATGATCATAATTGAAGATGGTAATAGAAATTCAAAACTCGCCGTCCTTGAATGTGATAAATTAACACATCTTGGACAGTGTTTTCATTTTTAGTATAAGAGGAGGGGAAAAAGGGAGATGATGATGAAATATTCCATTAGAATAATAAAATTATAGTTCATGTAAGTTACTAGAATTATCATAGCATTTGGATGAGGGGATGGGAGGATATAGAAACAAAATAATGGAACTTGTAAAAAAAGTTGAAAGAAAAAGCAACAGAGGTTCACCTATGGAGTACTCCTTGAGAATCTCCTTAAGGCCTTTGTTTTTGGAATTTTAGTGAGAAAAGTAGGTATTGGACATGGGAGGAGGGCTGTATAAGTGTATTTTGAATAACTTAGGCAAGTCTTGAAGCTTGAGTGGTGTGGGAGGAGGAGGGGGTGAGGGGTGGTTTATAGTGGAGGGGAGGAGGGTTTTCTTAATATTTTAATCATTAGTTTATTATTTTTCCCTAAGAAATGAAATAGTGATGATTCCATAACCAAAAATAGTAATAAGTTCATGTGAGTTCGAAATAATGGTTGCTTAGATCATCCATGATGCAAGGAATAGTGTATTTATCTCATAATGTATTTATACCGTAATTACCATATTTTACTATTCATCAAAAATTCATGTATTTCAGAAAAATCCCAAAAATTCACCCTAAATTTTTTTCGACATGTATAATCCAAAAATGAACTCTATTTTTCAAAAAAAAAATTCTAAATATGAGGAATTTAATTTTTAATTAAAATCATCATTTAATCGAAAAATACCAACACTTAAAATATTCATCTCCATTTTTAAGGTGCCTAAATTTTATTTATTATTTCATGGATAAGGCTACAATTAATTAGTGTCATATTACTATTCATAAGGGTAAGTTAATATTCATAAGTGTTCGTTACTATTCATAAGGTTAAGTTACTATTCATTGAAAATTAAGTTGATTCTATTAGACTCCAAATATCACCCTAATCGCAACAATGTATGTCCATTTTTAGAAATTCAAAACACATAAGTGGAAAATTTAAGTTTAATGTCTTGGTTATGATTATCTCCTAAATAACTAGGTGTTGTTTCAAAGATACTTAGTGATTTTAGAAATATAGGTTGTCTAATGAATTGAAATTATTTAAGAGAAACATACCGTAAAATGTTTGGGGTGTTATATTTTTCCCACCTTCAGAAATTTCATCCTCAAAATTTTTCATGTAAAATCCCTCTAAAAGATATGGGTGGTTCTTCTTCATTATATACTCAGGTTCCCACATTTCTTCCTCCATTTTATGGTTTCTCTAAAGAACCTTTACGATTCGAGTTGTCTAATTTCTCAATACCTTCTCCCTTGTGTCAAGAATCTCGATAGGATCTTCACAGTATGACAAATTAGGTTCTAGATCTATTTCTTCATATGTGAGCGCATGTGTTAAGTTTGGAATGTATTTCTTTAACAACGACATGTGGAACACATTATGAACTTTGGAGAGACATGGTGTCATTGATAAACAGTAAGCTACAAGTCCAATTATTTCAAGAATTTCGAACAATATGATGTACCTGGGGCTCAGTTTTCCTTTCTTACCAAACCTTAAGACACCCTTCCATGGAGATAATTTTAGAAAGACATGATTTCTTACTTGAAATTCTAAGTCCTTTCTCCAGTTTTTAGCATAAATCTTTTTCCTACTTTGGGATTCTTTAATATGTGCCTGAATTTTCTTTACCTTTATAGTTTTTGATTTAATAAGTTCTGGTCCTATAAGTTTTCTCTCACTAACTTCATCCCAATATGTTGGTGTTTGACACCTATTACCATATAATGCTTTATATGGAACCATTTTAATACTAGAATGGAAACTATTATTATAGGAAAATTCCACCTAAGGAAATTATTGATCCAACACATGAAAGTCAAGATATCATGACCTCAACATATCTTTTAGTGTTTGAATAGTCCTTCTAGACTGTCTGTCTATTTGGGGGTGATAAGCAATACACATATAAAGCTCAGTATCCAAAGACTTCTAGAGACTTTTCCATAATTTTTATATGAATTAGGGATCTCGATCGGACACAATCAATAGACGTGCACCATGAAGTCTTACAACTTCATTAATATAAATTCTTGACAGGAGATCAAGTGATAAATCCTCTCTTATAACATGGAAATGTGATGATTTTGTAAGGCGATCAACAGTTACCCATATTGCATCATTCCTTATAGGTGTCCTCGGTAGTATTATGACAAAGTCCACCATAATTCACTACTGGAAACACATGTTTTCCCAACGCTTCTTTACAAACAGTTTAAACAAACCGTTGGTAAAGAAGCCTTTTCCCAACGGTTTCCTAAAACCATTAGGAAAGGGGTGTCCAAGGCACCCTTTCCCAATGGTTCAAGCGAACCATTGGGAAAGGGGTACCCCTTTACCAACAGTTCAAGAGAACCATTGGTAAAGGGTATCTTGGACAGCCCTTTCCCAATGGTTTTTAAAAACCATTGGGAAATCTTTTCCCCAAATACACAATCAGCTGCTCTCTCCACCATTCGCGACAGAACCCTAATCATGTCCACGGCTCCGCTGCTCTCGCGACTTCCCCCATCCAAACCTATCAAACTACATCCAAATCATCTCAAATCAGGTATTATATTCTTCATACACATAAAATATTTAAGTTATACCTTGTTTTTATTGTTATTCATCTCATATTTTAGTTTTAAGTTTTGATTTTGATGTGTATATCGTTTTTTTCTGTTTTGATTTAATCTAGACTTTATCCATTCCAATCCATTTAATTAATTAAATCCTTAACCCTCTATCGAAGAAGAAGCATCTCAAATTCATTGTCGTTGGATTCTAGATTTTCTAAGTATGTTTTTTTATGCTTTTTTCCATCTTGTAATTAATTGTTTCTTGGAAATTTATTTATATGTGTTTAATAATTTTTAGCAAAGTTTTTATGAATGTTTTCCTTAAAATTACTTGAGGAAAGTGTTTTATTAAAATGAAAAAAAATTAATAAGGCTTTTGTAATGTAATTTGTTATAGTACACTATGTGACTATGTTTGGTATTTAGTAACACATGAGATAACTGGTGTGTGAGAATGTGTTGTGAAAGAGATTCCATGGTTGGTTCAAGATTATATTTACGTTTTGAGCCTATTAATGAGTTGTTTTAAAGATATTTTGAGATATTTACCTTATGTTTATTGGTGAAAATTGGGAGCTGTAGAGGTGGTTCATGATTAAGACATATAATTACCGCTAAACATGTGGATAAACCTTACATAGTAGTGAATTCTTGAAATGTTTGATGTTTTTAGTCCTTTTTTATTTGGATTTTCTTTTGATGGTGATGTTTTTTATTGTTACCTGTGATGGGAATTTATTTTAGTTTCTAAATAGGCTGAGACTCCCCCACCATGAATAGTGTATAAAACCTCTACCCTTATTTAATCATTCTGTTTACACAGCGTATGCAACCTCTACCCTCATTTAATCAGTGAACTCAAGTCATTAATTCAAGCCTTCATTCTCACTAGCATGTAAGAAATTTAATGATGTAAACCCATCCTCACATGATTTCTTACCTTAGATAGTGTCCAACATATGAAATACAATCTTTCGAATTCATCAGTTAACCAGGATCATATATTCCATTTCCCCCAAGATGACTGTACTAATATAACATTAGGGTCAATTAAATATGGTTCTCATTGTAAGATGTATATTATGTATCCTTCTTGGCCAATACTCACTTTTATGAGGGTAGGGTGCTTTTCACACCCATTCTGGCATGTGTAGACATCCATAAAAATGTTAGATAAGTCACAAGTTTAATTCAGTAATGTTGTTATCATTGACATACTTTATTATTAATCTAAAATTTAAAAATAAATGTTTTTGTCTATAATTAATGAAATTAAATCTTTTTACAAGCCATGAACAACTTATTAGTGTATAAGCCTAAAATTTATTCACCCATGGGGTGCGCTTGACTTGGGGAAGTAATTTGGTAATGAAAGGTATGACCATAGAGGTGCCAATAATGAGTTATTGAACATGATTGAATGATTTGGGGTGCCTATAACACACGATGGGACCTGAGGCATGTGCCTCTTATAGGCCTAATGAAAATGAATATAAATAAATTTTAATTTAATTTATGAGTACTTGTTCTTTACATTATTTTAATAGTTCACTACATCGACTAAAAACTTTTTACTTTATCATTTACTTAAATGTATTTTCTATTACAGTTCAATCCTATTGAATTGTTTATGACAAAATGACTTATATAAAGTCTTTTTACAGAATGGATAGAAGTTGGATGTATGAAACCGATCAGATATCAAGCGATTTTAAAAACAATTTGGGGAGCTTTATAGATTTTTCATTTCACAATGCTTCAGATAGTGGTCGCATACACTGCCCATGTTCCAATTGTGTTGGTAGACCTTGGTTGAGCCATGAAGAAGTCAACTACCACATAACCAAAAATGGTTTTCAAGAAAACTACTTTATGTGGTATCAAAATGGGGAGAAAATGAAATCTCAAATTGGTGATGATCGAAATGAAAGGACCAGAATGGAGAATTTGTTAGATGATCGGTTTTTGTTTATTAGTCATCATGAAAAAGAAAGTATTTCGACTCCAGAAGACTTCGATATGAGGACAGCTGATGCTTCTAGTGAAAATGATGATATTGATAGGGTGAAAAAATTGAATGATGCTACCACGACTCCAGTATATCGACAATGCGATAAAATGAAAAGGCTGGAATTTTTAATCCGATTATTTCATGGGAAAACTATTTATGGGATTTCTAATACAGCAATTGATTACATTCTTACCCTCTTGAAGGATTTACTTCCAGATGATGCAAATATTCCCTCAAACCACTATATGGCATGGAAGTTAGTTGAGGAACTTGGATTTTTAAGAAAGAAAATTCATGCTTGCCCGAAAGATTGCAGTTTATTCTAGGAGGAAACCGCTGAAAGAAATGATTGTATAAAATGTGGCACATCCCGCTGGAAGTCAAAATCTGATGGAACACCATCCCGCATTCCACAAAAATTAATGTGGTACTTTCCATTGATCCCCAGACTCCAGAATCTTTTTATGTCTGATGACATATCAATAAAAATGAGATGGCATGATACCGAGAGAAAGAAGACTAATGATGAGTTGGTTCATCCTGCAGATGTATTTTCATGGAAGAGATTTGATGCTCGACATCCTGATTTTGCAGTTGACGTGCGTAATTTGAGGTTGGGTATTTCATGAGATGATTTTAATCCATTTGGGCAGATTCTTACTTCGCACAGCACATGGCCAGTTTTTATACACATTTATAATCTTCCCCCATGGTTGTGTATGAAAAAACCTTTCAATTTCATGAGTATACTCATATCTGGTCCTTCTGATCCAGGCATTGATATTGATGTATACATGCAACCTTTAATAAAAGAGTTGAAACTTCTTTGGGATGTAGGTGTGTGCACATATGATGCATGTTCGAAAGACATATTTCAGATGCGTGATGCGCTTATGTGGATGATCAATGATTTTCCGGCTTATGCAATGATGTCTGGATAGATCATGAAGGGAAAACTATCATGTCTAGATTTTATGAAGAATACATGATTCAGAAGACTGAAACATCGTTGTAGTTTCAGTTTTATGGGACATCGACGATTCTTGCCAAAGGATCATCCATATAGAATGAATCGTCAAAGATTTGATAATACCATAGAGACCGATGATCCACCTCAGCGTATGTCTAGAACTGACGGGCTTAATGAATTTAAAGATTTTAGTTTTTTGTTTGGGAAGGGTCAAATGAAATCTGGAAAGAGAAAGAATTTTTCCACTAAAACCTATTACAATTGGAGGAAGAGGAGTATCTTTTTTTATTTGCCTTATTGGTCAACCAATTTGTTACGTCATTGCTTAGACGTAATGCATATTGAAAATAATATATGTGAAATGTTGCTTTCGGTTCTTCTAAATGTCAAGGGGAAGACAAAGATGATTTACGATCTCGGCGTGACTTGGTGGATTGGGGCATCAGACCAGAATTACATCCTGTGTGTATCAGTAAAAATAAATGGCAACTTCCATGTGCTTGTTATGTAATGACACCTATGGAAAAAAAAATTCTGGAAGTATTAGAGACTATTAGAGTTCCTGATGTCTATTTAAGCAACATATCTAAACGGTTCAACAGAAGAGAGTTGAAGCTAAAATCTTTAAAGACTCATGATTATCACGTTCTAATGCATGAGTTGCTTCCAATAACAATCTGTCATCTTTTCTCTAATAATGTAAGGGTGGATGTTATTTGGTTGTACCATTTGTTTAGAGATCTTTGTTCTAAGAAGTTGTCCAAGCCTTTCTTGCAAAAAATGTTGACAGATTCCCCATTAATTTTGTGTGAGTTGGAGAAAATATTTCTTCCATCATTTTTCACATGCATGCTGCATCTGACTGTCCATATTCCCACTGAAATACTTCTTGGAGAACCTGTTTCTTTTCATTAGATGTATCCAACTGAAAGAAATATGTTCACATTAAAGTCTTATGTCCGAAACAGAAATCATCATGAATGTTCTATCATGAACGGTTACTTGGCTCAAGAATGTATGGATTTCTGCGTGATGTATTTGTCTGATCTTACTACAAGATTGAATAGAACAATGAGAAATAAAGAAGAACAGTATGAGAAATTTAACCCAGTTTTCCATCACTTCCTCAAACAGGAGGAATTCCTGGATCATATACATTGAAGGCATTAAGCCATGAAGAGCGGGAGATGGCACATCGTACAGTTTTGTTCAACTGTGATTTTTTCAATGAATATATCATGTAACTAAATTGATTATGTATATCTTAAATATATATCTATTAAACTATTCATATTTTTTATCTACAGGGAACATAAAACAATGATAAATAGGAAGCATCATTCTTTATCTTTGAGAAGGAGAGAGACTTTTCATAGCAAAGAGTTTTCTTCTTGGTTAAAATTGAAGGTAAAAATATTAATGTTTAAAATAATTATATCAATATTTAATTAAGTTTAATAGTAATTTATATTGTAGGTATTGAGTTTGTCTGCTGACTCTGTCTCTGAGGAATTAAGAGCTTTGGTTTTTGGTCCTAATACCGTGGTTTGTGACTGTAAATCAATTGTTATCAATGGGTGCAAATTTATTGTCACTGAATGAGAAAAGAACATGAGAACACAAAATTATGGTGTTATGGTTACGGCCACAACATATTGTTATGCCGATGCAATCAGATAGTAGACCATGATTTGAAAATGTGGGTTATTATGGAGTTGTTGAGAAAATAATAATATTGGATTATTACTCTCATGGACGAGTCACAATGATGAAATGCCATTGGTTTGATTTGATGACGAGACATGGAACATTTATTGATGATTGTGGATTTTGATTAATTAATATGACTCGAACTCTTGCTACCAAAGAACCATATGTGTTGGCATCAATGGCTAAAAAAGTTTTTTATGTCAAGGACCAACTTCGATGTGAATTTGGTTTCATAGTTGAAGTAATTACAAGACATATTTTTGATGATGGCGATGATGGAATTGACACTGTCCCTAGTGCCATTGGAACCAATCCATTTATTTCTTTTGATGACTCCAATATCTCAATTGTCAGAGTTGATTGTGAACCTGAAGTTTTGGTTGAAAATATATAGAATCATTCATCCATGTTCTCAATTCTTTTGGTTTACCTCGAGTTGGGTTGTTAAGGTTGGTAATATTCAAATTGATTTAGTATTGATCACAAATACGTATTAGTTGACTTGACCGTTAAGTGAATTTTCTATGTTTATTGGTTGCAGTTTTATTTGAATTGCATTTTATAATTTGGAATTGAACTGTATTCAAACCTAGTCAAACAATATTTCTAACTTGGTGAACATTAAAACTTGTATGATTTATTAAATCCATTCAAGCTCTTCTAAAACAATTGATAGCTAAATTACCAATGAATCCCCCTATTCCCTCATATATTTAGTTTTTTGGGTTACACATTAGTTTCCTTTTTCTAATTAATTACATATTTGTTTTCAAAATCAGTAAATGAAGCCAATTGAAGAGAGATGAAGGGAAAAAAAGATGGAGAACAATCATCGAATGACAAAGTTGGGAATTCCATCATTAGTGCTTGTAGTGAGTACGTTATATCAAATTGATATATTTAAAGAACATATAATGTCATGTGATTAATTTTTTTGTAAAATTTTTTGTAGGATCCACCTATACGTCGACAGTTATTTGATGAGGAGCCTAGTACCGGTCCTAGTACTCAGGCCGGTGGTACGAGGAGGGTTCATACAAGAGGTGGACGAGCAGCTGCGCGTACCCGACTAGACCCTACCCCTCCCATTGACATGTCATCCTTCCCACATTCTGATCCTGGTGTGTCGTTAGGGACACACGGGATATTTAGGCCTCCCATGTTTTTTCTACCTTCTGTATATTCTGCCCATCATTTTCACATCCCATGATGATTCCCACTCCCCAATCAGAATCTGGTGAGACAGATGTCCCATCTTCTTTTCCTTCTACTTCGGTCTCTCTGAGCTTCTATATTCCATCGTCTTCAACTCCTGTTCCACCACAGGGTGTTCCATTAGTTTCTGTGGATCCAGTGGTGCTCAGCAATCAGACCGGCATAGGTATATTTATAGAACCCTAACAAATTTTTATAGCAATATTTATTTTAATTATAACATGTTTTGATAAAATATTTGTTTTTCTTTCATGACAGATACATCTACTGATAGGAGGCGTGGGCGGGGGCGTACACACATGCGTTCGATGTGGAACCGCCACACACAGGTTATGGTGGATTATAATAAAGACAACAAAATGGTTGAGAAAATAGGGCATCAATGTCGGAGTTTTTTGGCAACACTTGCCAAATACTCCGACATCATTCCCGTCAGCCCGCTATCGTGGAGAC
Organism: Viscum album; assembly: GCA_963277665.1. Classification (NCBI taxonomy): domain Eukaryota; kingdom Viridiplantae; phylum Streptophyta; class Magnoliopsida; order Santalales; family Viscaceae; genus Viscum; species Viscum album. The sequence continues at coordinate 79,313,131 of OY728166.1, forward strand.
ATTTTCCACATGAGGTCAAGGATAGAGCTTGGGTAGAGATATGGGTAAAAAAATCTGTTCTATTTAATTCCAGGAATTATTTTTTTATTTATATGAATTAATATTTTGATGTCAGCTTCGATTTAATTTTCCCGATGGTGAGGGTGCATGACCAGAACATCTAAAGGATTTCGGAGAGCTTTGGAGAGCCTACAATCATGAGTTGTATATTGGCTGGGTTTATAGAGTTGGAACTGATTTAGAGGCGGTACCAGTGGTGGATGATTGTCCTATAGAGCAGTATCGTTAGTTGATTACTCATTGGAAGATTACCCAGTTTAAGGTATTAATTACATTTGAGGTATTTAAATAATAACTTTCATGTTTTTCATTAATACTATCTATTACATTTTCTAATTTTATTTAGGAATCATCTGGAAAAAATAAAAAGAACATTGATGCAAAAAAATACTTTCACACACTGGGACGCACTACGATGCCTGATCATGAGAGGAAGCAGGTATGACAATTGGTTATAAGTTTTCTTTACAACTTACACTTTCTTTTGTTTCCTCAATTATTTAATAGTTTGATAAAGTTTTCATATAAATTTAGTTTTCAATGTCATTTTAGAGGAAAATACTAAATATTGAAGGACATGTGCCTCGAAAAAAACTATTTTTCTCGAGTAGACGGAAAAAGAATGGAAGTGCCATCAACGAAGCGACTCAGCAGCAGATTGTAAGTTTTAATCTGTTGAATTTATATTTTAATATCTATTTTGTAACTTAATGATATATTTATATTTGTAACAGGCTGCTTTAGAGGCCCTCAATGCCCAAGAACCAGACAATTTTGGGCCAACAGATCACTTACATCAAGTGTTGGGAGAGGAGCATCCTGGCAGAGTATGTTGCCGACCTAGGATAGCCCCGACGAGGTATTGGCCCTCCTCAGGTACGAGCTGTAGTGCCACCGAGCTGCAGAAAGTTAGGGCACAGGCAGAACAGGCTGAGAAAAGGGCCACAGAGACGGCAGAATAGTCTTCTAGGGCAAACAGTGCATTTATGAAATTTATTGAAGTTCTACATCAAACACTTCCAGAAGAGGCCAGCCCAGCTTTTGATGAATATATGTCATCGATACGTTCTATATATGGTGCACCAGGTGGTAGTTTTAGTGGTGGTCAGGACGATGTCCAGCTTGACGATGATGATGGCGAGGAGTCTGATGCGGAAGAGGAGGGAGAGGAGGAGGGCGAGGCGGGTGTCGAGGGCGAGGGCGAGGAGGAGGGCGCTGAGGAGGGTGATGACGATGATGGGGATGAGGACGAGGGCGATGATGATGTTGATGATGGTGATGGTGATGTGGGACAAATTGATCCATTACATTTTTTGACTAATATTACTGAGATTTGATATTTAATCTATTCTAGTTGTTGGTTTTATCTAGACTCGTAGTATAGTATTGGAGTTGAGTTATTTTTATATATTATCTGTTTTTATGGATGTTGTTGTCTTTTAGTGGTTGTGTGTTTGGGAACCCCCCTCCTTCCTAGACCGTGGACAACCCCCCACCATCCTCCTTGGACCCTGGACAGCCCCCCAGATAGCCCCCAGACAACCCCCCAAACAGCCCCCCGGACAGCCCCCGGAAATCCCCCCAAACAGCCTCCCGGACAGCCCCCCCCCCCCCCCCCACCACCCTCCTTGGTCCCCGGACACCCACCGGACAACCCCCCGGACAGCCCCCCCCCCCACCCTCCTTGATTTCATTTACTACTAGAAAATCTATAATATATATTTTATTTATTTTCATAATGATAATCAATGTAAATCACATTTACACATCTAATCAGTATCATTGATTCTTGGTATGTTATAAAAGGGATGTATTCATTGGGCATGACATTGTTAGCTCTGAAATGTTTCATAGCATGATAAACTAAAATCTATTCCATACTAAGAATGATATAAAAATATTCTATATGAATTTCCATAATATTTTAAGTAAATACCATTCCACTAATAGACACATGAGGATTCTCATAAATCATGTTTACCTTAATATTTCCACAAGGATTTTTAGTAAAAGTTTTATCTTCTATTAATTTTCTGGTATTCACATTTTAAATGTAACTTTTTCATAAATAAATTAATTTAAAGACCCATAGCCAAATAGTGTATTTGAATAATGTGAATAAACAACTAACATACCACTCTAAATGTGTCTCTTTTGTTTAAAATGTACAGGATTATAAGTTAAAAGAACAACTGGCATACGGAAAACTGACCAAACGCATTCGAATTCTATTGATAATTTATCACAATGATCCATGGGTCATATGTGACGTCTACGACCCAACTCAGGCTCAATCCGAGGCACGGTGTGGCCGGGATCAGTCTAAGTGGCTCCCCTTTGTTTGAAATGGACAACATTTTAAGTATATATGGAAAACCGACCAAACGCATTCGGTTTCCGTTGAAACATTAGGATAACAATACATGGGTTATATGTGACGTGTATGAATCAACCGTGCCTCAATTAGAGATGTGTTGTGGCCGGCACCACTCAAAGTGTCTATCTTTTGTTTCAAAAGGACATCATTTTAAGTGAAAAACATCAACTGGCATACGGAAAACAGACCAAACGCATTCGGATTGTGTTGATACTTTAGTACAATGATCCACGGGCCATATATGATGTGTACGAGTCAACCCTGCCTCAATCCGAGGCTCGGTGTGGCCGACACCATTCACAGTGTCTCTCTTTTGTTTAAAATGGACAGGATTATAAGTGAAAAGAACAACTGACATAAGAAAAACCGACCAAATGCATTCGGATTCTGTTGGGAATTTATCACAACGATCCATGGGTTATATGTGACGTGTACGAGTCAACCCCACATTAATCTGAGGCACGGTGTGTCCGGGATCACTCTAAGTGGATCTCGTTTGTTTAAAATGGACAACATTTTAAGTACATACGGAAAACTGACCAAGCAGATTCTGATTGTGTTGATACTTTAGAACAACGATCCATGGGTCATATGTGACGTGTATGAATCAACCCCGCCTCAATCGGAGACGTAGTGTGGTCGGCACCACTTAAAGTGTCGGTCTTTTGTTTCAAAATGACATCATTTTAAGTGAAAAACATCAACTGGAAAATGGAAAACCAACCAAATGCATTCGGATTGTGTCGATACTTTAGCACAATGATCCATGGGTCATATGTGACATGTACGAGTCAACCTTGCCTCAATCCAAGGTGCGGTGTGGCCGACACCACTCAAATTGTCTCCCTTTTGTTTAAAATTGACTTCATTTTAAGTGAAAACAATAACTAGCATACAGAAAACCGACCAAACGGATTATGATTGTGTCGATACTCTAGCACAAAGATCCATGGGTCATATGTGACATGTACGAGTCAACACCGCCTCAATTCGAGACATGGTGTGGCCGACACCATTTATAGTGTCTCTCTTTTGTTTAAAATGGACATCCTTTTAAGTGAAAATAACAACTGACATATGAAAAACTAACCAAATGAATTCAAAATGTGTTTATGCTTTAAGACAACGATCCATGGGTCATATGTGACGTGTGCGAGTCAACCCCTCCTTAATCTGAGGCACTGTGTGGCCGGGATCACTCTAAGTGGCTCACTTTTGTTTAAAATGGACAACATTTTAAGTACATACGGAAAACCAACCAAACGCATTAGGTTTCCATTGAAACTTTAGGAGAACGATCCATGGGTCATATGTGACGTGTATAAATCAACCCGGCCTCAATTTGAGATGCGGTGTGGCCGGAACCACTCAAAGTTTCTAGCTTTTGTTTAAAATTGACTTCATTTTAAGTGAAAACAATAACTAGCATATAGAAAACCGACCAAATGGATTCTGATTGTGTCGATACTCTAGCACAACGATCCATGGGTCATATGTGACGTTTACGAGTCAACCCCTACTCAATCCGAGATGCGGTGTGGCCAACACCATTTATAGTGTCTCTTTTTTTTAAATGGATATCATTTTAAGTGAAAACAACAACTTACATACGAAAAACTGACCAAATGCATTCGAAATGTGTTGATGCTTTAGGACAACAATCCATGGGTCATATGTGACGTGTAGGAGTCAACCCCTCCTTAATCAGAGGCACGGTGTGGCTGGGATCAATCTAAGTGGCTCTCTTTTGTTTAAAATGGGCAACATTTTAAGTACATACAGAAAACTGACCAAACGCATTCGGCTTCCATTGAAACTTTAGGAGAACGATACATGGGTCATATGTGACGTGTACGAATCAACCCTGCCTAAATCTGAGATGCGGTGTGGCCGGTACCACTCAAAGTTTCTGTTTTCTATTTCAAAAGGACATCATTTTAAGTGAAAAACATCAACTGGAATACAGAAAACCGATCAAATGCTTTCGGAATATGTTGATAATTTAGGAAAATGATAGATGGGTCATTTGTGACGTGTACGAGTTAACCTCACCTCAATCCGAGGCACGGTGTGGCCAATATCACTACAGGTGTATGTATTTTGATTAAAATGGACATCATTTCAGGTAAAAATATATGGTATACAAAAAACCGATCAAATTATGAATTTAATTATGTATTCCACATATAATTGTCATCTAAATTTTAAATTGAATTCTAAATTAATTATGTATGTTTATGAATTCTAATTTAATTATGGATGTGTATAGTTCCAGGATGCATTATATGTTAAATGTGTATGAATTTGTTCTCTATATGTATGTGTTAGTTGGTTATTGTAGGTGAAAAATTTGTATATGTATGTGTTAGTTTATTGCAGGTACAATAATTGGATTGAAAATGAGAGGGAATTGAAATAACACACTAAAACCAACTAACACATACATATAGAAAGTGTCTCAGGTTTATTTGAAATAGACAACATTTTAAATAAAAACAACAACTGACATACAAAAAACCGACTAAACGCATTCATATTTAGTTGAAACTTTAAGACAACGATCCATGGGTTATATGTGACGTGTACATGTCAACCAAGACTCAATCTGAGGCACGGAGTGGTCGGCACCACTCGAAGTGTCTCTCTATAGTTTAAAATGGACTTCATTTTAACTGAAAACAACAACTGACATACGGTAAACTGACCAAATGCATTCGGATTTCATTGAAACTTTAGGAAAATGATCCATGGGTCATAGGTGATGTGTACGAGTCAACCATGCCTCAATCTGAGTCGTAGTGTGGCCGGGATCACTCTAAGTGTCTCTCTTTTGTTTAAAATGGACAACATTTTAAGTACATGCGGAAAACTGACCAAACAGATTATGATTGTGTTGATACACTAGAAAAATGATCCATGGGTCATATGTGATGTGTATGAGTCAACCCCGCCTCAATCCGAGACGTGTTGTGGCCGACACCATTCATAGTGTCTCTCTTTTTTTTAAAATGGACATCATTTTAAGTGAAAACAACAACTGACATACGAAAAACTGACCAAATGAATTTGAAATGTGTTTTTTCTTTAAGAAAATGATACATGGATCATATGTGACGTGTACTAGTCAACCCCACCTTAATCTGAGGCATGGTGTGGCCGGGATCACTCTAAGTGGCTCTCTTTTGTTTAAAATGGACAACATTTTAAGTACATACGGAAAATCGACCAAATACATTCGATTTATGTTGAAACTTTATGATAACGATCCACGGGTAATATGTGACATGTACAAATCAACCCCACCTCAATATGAGATGCGGTGTGGCCAGCACCACTCAACGTGTCTGTCTTTTGTTTAAAATTGACTTCATTTTAAGTGAAAACAACAACTAGCATACGGAAAACTGACCAAACGGATTCTGATTGTGTCGATACTCTAGCACAACAATCCATGGGTCATATGTGATATAGAAAAGTCAACCCTGCCTCAATCTGAGACTTGGTGTGGCTGACACCATTCATAGTGTCTCTCTTTTGTTTAAAATGGACATCATTTTAAGTGAAAACAACAACTGACATACGAAAAAAATAACCAAATGCATTCGAAATGTGTTGATGATTTAGGAAAATGATCCATGGGTCATATGTGATGTGTACGAGTCAACCCCGCCTTAATCTGAGGCACGGTGTGGCAGGGATCACTCTAAGTGGATCTCTTTTGTTTAAAATGGACAACATTTTAAGTACATACGGAAAACCGACCAAACGCATTCGGTTACCATTGAAACTTTAGGATAACGATACATGGGTCATATGTGACGTGTAAAAATCAACCCCGCCTAAATCTGAGATGCGGTGTGGCCGACACCACTCAAAGTGTCTATTTTTTGTTTCCAAAGGACATCATTTTAAGTGAAAAACATCAACTAGCATACGGAAAACTGATCAAATGATTTCATAATGTGTTGATACTTTAGGAAAACTATCGATGGGTCATTTGTGACGTGTACGAGTTAACCTCACCTCAATCCAAGGCATGATGTGGCTGATATCACTCCAGGTGTATGTATTTTGTTTAAAATAGACATCATTTCAGGTAAAAATATATGGTATACAAAAAACCGATCAGATTATGAATTGAATTCTGGATTCCACATATAATTGTCATCTAAATTTTAAATTAAATTCTAAATGAATTATGTATGTTTATGAATTCTAATTTAATTATGGATGTGTATAGTTCCAGGATGCATTATATGTTAAATGTGTATGAATTTGTTCTCTATATGTATGTGTTAGTTGGTTATTGCAGGTACAATAATTGTATATGTATGTGTTAGTTTATTGAAGGTACAATAATTGGATTGAAAATGAGAGGGAATTGAAATAACACACTAAAACCAACTAACACATACATATAGAAAGTGTCTTAGGTTTATTTGAAATAGACAACATTTTAAATAAAAACAACAACTGACATATGGAAAACTGACTAAACGCATTCAGATTTAGTTTAAACTTTAGGAAAATGATCCATGGGTTATATATAACGTGTAAATGTCAACAAAGCCTCAATCCGAGGCGCGGAGTGGTTGGAACCACTCGAAGTGTCTCTCTATAGTTTAAAATGGACTTCATTTTAATTGAAAACGACAACTGACATAGGTAAACTGACCAAATGCATTCAGATTCTATTGAAACTTTAGGACAACGATACATGGGTCATATGTAACGTGTATGAGTCAACCGCGCCTCAATCCGAGTCGCAGTGTGGCCAGGATCACTCTAAGTGTCTCTCTTTTGTTTAAAATGGACAACATTTTAAGTACATACAGAAAACCAACCAAACGGATTCTGATTGTGTTGATAGTTTAGCACAATTATCCATGGGTAATATATGACGTACACAAGTCAACCCCACCTCAATCCGAGGCATCGTGTGGCCGGCACCACTCAAAGTGTCTTTAGTTTAAAATGGACTTCATTTTAAATGAAAACAACAACTGACATATGGAAAACCGACAAAACGCATTCGGATTCTATTGAACCTTTAGTACAATGATCCATGGGTCATTTGTGACGTGTATGAGCTAACTTCGCCTCAATCTGAGGCACGGTATGGCCGGAACCACTCAAATTGTCTCTCTTTCGTTTAAAATAGACTTCATTTTAAGTGAAAACAATAAATGACATATGGAAAGCCGACCAAAGGCATTTGGATTCCGTTGAAAATTTAGGAAAATGATCCTTGGGTCATATGTGACATGTACAAGTCAACCCCCCCTCAATATGAGGCCTGGTGTGGGCGGCACCACTCAAAGTGTCTCATTTTTTTTTGAAATGAACAACATTTTAAGTGAAAACAATAATTGGCATACGGAAAACCAACCAAATTCTTTCATAATATGTTGATACTTTAGGACAATGATCCATGGGTCATATATAACGTGTACGAGTCAACCCTACCTCAATTCAAGCCACAGTGTGGTCGGTATTACTCCAAGTGTATGTATTTTGTTTAAAATGGACATCATTTTTAGTAAAAACAACTGGTATACAAAAATACAAACAAACGTATTCAGATTCTGTTGATAGTTGTTCAGTTTTTTATGTATTTTATTTATAATTGATTATTAAATTATGTATGTATTCAATTATGAATTGAATTCTGGATTCCTCATATAATTTTCATCTCAATTTTAAATTGAATTCTAAATCAATTATGTATGTTTATAATTACGTTATGAATTTTAATTTAATTATGGATGTGTATAGTTCAAGAATGAATTATATGTTAAATATGTATGAATTTGTTCTCTATATGTATGTATTAGTTTGTTATTGCAGGTATAGTAATTGAAAAGGAGCAGAATGGAGGTTGGTGTGCAAAATTGGAGGTTGGTGTGCAAAATTGGAGTCTGCTGTGCAAATTTCAGGCTGCTGTGCAATTTGCACAGCAAGCCTATGCCAACGGTTTGAAACCATTTTCATAGGCTTGTAATGATCCTTTCCCAATGGTTTACAATCTGTTCGGAAAGATTACTATGGATTTTTTTCCAATGGTTCAAAGAGAACTGTTGTAAAAAACCATTCCCAATGGTTCTAAACCGTTGGGAAAGAGTTTATTTTCACCACTTTTACCAATGGTTTAGTGTAAACCATTGGTAAAACTTATTCCAACGGTTTGGTTAAACTGTTGGCATAGGTTAATTTTACTAACCTATACTAATGGTTCTTTGTAAAACATTGGGAAAACCTTTCCCAATGGCTTACTTCCCCATGGTTTGCAGAACCGTTGGTATATGTTCTACCAATGGTTCTATGGCCTTTCCCAATGGTTCTGAACCATTGGGAAAGTCCCCATTTCCATTAGTGATTTCATTCCACTTCCACATAGGAATAGGTAGATGTTTCATGACCCCTCTAGGATGTTGTCTCTCAACCTTCACTTGTTAACAAACTAGACACCTTGACACATATTCAAAAATTTCTCGCTTTATGTTATCCCACAAAAAATGTTCCTTCAGATCTATATACATCTTAGTTCTACCATGGTTTATAGAGAAATTTGAGCTATAAGAATCATCTAAGAGTTCCCTTTTTAGCTCAGGTAATGATGGAATGCATAACCTCTTCCCAAATTTCAGAACTTCATCCTCATACACAAAGTCTACCAATCTTCCATCCTTAACAGCTTTAATTTTCTTTTGTATATTTTCATCATCAGATTGAGAGATTTTTATCTTCTATAATAAATATGGTTTAGCAATCATTTGAAAGATGAAAGATGTTTCCCCCTCCATAACAATTCCCATATTCATCTTTAGTAGATCCATGAATATAGGATCTCTCTTAAACCAAATTTGGTTCAGAAGTCTATGATGTTTTCTGTTTAATGCATTTGTCACCTTATTTTCCTTTCCTAGGTGGTAGTGTATTTAACAATCATAATCTTTAAGTAAATCGAGTCATCTTCTTTGCCTAATGTTGAGTTCTTTTTGTGTAAAAATTTATTTCAAACTCTTATGATCCGTATATATCTCACATCTTTCACCATAGAGATAGTGTCTCCATATTTTCATAGTAAAGATTACGATTGCTAACTCAATATCATGAGTTGGAAATTATATTCATGTGTCTTCAATTGACTTGATGCATAAATAATAACTTTATCATTTTTCATAATGATGCAACCTAGTCCATTCTTTGATGCATCACTGTATATCACAAATCCATCATTTCCAGAGGGAACAGTCAAAATTGGAGCATTAACCAATCTTTTTTTCAATTCTTTAATGTATTTTGTACATTATTTCATCCATACAAACTTAACCCCTTTACGTGTGATCTTGGTTATTAGGTTATCCAAACAGATGAAATTCTGAATGAAACGCTAATAGTAACATGTTAAGGAAATAAAACTACATATATCGATCATGTTCATTGGTGTGGGTCATTCTTGGATTTCCTTTGTCCTTGTAGGATAAACTAAGATTCCATCCTTATAGAAAATATTTCCAAGAAAAGAAAGTTATTGAAGCCAAAATTCACACTTGCTAAAATTCCCATATAATTAATTTCTTCTAAGAGTTTTCAGAATAATCCTCAAGTGATTATCATGGTCTTCATAGATTTTGGAGTATACCAGGATATCATCAATAAATACCAAAAAAAATTCATCAAGATATTCCTTGAAAAATCTATTCATTAGATCCATGAAAATATAGGATGAATTAGTCAGTCCAAAAGGTATTACTATAAACTCATAATGCATATACCTGGTTCAAAATGCAGTCTTTGGGATATCTTCTTTCCTCACACACAACTAATGATATCCAGATCGAAGGCCAATATTCAAAAAATATTGGGCTCCATGAAGTTGACCAAATAAATCATCAATTCATGGTAGATGATACTTATTGTTTATTTTAATAGAATTGATTTCCCTGTAATTAATTTATAGCCTCATGGATCCATCTTTCTTCTTGACAAAGAAGATAGGGGATCCCCATAGAGAAATATTAGGTTGAATAAATCCTTTTCCACTCAATTCCTCTAGTTGTTTATTTAGTTCCACTAATTCTGTAGTGGACATTATATAGGGAGTCTTTGATATATGTATTTCACTAGGAATTAAATCAATATAGAAATCAACTTCCCACTCCAGAGGATGTCCAACTAAATCCTCTAGAAATACATCAATGTATTCTTTCATAATAGGTATGTCTTAAATTTGAATATTTCTTTCCTCACCCATAGATATTGTGTTCTCTTCCTCTACAAGAATTTCATTCAGAAGAGCTATTGGGGGTGGATCTAGATAAGAATCAGATGGTGAGGTTTCTTCTCTAAAGATTAGGGATTCTACACCATTCTCAAAAATTGTAACTTTCTTATTCTTTCAATAGATCTTCGCATCATAATTTGAAATCTAATTCATACCAAGAATTATATCAAAGTAAATAATTGGTATGATTATAAGTTTATCAACTAAATCATGTTTATTTTTCATAAGGGGGACTGATTGGCACATCTTTATTGCAATGATACATCCCCTAAGAGTTTTGACTGACAACTACTTTATTAAATCAAATTGGACATGTCTAATTTTCTTAGAAAACTGGGAAGATATAAATGAATACAATGATCTAGAATTAAATAAAGCATTTAATATATTTGAGTCAAAAATTAATGTACCTGTTAACACATCATTAGTAACTTTAAACTTTGGGTTGTAATCGCATAATCTATCCCTTTCTCTCATGGCCTTTTATGAGGTAAGTTTCCTTGGTGCTTAGGACACTCATTTGCATAGTGTCCCATCTCTCTACAATTGAAGCATTGAACATAATTTAATTGTCTCTTCCCCTTGCATTCACTAGATTGATGACCCTTTTCTCCACACTTATTGTAGATTCCCATTCCTTTCAATCATTTCCCATGATGATTCTTTCCATAGTTATCACATAATGGAAATTGCTTCATTCCCTTCTTCTTCAATGGTTCTTCATCTTTTCCATAGTTATTTAAATTCCTCTTCTAATCTTGATTTCCCTTGAAAAAATTTGATCTAGAAAATTCCTTCTCTATTTTGATGGCACTTAATACAATTTTATCATATAATGAAAATGTTTGGGAAGCCGGTGCCCTTTGAATACTTGGATTAAGACCGTAAAATAAATGATCAATCTTGTCCTCCAAATCACGTACATAATCTATAAAATACCTGGATAATCTTGTGAAGTTATCCTTATACTTTTCAACAATCTCTTTTTCCCTTTGATTTGGGATAAGGAATTTACTATTCATTTCAGTTTGTTGATCACAAGGGAAATATTTGTAGAAGAATATTTCCTTAAAATTCCTCCATTATATATCTTCTATTTCTTCTTCCTTTTTGGTATTATGTATCAATGACCACTATTGATCAGCATCACCCTTGAGACAATATACTGCCAGCACTACCTTTTTATTTTCATTGCATCTTAATGCCATAAATATCTTTTCAAGAGACTTGATCCACTACTCAGCTACCACTGGGTTAGTAGTCCCACTAAAATATGGGGGCTTATGATGCATGAAAAGATCTAACATAGGTGTAGAATGGTTATTCATCACATCCTGAGTAAGTTTTCCCAATATGGTCATGATCTAATTTGCTTCAATATTGACTATGTTGACTTGATCAGTAGGGAAATCCCTACATTTTCCATGAGTATTGATTCCCCTTATTCCATTAGGCGCCATTTCTAAATAATGGCATACACTAAATTAGGTTATGAATCATAATTTATAATCTCAACTAGATAATTACTTAGTATAGATTGAAATTCTATGCACAGCTAATCTCATAAAAATGGTTTATCTGAGGAAAATTTACATTCAAATCCTTCATAATGGATTGTAAAGATAATGTGAATTATCCTAAGAATATCCCCTGGGAGTGTAAAAAATGAGTGTAGCAAGTCCCATTATCGTGTATCAGGATACCCCAGGTTAAGCTCAAAACTCCTTGTCGGGGTTTTCACTCCTAGGTACATCTGTTCCAGAGTCACCTCTACTTATTTGTATACAGACGGGGATGTATTTTCTAGAAAGATCCACATAATCTATTACTTACCAAAATTCCAGGATGTTCTTGTTTGTTTATCCTCAAAGACCATCTTAGGGATTTGTTCCCTAATCTATATTTTCTAATCTATTTTCTAAGTTTTCTACTAAACTTCCTCTAATACCAACTGTAACGCCCCAACCCTAGAATCCCAGAGCCGGTGCATTACTTATTACTTTGGAATTATTAAAAAGAATGAAATCCCAAAGGAAAAATAATTTTAGTGGTCTTAAAGAAACCATATACATACATGTAACTCATACTATAATGGTAAAGGTAAAAAAAATACAATACATAACAAAAACTAATAAACTACATCCACAAGAACTCAATAAATGGTCTCTTCTTCATAACATGTTGAGAGTAAAAAATAAAATGAGTGATCTCAAATGCTTAGTAAGGGTTAAAAAAAGCATAATATTTAATCAATAATAATTGAATCATAATAAAATTGGCATAGTCAATATGGTATGGTGAATAAATGAAAAATACACACCATTTAATAAACTGAGAATGAAACTACATCCATAGATTTTATCATAGTGAAAACCTCATGGATAGTAATAAATAAAGTTGAATAAAGATAATGATTATTAATTGGACATCATGTATCTAGAACATGATACCACTATACCATCAAAAAAGTTTAAGGTTGTGGGTAGATACCCATCTGATCCTGTTTTGGAAACAAACTCAAAGGGTTTGTCTCCAACTGATTTGTCTCATGAGTAATGTTGATGCATCGAGGGGCTGTAGTGGGCCCCACCCATCACTAAAAGTCCAAATAATTCTTTATACATAGATTTAATACAATTACAATATTCCTTCTCAATATCCCTATAGAGTAGAGGATACAGATTCATCAATATTTCTATAGTTAAAACAACATCCTAAATAAACACCATATGTAAAAGGGTATACGGCTTAAGATAATAATCATATACATGAAACCTGAATATGGATATATAATATATTTACAAATTCAAATTAAAAATTATATCAAAGTGTCATTAGGTACACCACATAATAATGATTAAGTGCGCAATACCAAGTAAATCACAATGAAATGGAAACTGAAACAAAGTCCCTTACAACATTTTAATCAGTCGAGTTAATAATCATCAAGTGAATCACTGAATTTCATGAATATAAAGAGAATAATGATATTATATATCAAATGGTAGTAAACATACACCACATACAAGAAATAAGTGGCAAGTAATGGAAATCTCATGAAAATAGAAGTGAGATGAGAAACCCCTTATAGAATATCGACATGGTATCGGGTGTACTTAAGAGGGATTAATGAGAAAAAAATGGGGTTAATCATCATTTATATGTCATGATGAAAGTATGGTGTAGGTTTGAAATCATACCACATCATTAGTAATTACACATAAAATAACATTACATAGGGGACATACTTGAATAAAAGTGAGATAGAGAGGATCCCTTACCTTATGCCTAAATGTGTGCTTCGAATGATCTTAATTAATGACCTGAATAATCAAATTTAGATTTATTAATTAATAATTAAAGAACCTAATATACATGAATTAGATTTATTATAACCTTATTAGGTTCATTAATGGTCTTTTTAATGGGTTTAAGAGGTTCAATTTTATTGTTTTGGAAGCATTTTCTTCCTTGCTTTTCATGATCGATTTACATGTATTCATGAATGGAAGTTCGTTTGAAATGTGGTTAAACATCCATAATTTTTAATATATATTATTAGTGAAATTATAGAGAAATAAATTATATTATAATTATTTTGATTATATACCATTAGGATTACACATTAGATAAAAGTTTATGATTAACGTTTGGATTAACTTGGCGGTTTTTTGCATAATGTACTTGTTTTGTATTATTATTTTATATTATGAGTGTTTAAGGATTACAGAATATTACATAAGATGAAATAAATATATTAGGATCTGGTTCAACCATAAAAATATTTTCATGACCAAAATTGAATACGGTGATAGAAATTGAAAACTTTTCATCCTTGAATGTGATAAATTAAAACATCCCGGACAGTGTTTTCATTTTTTGTACAAGAGGAGGGGGAAAAGAGAGATGATGATGAAATATTCCATTAGAATAATAAAATCATAGTTTGGGTAAGTTACTGGAATTATCATAGAATTTGGATTAGGGGAGGTGAGTAGATAGCAACAAAATAATGGAACTTTTAAAAGAAGTTGAAAGAAAAAGGAAGAGAGGTTCACCTCTTGAGTACTCCTCCTTGAGAATCTCCTTAAGGCCTTTTTTGGACTTTTGGTGAGACCATAAGGTCTTGAAAGTGGGTGTAATGACTTGATAAGTTTATTTTTTATAACTTAGGAAAGTCTTGAAGCCTGAGTGGTGTGGGAGGAGGAGGGGGTGAGGGGTGGTTTATATAGTGGAGGGGAGGAGGGTTTTCTAAATATTTTAACCATTAGTTTATTATTTTCCCCTAAGATAATAAATAGTGATGATTACATGGCCAAAAATAGTAATAAGTTCATGTAAGTTCAAACTAATGGTCTCTTACATCATCCATGATTCATGGAATAGTGGATTTATCTCATAATGTATTTATACTGTAATTACCAAATTTTATTATTCATCAAAAAATCAAGTATTTCAGAAAAATCCCAAAAAATCACCATAAACATTTTTCAATATATAGAATCCAAAAATGAACTCCATTTTTCAAAAATAATTTTATAAATATGAGGAATTTAATTTTTAATTAAAATCATCATTTAATCGAAAAATACCAACACTTAAAATATTCATCTTCATTTTTAAGGTGCCTAAATTTTATTTATTCTTTCATGGGTAAGGTTACCATTAATAAGTGTCATATTAATATTCATAAGGGTAAGTTATTAGTCATAATGGTAAGTTACTATTCATAAGGGTAAGTTACTATTCACTGAGAATTAAGTTGATTCTATCAAACTCCAAATATCACCTTGATCGCAACAGTGTATGTATATTTTTATAAATTTAAAACACATAGGTGAAAAATCTATATTTAATGGCTAGGTTATGACTACCTTCTAAACAAACAAGTGTTGTTTCAAAGAGACTTGGTGATTTAAGCAATATAGGATATATAATGAATTGAAAGTATTTAAGAGAAACATACCATAAAATGTTTGGGGTGTTATACACTTATAAATTGTTTTCCTTATACAAGATAATCCAGTGTTACTCATGTTGATCTCGAAAATATCAGGTTGAATGATTTAAGTCTTGATAAGTGTTTTTTTATATAAATATTACACTTAGTATTTGAAGAGGATTTTAATCTCACAATCTTATCTCATGTTATTCCCTTTATGTATGCATGATTCGAGTGATTTAGTTTGGAATCTTATTCCCTTAGTCAAACCATATTGGTGTGCAATTCTTTACAAAACCCACAATTTTTTGTTACTCATTCAAAATTGGAAGTCAAGAATATTCATACATATTTGAATTCATCATATTCATAAGGTGCGTGAAAACTACATGTAAAGGTTTGGAATTATTTGAGATTGACAATCTCTACATTAGAAAGCCCATAGCAATGGATAACCAACCTCATTCACTTTCCTAAACAAGGAATAGGCCTCTGGGTAAACAATTATTTTAACCCCAAGTCTCTCTACCTAGATATACTTTACTCAAGAGAGAATTAAATTTATCATATCTCTAACACCTAATATGTATAAACTATATTCAACAAATATAAATTCATGATCATAACCCAAATAATAACCAAGGTCAAGGTAAATGAAAAACTAAATTCATTAACATGCCTAGCATATAATGCAAGACTCTATATCCTAGAAGTCTTATAACATTTAAACTAAAACATACACCATTCTTCATATTAACAATGTATAACTATGAATAAAAAAGGGAATAACTTTTAAATAAATGAACAATTCAAATATTTAAACATGAGATAAACATTTATAAATAATTCAAAAACAATACCTAATTATAAACATTTTATAATTTTTAGCATTAACTTTATGGACATTTCTTAATCTTAAATATAAACCCTTTATATTCATTTCAATATGAACACTTTCATATTCTTCATTATATGGATTTTTTTATTTTAAATACATAATATTTTATGAATTATAAACTATTTATAATCCAATAATCTAATATCATATACTTAATCATTATTTAAACCTTGATCATATCATTCATCAAAATGTTAAGCAAGTTTTGTTTTCAACAACACTCTATTTTATTAAGGGGAGATCATTGAAGACAATACTTTATCTCTTTATGATTATTTTTTATGTTCACAAATACCCTTATCTATTATTCTAATGATTTTACTTTGAGTATATTTCAGAAAATTAATATTCTTTATTTATCTATATTGGACTAATATTAAAGCATTTTATCCGCGTGGAATATTTGACAAAGTGTTCCGAAATCATTTTAGAGTGTTTTGAAAACACTGTTCATGCTCTACATGTTCAGAAATCACTTTCACATGTTCTAGAAACATTGTTCATAAACTATGTTGAGGATCATAGTGTAAGGATGGAATTTGTCATTTACTTTACGGCATATCAGAAAAGTATGGTTAAGTAACCATACGTTATAGACAAAAGTATGGAAGAAGAACCCTATGTTAGTATGTAGCATTATGTTTGTTTCTTAAAAGTATGGTTCATCAACCTTACTTTTGAAAACAAACATACGTTTAGAAGCTGATAAAAGTATGGATCATCAACCTTAATTTTATAATGAACCTTACGGATCATGTATCTTATGTTTTGCTAAAAAGGAAAGTATGGATATTGTACCGTACGTCTGAGAGTTGAAGATAAAATTATGGTTTATAAACCTTAAGTTGTGAACCTTGCATTATCAACCTTACGTTGTGAACCTTACGTTCAGAGAAAGAATGTCATGCAGTTCAACCATACATTTGGCGTCGGAGATTCAAATACGACTTTATTTAGCAATGGTCTTTATGCAGATTATTAGGCTGATTTTAATCCAAATACAGATCTTGATTTTAAAGCACATCTTTGACTGATTCAAAGCTGTTTAATTTATTATTCAAAGGATCGATTTGAGAGGATCTTTTAATGATGAATATTTAGGGTAGTTACGACTGCTCTATTATTCAAACATTTGAATATCTCTATTCTAAAGGCAAATTTTTTGGATCTAAATTTTTAAGTAAAACGCTCGTCATTATTCTATATATATTTGTGATATTTTGTATTAAAAAAAGGAGAATCATCAAGAAAATATATAACAAACTCTTGAGTTCTTCACGACTATAGTTTTACAGAGTCATTCGAGATTTACATATATGATGTTATCAAGATCTATCAAAATCTATTTTCTGAAGAAGAAGAAACATGTTAAATATTCATTGTTTCTACATTGAAGATATTTCGTGAATCCATTTGTGTTGGAGTTTCTGAATTTATTTATATATCTATTTCAACTGGATCGACTCAGAACTGCCCTTATCTGAAGAATATATTTTCTAAATATGACGATCTATCTACTGTCAATTTTGTGTTGTTGCAACTATAAAGATCAACTGTGAAGTATTTCAAGACAAATACTCTTTTTATTTTGAGTAACTGGATTCTTGTACAAATCTGTATATTCCGTTCTATGTATGAACCATAAGGCTCTATTTTTAGCCTTAACTTGTAAAGGTGTTGACTGCCTGCACTCATTTGTGGATGTTCTATTGATAAGAGGACCAGATAGTGAAAATCACCAAGCTCATGGAGTAGTGCGTTGGTGGAGTGGACTAGGGGCCTTCTATTCCCTGAACCAATATAAATCCTTGAATCCTTTAACTGTTTATTTTTCGCTGCATAAACAATCTGATAAAGATAATAGGACAGACTTGGTCATTATCTTCATTCATGAAGAATTTTTAAAAGTCACAATTCACCCCCCCCCCCCCTCTTGTGCATATTTGGTATAACCCGATCCAACAATTGGTATCGGAGGAGGAGCTTTTGTCAAACCTATAACAAGCAGAAAGTTTTTTGGATTATATAGAGCACAATGATGATACACAAGAGGGTATGTCAATGGTCCAAGCTCCCTACTTCAACAGTGAAAATTATGGATATTGGAAATCAAGGATGATCATTTACTTAAAGAACCTTGGATACAAACTCTACTCAAAAATTCTAACTCCCTATGATATTCTAGATAAATCTAAAAAATGGAGTGTTGATACAGAAGTAGAGTATGACATAAACTCGAAAGATATGAATGTTATCATATGTGGTCTTGGACCATATGAATTCAACAGAGTATCACAGTTCCCGGCTGCTTATGAAATGTGGAAGACAATTGAAGTTGCTTATGAAGGAACTGACAATGTCTGACAGATGAGGTATTTCACAGCTAAATTGAAATTTGACACATTCAAATTGTTTGAAGGAGAAAGCATCACCCAAATAAATGGAAGGCTTGTATAAATTTTTAATAATGTCACATCCTTGGGAGACCCTATCAAATAAGCAGATAAAGCCCTCAAAGTACTGAGAGTACTACCACCTAGATGGAATGGGATATCAGTAGCTATTAGATAATCAACACCAATCAAATATCTTATAATGAGAGAGTTAATTGGAACTCTTATTATGTAAGAAGTTGAGATGCAAGATTAAGGAAATGAGCATAAATTCATGATCAAGATAGAAAATACCTATTTAAAGTAACATCCCAAAAGAAGAGCAGAAAGATGAAGAAAGAAATAAAAATGAAATCAGAGAGTTATAATTAATCTAATTCAGATGTGGAACTGAATCATCTTGCCATAAAATTAATCAAATTCTACATAAAGAAGAAGGGATTCATAAAATCTTTCAAAAGGGATAAAAAATAACCAAGGTAAGTCAGATGATATGAATGCAAGAATATGGGTCACATTACACCTGACTGTCCTTAATTAAAAGAAGAAAAGAAAAAGAAATTATTCAAAAGAAATGATTATGTGCAGAAAGACAAAGGAGAAATGAAATCTACTTTGAGTGTTTCTGAAGACTCCAGCAGCTCATCAAAGTCTAACTTGAAAAAAAGAATAATCAAATCTAAAATCAAATTTTTTCTTTATGGTAGAAGCTCATAAGGTACAATCTTATTAGTCATCTGATTCTGATTCTAGTTATAATTGTTCATAAAATAAACTTGCAGTCTACTGTAACATGTTGGAAGAAAAATATGATTCCTTATTTAAGAAACATAAATCACTGAAGAATATTCACACTGCTATTTACAAGAAAGAGACACTCTGCTAAAACAACATCAAGAGTTAATTGAAAAATATAAGTCATCAAACATAAACTATACAGATAATGAAACTAAAATAAAAAAACTGCAAACATAAGTTAAAACATACAAAAGTGCAGTTTTAGTATTTACAAAAGGAGAAAATACACTAAATGAAATTCTTGGAAATAATGTTATTAAAAAGGAAAGATATGTAATAGGTAGTGAAGGTGAGAAACCCAAACTATACAAGAACTATTTTGTTCCAAGTACAAAAGGTAAAATTTGAAACTACTATGGAACAAAAGGTCACATATCTAAAAACGGTTATTTAAGGCAATTAAAAATAAGTGTGATTAATAAAGCCTTTTTTTCAAGCAGTTTATATGATTTTATTGATTATAAAAAAGCAAAGCAATTCTGGATTTCCAGGTCTTTGCAGGCTAACACTACTGGACCCAACAAAATATGGGTACCAAAACAAACCTTTGTTTAAATGTCATTGGAGGAAGCAGGTCACATAATATGAACTGAAATATGGTATATGGATAGTGTCTTATCTGGGAATATGAGTGGGAATTCATTGAATTTTAAAAGATTAACTTAAAAGGATGGAGGATTAGTCACATTTGGTGACAATTCCAAAGATAAAATTATTGGCATTGGAACTATTGGAGATCCAGAAGCTGTCTCAATTAATAAAGTACTCTATGTACTAGGATTGAAACACTACCTAATAAGTATCTCTCAAATCTATGATGATGGTTATTTTTTTGACTTTTATAACAACTTTTGTTTTATTTTTAAAGATAAATTGATTAAATTTATAGCACCCAGAACTGATCATGTTTATACTCTAGACTTAAATTCCTTGTGTAAACAAAAAGTAAACGGCTTAACTGCTAAGATAAATGAATCATGGATCTAGCATAGATGACTTAGAAATTGCAATGTATATTCTTTACATAATTTATCTAAGAAACAATCATTTTATGATTTTCCGAGTCTCAAATTTTAAAGTGATAGATTCTATGATGCATGTCAACTTGGTAAGTAGAACAAATCATCCTTCAAATCTGTTAACAAAATTGCTACATCTAAACCTCTAGAACTTATCCATATGGATTTTTTTGGACCTTTAATAATATCAATCTTGGCTGGTAAATTATATGTATATATTTTAATTAATGACTATTCTATATTTACTTGGATTTATTTTCTAAAATATAAAAATGAAGCTTTTACTATATTTGAAGGTTTTTGCAAAGCTGTCTAAAATGAAAAAGGTTTTAAAATAATTTCATTAAGAAGTGATCATGGTGGAGAATTTGAGAATCTGGAATTTAATTCCTTTTTCTCAAATATGGATATTAAACACACCTTCTCTATACCAAGAACACCTCAACAAAATGGAATTTTTGAAAGAAGAAATAGGACTATTCAAGAAATGGCTAGAACTATGATAAATGAATATATTCTTCCTACTTATTTCTGGGCAGAAGCTGTAAGTACAACCTTCTATATAATGAATAGAGTTTTAATAGGATTAATTTTTAAAAAGACACCCTAGGAACCCTGGAATAACAGAAAAACTAAAGTAGATTACTTTAAAGTTTTTGGATGCAAGGTTTAGACCTTAAACACTAAGGAAAATCTTGGTAAGTTTGATCTAAAATATGATGAAGGCATTTTCTTAGGATATTCTACTACTTCCAAATCTTATAGAGTTTTTAATAAAAATTCAATTATTTTTTAAGAATTAGTTCATGTAAAATTTGATGAATATGATCCCTTTGAGAAAATGAAAGACCAAATTGATGAATCTGGATTTAATGATAACATGAGACTTAAGAACTTAAAAGATGATTTAAAAAAAAATTAAATGAAATTCATTCCAGTTCAGAAGAACATAACATTGAAGATCCTAAAAGTGTACTACCTAGACAGTCTAGAACCCTAAATAATCACCCTTTATAAACTGTCATAGGAGACCTAGACACTGGAATAAAAACTAGAAAAAATGTAAGAAATCTTGTTGAATTCTTTTCCTTTTTATCCCAATTAGAACCTAATACATTAGAAGAAGCCTAAGTTGATGAAAGTTGGATGATAGCAATGAAAGAAGAACTAAACTAGTTCAAGAGAAATAAATTTTGGAATTTAGTTGAAAGACCTCATAACTATCCAGTTATTGGAACTAAATAGGTCTTTAGAATAAAAAATATGATCAAGGAATAATAACTAGAAATAAAGCAAGACTAGTAGGTAAAAGATATAATCAAGAAGAAGGTATAGATTATGATGAGACCTTTGCACCCGTATCTAGATTAGAAGCTATTAGAATCCTTTTAGCCTATACATCTCATATGAACTTTAAATTATTTTAGCTGGATTTTAAGTCTACCTTTTTAAATGGTTACTTATTGGAGGAATTTTATGTTGAGCAACCTCAAGGTTTTGAAAATTCACAAAAACCAGATTTTGTTTTTAAACTTACTAAAGCTATTTATGGACTTAAACAAGCACCTAGAGCATGGTATGAAAGATTAAGTTCTTTTCTTTTAAAAAATGATTTTACTATTGGGATGGAAGATCCAACATTTTTTAAGAAAACTATTCACTCTAATATTTTGTTGGTTCAAATTTATGTTGATGATGTAATTTTTGGTTCAATAAACAAAAAAAATTGCCATGAATTTTTAAATTTAATGAAAAATAATTTCAAATGAGTATAATGGGAGAATTAAATTTATTTTTAGTGCTTAAAATTTATCAAAAGGATTTTGAAAATTTTTTAAATCAAAGAAAATACATTACTGATTTTATAAAGAAATTTGGACTTGGAAACAACAAGACATATGCAACTTCAATGTGTACTAATATAAAACTTGATTTGGATGAAACTGGAAAATCAGTTTAAAATAAGTTATATAGAGGTATGATTGGTAGTTTATTATATCTTACTGTTAGCATACTAGATATTATGTATTCAGTATGCCTTTGTGCTAGATTTCAATATAATCATAAAGAATCTCACTTAAGTGCTATTAAAAGAATTTCTAGATATTTAAAAGGAACTATTTTTCAATATCTTCTCTATCCAAAAACATCTGATTTTAATTTAATTTCATATTCAGATACTGACTTTAGAAGTTTTAGATTAGATATAAAAAGTAACCCAGAGACTTGTTACTTTTTAGGAAAATCTTTACTTTCATGGTCTAGTAAGAAACAACACTTAGTTTCCCTGTCAACAGCCGAGGCAGAATATGTATCTACAAGTAGTTGTTGTGCACAATTTTTGTGGATGAAAAATACTCTTATTGAATTTGGACTAAATTTTAATAACACACCTATTTTATGTGATAATACAAGTGCTATAAATATTTCAAAAAACCCTATTAATTATTCTAGAACTAAGCATATTGATATCAGACATCATTTTCTAGGAGATCATGTTCTTAAAAAGGATATATTCTTAGAATTTTTAAGTACTGAAATTCAATTAGCTGATATTTTTACTAAACCACATTCCACTGCGTGGTTTGATTTTATTAAGAGTGAGATAGGTTTATTTAATTTTAAATGAAACTTTAATTTTAATTTTTATGCATTTTTTATCTTCACTATTTTAAATAATTTAATTATTAATTTTTAGAATAATTTATAATTTCATTTGTATTTTTTTTCTGTGTACATTTTATTTTATTTAAATAATGTAATTAATATTATGTAAGTAAATGACACGAGAATCAAGGAGTTCAGAAACTATTTTAAATTCTAAACCCATTAATTTTCTCAAAACCTTTCGAAACACCAAAAAACCCTTACCAACTTCATTTACCTTTGGCTAAATCTTCGAAACCCTAAACCTTCGAGCCATCAAAACTTTGAAACAAAAATGGCCAAGACACAGAGAATCAAGGAAGGAGAAGCCAGTAATGCCAAGCATCAACACACGGCAGGAAGAAAGATTCTACAGGGAAAATTAACCAACCTGGAATGGTTGTATCAAATAGATCTCATGATGCAGCAAGCCCTCACTTTTCAGAATCTCAAGAAAACTTTCGATGGAGAAAATATAGAGTTTCTAAATGAGGTATATCTTCGTCACTTTTTCAAAACTATTTAGTTCAGTCTTGGAGATATAGAGGACACCATGGTTGTAAAAATTAAAGATCATGATTTTTTAATTTCATCTGTAGAAATAGCTAGAATCTTAAACTGACCACATGAGGGAGTTTATCATTTAGACTTAAAAAATATTGGAGATGATGAACATAAGTCAGAGGAAATTATGTCATTTTTATTTGGATATAAAAGTATAAGAAAAATGTTTGTGAAGGATCTGGAACTTGATCAGAATATTCTTGCTAAGTTTGTGAAAATAGGGATTTCACCTAGGATGTTAGAGATAGAGAAGATTTTGTTTCCTGACATGTACATAACATTTTTTCTTATGAGTGAAATGAAGTTTAATTTTCCAAGATATATGATAAGATATATCAACTACTATTTTCAAATAGAGGCTATAATAATCTTCTATCCCTATGGAAGGTTCATTTCAAAATTACTTTTTAATTCGGATATGGTGAGATTAATAGTTTCCAGAGTAAAATTCCCACACTACAATATTTTCAATGTTAGAACTCTAAAGAAGATTGGATTCTTTTGGAGTACTGTGAAAGGAAATCTTATGCCTGTTGAAGCTGAGGAAGATGAGGACTCAACTCAGGGGGAGAAACCTGCTAAGTCTAAGGAAGGCATGGTAGAATCAAGAGCAAGTGTGACCTCAAGAAGATTGAGATTTGAAGTAGTTGATCCATATATTGATGAGGAAAGTAAAGAGGGACTTTATAGGAAAAGACATCGAGTGACTCCAACTGGTGAGGATCCTTTTCAAGAAACTGCTACTGCAACTGAATCTCTTCTAAGCTACGGATTTATTATATAACTTGCAGTATAGAAAATTGAACAAACAACAGTTTCCCAGATTATGGAGACTCCTCAAGTTGAAAAATAAATTATGCCACAAACTGTTGAAAATCCTAGAGAAGTTTAAGTGGTTGGACCTGAGATCATTCAAGAGGAATTAGCTCAAGAGGAACCTATTTTAGAGGATCCCGTTTTGGAGGAACTCAGTGAAGAAGATTATCAGGAAGAGAAACGCCCTACTAATGTGAATTTATAAGAGAATCCTTTTGATATTCATAATGAAGTTCTTAATAAGGTTTTTTCTGTGGATGAGTCAGGAAAGGTATCGAAGGAAGAATCAGTTGAGAAGCCATTACAAAGAGAATATGAAGAGAAATCGAATGCTGAATCTCTACCTTTAGTGTTATTAAAACCAATGGAATCTCATATTGATAATCAAGCACAAGGTGCCGGTGATGCTATGAATGCAGAAGTTGAGGAGATGTATAGAAATTTAACCAGAGTTGAATCAGAAAATGCTGATTTATGAAGAGCATTAGAAAAGGAAAATCAAATATTTCATAAATTTAAATCTAGTTCTGTTTCAAAACAAGAATTTGAAGTTTTTAAGATGGATATGTTGGATAAAGTTGAAAATTTGAAATCTGAGATGGTAATGAAGTTATATTTGTAATATTTTAAGCTTTTCATGGAGAAACAGTTTAAAACTGTTAGGGACAGTCAACCAAGTACCTCAAGTACTTCTCCTGATCTAATAAGAATATTTCATGACATTATAGTAGTAATGAGCAATATGAATGATATATTTCAGGACTTAAAGTGTAACAGTCCTCCATTATCTGTTCTGATGGATAATCAAAATAATCTTATTGACCAACTTACCTCAGATGAACCAGGGATCAGAGTTCTTTTCAATAGATTCACAGAGAAGATAAATCAGTTTATAGAGAAGAAAGAGTGCTTACATGAGTTTCATAGAGTCAATTTGATTGAGGATATCCATCTGACTCAGGAAGGAAGGGATCTCATAGTCCAGATAGATGATGGACTGATGAAAAGGTTGCAACTATAGATGTTGGATAATCAAAATCATCTTATTGACCAACTTACCTCAGATGAACCAGGGATCAGAGTTCTTTTCAATAGATTCACAGAGAAGATAAATCAGTTTATAGAGAAGAAAGAGTGCTTACATGAGTTTTATAGAGTCAATTTGATTGAGGATATCCATCTGACTCAGGAAGGAAGGGATCTCATAGTCCAGATAGATGATGGACTGATGAAGAGGTTGCAACTATAGATGTCAGAGCTCAAGGAGCTCATTTAAAGGTGTTGAAACCTGTTTCCCAAATCTTTTTAGCCCAACCTTAATTCTCATTGTCATTACTATACATGTAATTATATTTTCAATAAAATATAATTTCATCTCATTTTCATATGTTTGGATTTGTATTACTATACTGTCAATGTTAAAATTCTAGTAATCTAGTTTCAAATATTAATAAAAAGTTTATCATAGCATTTACTTAAGTTCAGTGCTATATTAAAATGTGTTATATTCCTTATTCTATCATTATTCTTGATATCACAAACAGAGGGAGAAATATGGATAAACACAACAGATTTTTTTAGGGAGAAATATGGATAAACACAACATTTTTTTATTTTATATAAATCTTTTACTCAAAGGGAGAAAAGAAAACTTTTCATTTTAAGGGGAGAAATTTCTTAAAGTTTTTTTTAAGAAGAAATTTTGGGATACAACACAAATTTTTATTTTCTTTATTTATAAAGGAGGATATATTATTTTTCTTTATAAAGGGGGAGAAAATGTAAAAATAAAGAAATAATTTTGTTAAAATAAAATATTGTTTTTATATTTGAAAAATTCTAAACTATATACAATTATTTTTGTAAGATAATTTCATTGGTTATTTCTTGGGTTTTTTGATCATCAAAAAGGGGGAGATTGTTGAGAAAGAGTTGTTTTCAACAATACTTTATTTTATTAAGGGTAGATCATTGAAGACAATACCTTATCTCTTTATGATGACTTTAATGTTTACAAATACCATTATTTGTTATTCTAATAATTTTACTTTGAGTATATTTCAATAAATCAATATTCTTTATTTCTCTATTTTGGACTAATATTAAAGTGTTTTATTTGCGTGGAATATTTGACAAAGTGTTCGGAAATCATTTTAGCATGTTCTGGAAACATTGTTCATGCTCTACATGTTCGGAAATCACTTTCACGTGTTTTGGAAACAATGTTCATACCCTACATTGAGGATCGTAGCGTAAGGATGGAATTCGTCATTTACTTTACGGCATATCAGAAAAGTATGGTTAAGTAACCATGCATTATATACAAAAGTATGGAAGAAGTTCCCTACGTTAGTATGGAATGTTATGTTTATTTCATAAAAGTATGGTTCATCAACCTTAATTTTGAAAACAACCTTATGTTTAGAAGCTGATAAAAGTATGGATCATCAACCTTACTTTTATAATGAACCTTACAGATCATGTATCTTATGTCTTTCTAAAAAGGAAAGTATGGATATTGTACCATACATTTGAGAGTTGAAGAGAAAATTATGGTTTATCAACCTTACATTGTGAACCTTACATTATCAACCTTATGTTGTGAACCTTACGTTCAGAGAAAGAATTCTATGCAGTTCAACCCTACGTTTGGCGTCGGAGATTCAAATGCGACTTTATTAAGCAACGGTCTTTATACACATTATTAGGTTGATTTCAAGCCAAATTCAATTCCTGGTTTTAGAGCGCATCTTTGACTGATTCAAAGCTATTTATTTTGTGATTCAAAAGATCGATTTAAGAGGATCTTTTCATGCTGAATATTCAAGGGAGTTACTAGTGCTCTGTTATTCAAACATTTGAATATAGTGATTCTAAAGGTGACTTTTCTGGATCTAAATTTTTAAAGAAAATGCTCGTATTTATTCTATATATATTTGTGATATTTTTTATTACAAAAAAAGGGTGAATCATCAAGAAAATATATAAAAAAATCTTGTGTTCTTCACTAATATAGTTTTATAAAGTCATTCGAGATTTACAGATCTACTGCTATCAAGATCTATCAAACTCTATTTTTCTAAAGAAGAAAAAACACATTAGAGATTCATTGTTTCTACATCGAAGATCTTTCGTAAATCCATTGTTGTTAGAGTTTCTGAATTTATTTCTATATCTATTACAACTAGATCGAATCATAACTACCCTTATCTGAAGAACAACTTTTCTGTAGGCAGTGATCTATCTGTTGTCAGTTGCATGTTATTGCAACTATGAAGATCAACTGGGAAGTATTTCAAGACAAATACTCTTTTTATTTTGAGTAAGCAGAATCTCATACTAATCTACGTATTCGGTTCTTTGTATGAACCAGAAGGCTCTGTTTTTAGCCTTAACTTGTAATGGTGTCAACTACCTGCACTCAGTTGTGGACGGTCTATTGATAAGAGGACCAGATAGTGAAAATCACCAAGCTCGTGGAGTAGAGTGTTGGTGAAGTGGACTAGGGGCCTTCTGTTCCCCAAACCACTATACATCCTTGCATCCTTTAATTGTTTATTTTACACTACATAAAAAATCTGATAAAGATAAAAGGACAGACTCGATCATCATCTTTATTCATGAAGAATTTGTAAAAGTCACAATTCACCCCCCCCCCCCCTCTTGTGTGTATTTGGTATAACCTGATCCAACAATTGGTATCATAGGAGGAGCTTTTGTCAAACCTATAACAAGCTTAAATTTTTTGGATTATATATAGCACAATGGATAATACACGAGAGGGTATGTCAATGGTTTGAGCTCCCTTCTTCAACAGTGAAAATTATGGATGCTGGAAATCAAGGATGTTCATTTACTTAAAGAACCTTGGATACAAAGTCTACTCGAAAGTTATAACACCCTATGTGATTCTAGAGAAACCTGAAACATGGAGTTTTGATACAGAAATAGAGTACGACATAAAATCAAAATCTATGAATACTATCATCTGTGGTCTTGGGCTAGATGAATTCAACAGAGTGTCTCAGTGCCCGACTGCTTATGAAATGTGGTAGACAATTAAAGTTGCTTATGAAGGAACTGACAATGTCAGATAGATGAGGTATGCCACATATAAATTGAAATTCGACACATTCAGAATTTTTGAAGGAGAAAAAATCACTCAGATGAATGGAAGGCTTACAGAAATTGTTAATAACATCACTGCCTTGGGAGATCCTATCAAACAAGGAGATCAAACCCTGAAAGTACTAAGAGTACTACCACCTAGATAGAATGGGATATCAGTGGCTATTAGATAATCATCATCAGTCAAAGATCTTACAATGAGAAAGTTAATTGGAAACCTTATGATGTATGAAGCTGAGATGCAAGATGAAGCAAATGAAAATAAAGTCTTGATCAAGATAGAAAATACTGCATTGAAAGTAACATCCCAAAAGAAGAGAAGAAAGATGAAGAAAGAGATCAAAATGAAATCAGAGATTTCTAATTTATCTAATTCAGATGTAGAACTGGCTCATCTAGCTAGAAAATTCATCAAATTCTACATAAAGAAGAAGGGATTCAGAAAATCTTTCAAAAAGGATGAAAAAGAACCAAGGTAAGTCAGATGATTTGAATGCAAGAAGATGGGTCACATTAGACCTGACTGTCCTCAATTAAAAGAAGAAAAGAAAAATAAATTCATCAAAAATAATGATTATGAGAAGAAACACAAAAGAGCAATTAAAGCTACTTGGAGTGTTTCTGAAGACTCCAGTATCTCATCAAAGTATGACTCAGAAAAAGAAGAATCAAATCTAAAAGAAAATATGAGCTTTATGGAAGAAGCTGATGAGGTACAATCTTATTACTCATCTGATTATGATTGTAGTTATAATTGTTCTAATAATAAACTTGTAGCCTATTGTAACATGTTGGAAGAAAAATAAGATTCCTTATTTAAGAAACATAAATCACTGAAAAATATTCACACTGTTGTTTTAGGAGAAAGAGACACTCTGCTAAAACAACATCAAGAGTTAATTGAAAAATATAATTCATCAAATATAAACTGTATAGGTAATGAAACTAAAATAAAAACACTACAAACATAAGTAGAAACATAAAAAATTACAAATCTTTTGTTTATAGAAGGATAAAATACACTAAATGAAATTCTTGGAAAGAATGTGATTAAAAGGAAAGATATGGAATAGGCATTAAAGGTGAGATACTCAAACTATATAAGAACTATTTTGTTCCAAGTAGAAAAGGTAAAATTTTCAACTACTTTGGAACAAAAGGTCACATGTCTAAAACGGTTATTTAAGGCAACCGCAAATAAGTGGGATTAAAAAAGCCTTTTTTGTAAGCAGTTTATATGATTCTATTGATTACTGAAAAACAAAGCAAGTTTGGATTCTCACGTCTTTGCTGGATAACACTGCTGAACCCAACAAAATATGGGTACCAAAACAAACCTTTGTATAAATTTCATTGCAGGAAGAATGTCACAGAAGCCGAACTAAAATATGGTATATGGATAGTGGCTGCTCTAGGAATATGAGTGGGAATTCATCAAATTTTAAAACATTAACTCAAAATGATGGAATATTAGTCACATTTTGTGACAATGCCAAAGGTAAAATTATTTCCATTGAAACTGTTGAAGATCCAGAAGTTGTCTCAATTAATAAAGTACTCTATGTACAAGGATTGAAACACAACCTGATAAGTATCTCTCAACTCTGTGATGATAGTTATTTTGTTGATTTTTCTAACAACTTATGTTCTGTTTTTAAAGATAATTTCCAAAATTTAGAGCACTCGGAACTGATAATGTTTATACTCTACACTTAAATTCCATGTGTAAACAAAAAGTAAACTACTTAACTGCTAAGATAAATGAATCGTGGATCTGGCATAGAATACTTGGACATTTCAATGTATATTATTTACATAATTTATCTAAGAAACAATTAGTTTCTGATTTTCCTAGTCTCAAATTTGAAAGTGATAGATTTTGTGATACATGTCAACTTGGCAAGCATCACAAATCATACTTCAAATCTATTAACAAAATTGCTACATCTAAACTTCTAGAACTTATCCATATGGATTTGTTTAGACCCTAAAAAATAGAAAGCTTGGATGGTAAATTATATGTATATTTTTTAGTTAATAACTATTCTAGATTTACATGGATTTATTTTCTAAAATATAAAAAACAAGATTTTACTATATTTAAATTTTTTTTCAAAGCTATCCAAAATGAAAAAGGTTTTAAAATAATTTCATTAAGAAGTGATCATGGTCGAGAATTTGAGAATCTGGAATTTAATTCTTTTTTCTCAAATATGGGTATTAAACACACCTTCTCTGCACCAAGAACACCTCAACAAAATGGAATTTTTGAAAGAAGAAATAGGACTATTCAAGAAATGGCTAGAACTATGCTAAATGAATATATTCTTCCTACCTATTTCTGGGAAGAATCTATAAGTATAGCCTACTATATAATGAATAGAGTTTTAATCAGACCAATTTTTAAAAAGTCACCCTATGAAATTTGGAATAACATAAAACCTAAATTAAATTACTTTAAAGTTTTTGGATGCAAGGTTTACACCTTAAACACCAAGGACAATCTTGGTAATTTTGATCCAAAATCTTATGATGGCATTTTATTAGGATATTCTACTACTTCCAAAGCTTATAGAGTTTTTAATAAAAAGTCAAGGATTGTTGAAGAATTAGTTCATGTGAAAATTTGATAAATCTGATCCCTTTGAGAAAATGAAAGAACAAATTGATGAATATGGCTCTAATGATAACATGAGACTTGAGAACTTAAAAGATGAATTTAAAAAATATTTAAATGAAATTCAGTACAATTCATAAGAACATGACATTGAAGAGCCTAATAGTGTACTACCTAGACAGTCTAGAACCCTAAAGAATCGCCCTTTAAAAACTGTTATAGGAGACCTAGACACTGGAATAAAAACTATAATAAATGTAGGAAATCTTGTTGAATTATATTCCTTTCTATCCCAATTAGATCCTAAGACATTAGAATAAGCCTAAGTTGATTAAGGTTGGATGATAGCAATGAAAGAAGAACTAAACTAGTTCAAGAGAAATGAAGTTTGGAATTTAGTTGAAAGACCTCAGAACTATCCAGTTATAGGAACTAAATGGGTCTTTAGAAATAAACAAGATGATCAAGGAATAATAACTAGAAATAAAGCAAGACTAGTAGGTAAAGGATATAATCATGAAGAAGGTATAGATTATAATGAGTCCTTTACACCTGTAGCTAGATTAGAAGCTATTAGAATCTTTTTAGCCTATGCTTCTCATATGAACTTTAAATTATTTCAGATGTATGTTAAGTCTACCTTTTTAAATGGTTACTTATTGGAGGAAGTTTATGTTGATCCACCTCCTCCTTTTGAAAATTCACAAAAACCAGATTTTGTTTATAAACTTACTAAAGCTCTTTATGGCCTTAAACAAGCACCTAGAGCTTGGTATAAAAGATTAAGTTCTTTTCTTTTGAAAAATGATTTTATTGTTGGGATGGAAGATCCAACATTGTTTAAGAAAACTGTTAACTCTAATATTTTATTGGTTCAAATTTATGTTGATGATGTAATTTTTGGTTCAACAAACAAAAACATTTGTCATGAGTTTTCAAATTTAATGCAAAAAGAATTTGAAATGAGTATGATGAGAGAATTAAATTTATTTTTAGGACTTCAAATTTATAAAAAGGATTTTGGAAATGTTTTAAATCAAAGAAAATACATTACTAATTTACTAAAGAAATTTTGACTTGAAAAGAACAAGACATATACAACTCTTATGTGTACTAATTTAAAACTTTATTTGGATGAAACTGGAAAATTAGTTGACAATAAGTTATATAGAGGTATGATTGGTAGTTTATTATATCTTACTTCTAGCAGGCCAGATATGATGTATTCAATATGAATTTGTACTAGATTTCAATCTGATCTTAAAAAATCTCACTTAAGTGCTGTTAAAATAATTTTTAGATATTTAAAAGTAACTATTTTTCAATATCTTCTCTATCCAAAAACTTCTGATTTTAATTTAATTTTATATTTAAATTATGACTTTGGAAGTTTTAGATTAGATATAAAAAGAACCTCAGGGACTTGTCACTTTTTAGGAAAATCTTTAGTGTCATGGTCGAGTAAGAAACAACACTTATTTGCCCTGTCAATAGCCGAGGCAGAATATGTATCTACAGGCAGTTGTTGTGCACAAGTTTTGTGGATGAAAAACACTCTTATAGACTTTGGAATAAATTTTAATAACATACATATTTTTTGTGATAATACAAGTGATATAAATATTTCAAAAAACCCTATTAATCATTCTACAATTGAGCATATTGATATCAGACATCATTTTCTAAGAGATCATGTTCTTAAAAATGATATAATCTTAGAATTTGTAAGTACTGAAATTCAATTAGCTGATGTTTTTACTAAACCACTTCTCACTGTGAGGTTTGATTTTATTAAGAGAGGGCTAGGTTTATTTAATTTTAAATAAAATTTTAATTTTAATTTTTACATGTTTTTTTATCTTCACTGTTTTAAATAATTTAATTATTTGTTTTTAGAATAATTTACAATTTCATTTGTATTTTTTTCTGCGTATGTTTTATTTTATTTAAATAATGTAATTATTATTATGTAAGTAAATGACATTCTAATCAAGGATGTCAGAAACTGTTTCAAATTCCAAACCCGTTCATTTTCTCAAAACCTTTCAAAACACCAAAAAACTCTTACTACCTTCATCTACCTTTGGGTAAATCTTCGAAACCCTAAACCTTAGAGCCTTCAGAACTTTGAAAAAGAAATGTTCAAGACATAGAGAATCGAGGAATGAGAAGCTAGTAATTCCAAGCGTCAGCGCACGGTAGGAAGAAAGATTCTATAGGGAAAAGTAATCGACCTAGAATGGTTGTATCAAATGGATCCCATACTACAGCAAGCCCTTGCTTTTCAGAATCTTAAAAAAAAATTCAATGGAAAAAATACATAGTTTCTATATGAGGTAGATCTTCGTCACTTTTTCAAAATCGTTCAGTTCAGTCTTTGAGATACAGAGGACACCATAGTTGCGAAAATTGAAGATCGGGATTTTTCAATTTCATCTATAGAAATAGCTAGAATCTTAAAAATTCCCTCATGGAGGAGTTTTTCATTTCGACTTAAAGAATATTGAAGATTATGAACATAAGTCATAGGAAATTATTTCATTTTTATTTCGATCTACAAGTATAATAAAAATGTTCGTCAAGGATATCAAACCTAATCATAAGATTCTTGATAATTTTATGCAAATAGGTATTGCACCTAGGATGTCAAAGATGGAGAATATTTTGTTTCCTGACATGTACATAATGTTTTTTCTTATGAGTGAAATCAAGTTGAATTTTTTGAGATATATGATAAGATATCTCAACTACTGTTTTCAACCAGAGGCTAGAATGAACTTCTATCCCTACGGAAGGTTCATTTCAAAATTACTGTTTAATTTTGATATGGTGAGATTAATAGTTGCCAGAGTAAAATGTAATCACAACAATATTTTCAATGCTAGAAATCTAAGGAAGATTGGATTTTTCTATAGTACTGTGAAAGGAAAGCTTATGCCTGTTGGAGATGAGGAAGATTGGGACTCAACTCAGGGGGAGAAACCTGCTAAGTTTAAGGAAGGAATGGCTGAATCAAGAGAAAGTGGGACCTCAAGAAGACTGATATTTGAATTAGTTGATCCATCTACTAATGAGGAAAGTCAAGAGGGACTTCAGAGGAAAATATATCGAGTGGCTTCAACTGTTGAGGAGCATGTTCAAGAAACTACTACTGAAATTGAATCTCTTCTGAGCTATAGATTTATTAGAGAACTTGAAGTACAACAAATTGAACAACCAACAGTTTCCTAGATTGATTCAACTCCTCAATTTGAAAAATAAATTGTGCCTCAAACTATTGAAAAGCTTGGAGAAGTTGAAGTGGTTGGACTTGAGATTGTTCAAGAGGAATTAGGTCAAGGGGAACCTATTTTACAGCATCCATTTTTGGAGGAACTCACTAAATAAGATGCTTAGGAAGAGAAATATCCTACTGATGTGAATTAAGATTAGAATCCTTCTGAGATTCATATTTAATTTTTTAATGAGGATTTTTTTTGTGGATGAGTTAGGGAAGGACTTGAAGGAAGAATCAGTTGAGAAGCTAGTACAAAGAGAAGATGAAGAGAAATCGGATGCTGAATATCTACCTTAAGTGTTGTTAAAACTAGTGGAATATCAGACTGAGAATCAAGCACAAGGTGCCACTGATTCTATGAATTTAGAATTTGATGAGTTGTATAGAAAGTTAACCAGAGTTGAATTAGAAAATGCTACTTTAAGAAGAGAAATGGAAAAGGAAAATCATAGATTTTAGAAATTGAAAGTCAGCTCTGTTTAAAAATAAGAAGTTGAAGTTTTTAAGAAGTATATGTTGGATGAAATTGAAAATTTGACATATGAGATGGTAATGAAGTCGGATTTGGCATATTTTAAGCTTTTTATGGAGAAATACTTTGCAACTATCAGGGACAGTCAACCAGGTACCTAAGGTACTTTTCCTGATCTGATAAGGAGATTTCAGGCCATTACAGTAGTAATAAGCAATATTAATGATAGATTACAGGACTTATAGTGTAACAGTGCTCCATTATCTGTTCTGTTGGATAATCAAAAGCATCTTATTGACCAACTTACCTCAAATGAACTAGGGATCAGAGTTCTGTCGAATAGATTCACAGAGAATCTAAATCAGTTTATAGAGAAGGAAGAGAGGTTACATGAGTTTTTTAGAGTCAATTTGATTGAGGATATCAATCTAAATCAGGAATTAAGGGATCTCATAGTCTAGTTAGGCGATGGACTGATGAAAAGGTTGAGACTGTATATGTCAGAGCTCAAGGAGGTCATTCAGAGGTGCTGAATCCTATTTCCTAAACCTTTTTAGCCCAACATTGAATTTCATTGTCATTATTGTACATATAATTATATTTTCAATAAAATATACTTTCATCTCATTTTTATATGTTTTAATTTGTTTTACTGTACTGTCTATGTTAAAATGCCAGAAATCCAGTTTTAAATATTGATAAATAGTTTATCGTAGCATTTACTTAAGTTAATTTCTACATTAAAATGTATTATATTCCTTCTTCTATCATTATTTTTGATATCGCAAAAAGGGGGAGAAATATAGATAAACACAATATATTTTTTTAGGGAGAAATATGGATAAACAGAAAAAAATTTTATTTTATATAAATCTTTTACTCAGAGAGAGAAAAGAAAACTTTTCATTTTAATGGGAGAAATTTCTTAAAGTTTTTTTTAAGAAGAATTTTTTTGATAAAACACAAAATTTTATTTTCTTTATTTATAAAGGAAGAGATATTGTTTTAATTTATAAAGGGGGAGAAAATGTAAAAATAAATAAATAATTTTGTTAAAATAAAATATTGTTTTTATCTTTGAAAAATTCTAAAGTGTATGCAATTAATTTTGTAACATAATTTCATTGGTTATTTCATGGGTTTTGTGATCATCAAAAAGAGGGAGATTGTTAAGCAAGTGTTGTTTTCTATAACACTCTATTTTATTAATGGGAGATCATTGAAGACAATAATATATCTCTTTATGATGATTTTTATGTTCACAAATACCCTTATTTGTTATTTTAATGATTTTACTTTGAGTATATTTCAAGAAATTAATATTCTTTATTTCTCTATTTTAGACTAATATTAAAACGTTTTATCCGTGTGGAATATTTGACAAAGTTTTCGGAAATCGTTTTAGCGTGTTCTGAAAACACTGGTCATGCTCTACGTGTTCGGAAATCACTTTCACGTGTTCTGGAAACACTGTTCATACCCTATGTTAAAGAGTATAGTGTAAGGATAGAATCCATCGTTTACTTTACGACATATCAGAAAAGTATGGTTAAGTAACCATATGTTATAGACAAAAGTATGGAGGAAGAGCCCTACGTTAGTATGAAACGTTATGCTTGTTTCCTAAAAGTATGGTTCATCAACCTTACTTTTTAAAACAACCTTATGTTTAGAAGCCGATAAAAGTATGGATCATCAACCTTAATTTTATAATGAACCATATGAATCATGTATCTTATGTTTTGCTAAAAAAATAAAGTATGGATATTGTACCATACATTTGAGAGTTAAAGAGAAAATAATGGTTTATCAACCTTACATTGTGAACCTTACGTTATCAACCTTACATTATGAACCTTGCGTTTAGAGAAATAATTCCATGCAGTTCAACCCTATGTTTGGCGTCGGAGATTCAAATATGACTTTATTGAGCAACGGTCTTTATGCAAATTATTAGGCTGATTTCAAGCCAAATTCAAAGCCTAATTTTAAAGCACGTCTTTGACTGATTCAAAGGCATTTATTTTGTGATTCAAATGATTGATTTAAGAGGATATTTTCATGCCAAATATTCAGGGGAGTTATGACTGCTATGTTATTCAAACATTTGAATATTGCGATTCTAAAGGTGAATTTTGTAGATCTAAATTTTTAAGGAAAATGATCGTCGTTTTTATATATATATCTATGATATTTTGTATTAAAAAGGGAGAGAATCATTAAGAAAAT
Organism: Viscum album; assembly: GCA_963277665.1. Classification (NCBI taxonomy): domain Eukaryota; kingdom Viridiplantae; phylum Streptophyta; class Magnoliopsida; order Santalales; family Viscaceae; genus Viscum; species Viscum album. The sequence goes on from OY728166.1 coordinate 79,350,654, forward strand.
ATATTAGAAACTCTTGAGTTCTTCACGACTGCAGTTTTACAGAGTCATTTGAGATTTACAGATCTAGTGCTATTAGGATCTATCAAACTCTGTTTTTCTGAAGAAAAAGAAACACGTTGAAGATTCATTGTTTCTTCATCGAGGATATTTCGTGAATCCATTGTTGTTGGAGTTTCTGAATTTATTTCTATATCTATTACAACTGGATCGACTCAGAACTGCCTTTATCTAAAGAACGTCTTTTCTGAAGATGAAGATCTATCTACTGTCAGTTGCGTATTGTTGAAACTGTGAAGATCAACTGGGAAGTATTTCAAGACAAATAATCTTTTTATTTTGAGTAACCGGATTCTTGTACTAAGCTACATATTCGGTTATGTGTATGAACCAGAAGGCTCTGTTTTTAGCATTTACTTGTAAAGGTGTCAAATGTCTGCACTCAGTTGTGGATGGTCTGTTAATAAGAGGACCATATAGTGAAAATCACCAATCTCATGGAGTAGAGCATTGGTGGAGTGGACTAGGGGCCTTCTGTTCCCTGAACCACTATACATCCTTGCGTCCTTTAACTATTTATTTTCTGATGCATAAACAATCTGATAAAGATAAAAGGACAGACTCAGTCATCATCTTCATTTGTGAAGAATTTGTAAAAGTTACAATTCACCCCCCCCCCTCTTGTGCATATTTGGTATAACACAATCCAACACAAATCACTTTTGATGTGGCTTAAATAATATCAAAATAAATATCCTTTAATTTGAACAATTCAAATTGATTAAGAATGAACAATTCATAATTTAAATATAAACACATTTATACTTTAGCCTTTTTTTCATAATTTATAACCCTTTATAAATTATTTCTTATAATTTTTAAATAAACACTTTTATTTCTATATCATAAGTCATGTCTATAAATTTGTTAAAAGGTATTCTAAATATTAACATTTAATATTTGTGAATTTAAATGCTTCGTAAACATTTATTTAATTATAAACAATTTATAATTAAATAGTTAATTTATAAATTCCTTATAAAATAAATATTCCCAAATTACCTTTTAATATGATTTATAGACATTTTATAAACCATTTTATATTTTGAAAAATAATTTTTTAAAAACATTTTTGTTTACCCTTACACAGAATCTATATTCTATGTAAGGGTATACTCTCTTTACCCTTATGTAAACAATCTATGTAAGGGTAGATAGGCCCGACCCTTATATAGTGCATACTTTGTAAGGGTACTGAGCTCTTAACTTTACATAAACCCTTCATGTAAAGGTAAAACTTAGATTACCCTTACACAAACTCTTTCACACAAAGGTTAGTCACTTCATGTAAAGGTAATGAGGTGGAGAGATTTACATAGCTTTGGGAATTCCACGAATGCCTTTATGTAAACATAAAAACCCTCGTTGCGTCAAGGTAGCTTGAAATCACTACCACAGAATTGGCTTTATCCAATGTTATCCATTATTAGTGCTTTTTTTAGCGCTGATAAAGGGTACTTTTATCAGCGCTTTTCTTAACACTGATAAAATCATGTCTTTTATCGGTGCTAAAACAATAGTTTTTAGTACTGATAAAAGGTATATTTCATAAAAAAATTTATATATCATTAAAAATAATATATTAATATATAAATATATTTATGTTGATATAAATATAATATATTTTATAAAATTTGATTTATATAATACGAAATATGCAATCACACTTAATATATAAGATATTTAGTGGGAAATGGTTTATAAAATAATTAAAAATAATATTAATTAAAAATTTGCTAATTATTATTGAGTAATAGTCATTTAATGACAATTTAAAGATAGAAAAATTCAATAAATTAATAAACGATCTAAAATAAGTTGAAAACATGACTCAAACTTCAAACAGCTATAACTTTTGATTCGGGTATCCATTTGAGCTCTACCACATATCAAGTTAAAGCTTTCAAAAATATCTATGTTGTGGTGACTCAAGGGAACCTCGGTCATCATTATTTTAGTCAAAAAAAGTCCCATAAGGACTCCAAAAATGAGTTTTTTTGTCAGGGTACTCCCATTTTTTAACATTTGATGGAATTTCATCCTCATTTAAGAGAGTATTCTTATCTTTTTTTTGAGGAGAATAAATTTATTCTCTAGGATTACACACATATGGATATTATGATGTTAAAATTTTATCACTTTTCATATTGTAATGTTATTTATAATTAAATTTATACACATGTATACATATGTGTATATATTCACACATAAAATTTTAATTTTATAAATAAATATGCAAACATATTTACATATAAAATATATTTCTATATATATAAAACATATCTAAATAATAATAATATCCATTTTATTTTAAATAAAAATTTATGAATATTTGTATACCTATACAATTAATGTATATATAAAGTTTATATATATATATATAAATATATTTGTGTGTGTATAGTGACAAATAGGGAAAATTTAGTATATAGGGTTGTTTTTTTTAATTTAATGGGTTTAAGTTTTTTTTATTTTGGAAAATGGGGCACTATAGCGCCGCTTGAAGTGGCACTTTCCATTTCCATGCCCCACCTAATTAAATCCCCCCATCCCCAATATAATTAAATTAAAAAATAATAATTAAAATTTAAAAAATATATTTCTAAATATGCATTTAAAAATATATTTATAAATATGTATTTAAAAATATGAAATTATTTTTAATTACATTTATAAATATATTTATAATTATATAATTATAAATCTATATTTATATAGTTATAAATAAAACTTATTTAATTATATAAATAAATAAACATTATATAAATTTATACAATTATATAAAAATACTATTTAAATAATCATTATTAAGTTTAAAATATAAGGTTTGTATATTTATATAAATATATATAAATACATAAATTTTAAAAATATAATTATATAATTAAATAAATATTATATTTAAAATATATATATATATATATCTTATATTTAAAATTTATAAATTTATATATAATTATTTAAATATATAAATAAACCATAATAAATTTGTTTATAAATTTATATATATATAGGTATATAAAAATAAAATTTATTAATATATATGTATGTATGTATGTATTTATAAACCTTAATTATTAAAGAAATTTAAAATATGTATTTATTTATTTAATTATAAATAAATATGAATATAAATAATTATAAATAAAAACTTATTTATATAATTATAAATATATAATGTAAATATAATAAATATGTTTATTATAATTTTATAATTATGTAAATATATAATTTTTTATTTATAATCATATAAATATTTGTAAAAAAATTGTGTATATTTATGTATAATTATAAATATATAATTATATATGTGTGTGTGTATTAAAAACAATAACATTCATTAGAACAACATTTTAAATTCAATAGTGTCTTAACATAGATGATAGTTTCATCTTTTTCACTTTCTATTTTTGTGAGGGTCTTGCATATGCCAACCATAATAGTCAATGAATTCTACATGGAAAAATATTTTTTCTCTACCTATGATTTTGTTCAAATATTTCATTGGAAAAAATGTATCAATTAAATAGCTTCATCTGGAACATTCATCAAATTACCTTTGACATGGGAGTATAAATGATTCACTATTTTGATCTCTTAATGGCCATAGTATCTTGAACTAGAGTAATCAGAAAGATCTTTATCCATAAAATCATTTGATGTTCACTTATCACGTTGTTCATCTTCTTTAAGTTTTTGATCCCTTTCTCAATTTCTATTTTTTCCTTAATTTTATTTCCTATTTGATTTTCTTGTTATCCATAGTCATGGAAGTGACTATCAAACAAGTAAAAATAGGAATAGGTTTTGATATTTCCATCTAAGGCTCATCAAACATCCCAAATTGATAATTCATTAGTTAAAATAAAATTTAGTGGGGATTTAGAAATAGATCCAATCATATGGAACCTCTCATTAATTCAATTTGAATGGAAAAATAATATCAGTTTAGACCCCTGAGGGTGGTGGTGAGTTGAATACGATTTAGCCTTTTTTTTACAAATTTCCATATTCTATTAGAATATTTTAACCCCTATAAAATTTAACTCTTATTTGTGGTTAGGTAATCTACATATATTTACTATTTTTCAAATAATCTATCAACATGTGCATTAATCTCCAAGGAATTCCTCAAAAAATCATTATAATCATTGCTTTTCATCATGTTTTACATGCATGACATGAGTCTAATATGTTCCATAGTGTGACACAGAGTATATGAAAGGCTTATTTTTTCAGAACCTTCCTGAAGTATATCTCTTTCATTACATTTATAACTGAAAAACCAATAATAGATCTCTATCCACTCAATATAAAATCATAAAATTCATATATGTATTTAATATAATCTTCATGATCTCAGTCCCTATTTTAGCTCAACATTAAAGAGTTCAGTGAAACTATCTCCATGAATTCTAACATCTGAATATCTGAATTCCATATAAAAAAATTATACTAGCACTTCAGGTATGCATTATTTATGTTCAAATATCACTTTAGGTATGCATTATTTATGTTTACACATTACTTTAGCTAAGGTGGTCTTTATCAAGTGTACAATGAAGAGTCAAGGATGGATCACACATCACTTCAGGTATGAATTATTTATGTTTTTCATTCCTATTATTTAAATTATGGAATCTTTTATACACTTACCCATTTTTGATTTATAAGTAAAATTTTCCATAACCATTGTTGACAATTTTATTGATTATATGTTTCATTTTATTTAATCCATATCTATCGATTGATGTTGAATGGAAGATAGGTGAAGAGGCTTCAAAAATTGTGAGACCAGGCTTGGGAGTTTCAGTGTAGTGAGGGATCTAGGGTTGTAAATCATTTTAAAGTGTTGGTGGATCTGTTCAGTTCTTCCTAGGGTTTTAGTGGCATGACTTTGACTAACCTCCAATGAGTTCATCCTCATCCCCTTCGCAAGCTTCATATTTGCTTTTCATGTTGGAGTTGGTGCCCTAGAACCAACTTCTTTATACTTTATGATAAACTTATATTCATGGTTTTGAATATTAATAAAATCCTTGTCACAAAATGATTGTTCTTCTATGTGACATAGAATGTGATAATGTCCCAAGAGTAGTTGTCTCACTAAAGGTTCATAGTAGTTTCCTGCTATGATGATAAATCGGAAGTGCCATGACACTAATCTTGAATAAATGTTTCTATGGATGGATGATATCATTTGAAGGGTCACAAATGATATAGACTATCAAAGGTGGATAATCATAGGACATTGAGGTACCTTCTCATGGTGTATGCCCCTGGTGATATTTAGTACAATATTATGAGAATGAGACCCGACAGTAGAAAATCCACATTCATAAGTGTCATTGGATGTTACTATCTGCAAACATGTGTAATGGTCCTTAGACTTTATGATTATTATTAATGGATATTATGAGTCACGTACTTTGATGTATTGATGAAAAGTGTGATGACATATGCTCATGGAAAAGTAAGATACGTTGGGTGCATCACGAGTAATATTGCATTAATGAATAATGCAAGAAAGGATTTATCCCTTATGTTCATTAACGGAAGTAAATATCCCAATCCCTTTGATGTAAATGATATAGCCTAAATAAATCCATGGTTATGGTGTTCTCTAGGTAAGTTATATTTCTAGAAATTCAAAGAATGAGATATCGAGCATATAGGTTGATGACACTGGCATGCAACCTGCTCGATTGGAGATATCACGATAAAGAGGATATATTACATAGTAAGCATTCGTATGAGGTGACATATCATTGTGATATTAAATTCTTTCTCTATGGGTGTCTTGGCGTGCTGTTAGATGATAACCTTGGACTTTAGGCAGACTCGCCTAATGCCACTAAGAAAGAGGCCTAGAGGGTCACATGCTAAGTGTATTCAGAATCTTAACTAAATAATTTATTATTTAACAAGTTGGATTAATATTATTCCTGGTTGTGGTTTAATAATTATTCAAGTATGTATGATCGCATTTTTATTTCATTTCTAGTTATTCGAGAGAATATATTGTTGAAAGAATATTTATTTATCATCCAATAATTCGGTTAAATTTATTTATTTAATAAATAAATAGTCATTATTCAAGGCTCGATAAATATTAAGAAGGATGAGCTAGACCGAGTTTAAGGGTCCAGTGAGAAATAATATTAAATATTGTTTTATTAAAATAATATTTAAATATAACTTGAAAGTTAAGCACATGTCATGAAAATAATGGTATTGTTGTTATTATTTGACATGGGGGTTTCACATGGATTAATAAAATAAGTAACGACACTTGTGCTAATTTTATTATTATTACCTAATGAATTAAATTCCCAATTATATATTATTATTCTCATATGCCTAGGGAAAGATAATGATATCCAATTGGTTGTGCACAACATTTGGAGAAAAAATATATCAACCCTTAAGATCTCTCTTTTCTCTAAGAATGTTCTCAAGAATAAGAGTAGTCATCCTCCACTGGATCAGAGAATGATTTGGAAGCGGTTCTCAAGGAAATCAAAGGTAGATGGTGCAAGCACAAGGATATTTCGTGCTAGCACCCAGAGACTCCTTCAGTGACATCCATAGATTCACAGAGCATGTGTGGATCACTACTATAGGAGATCTATCCTTGGTCTCTACATCGCAATGAAGGTGCACTACTGATCTGTTGTCGGATACATCGACAAAGAAAGAAAACCTTGGAGGTATTTATTTAATTAAATTAAATTAATTATAAACAAAATATGTTGATCCTCTCTCTGATTTTCGGGTTCTTTTCTTCATTATCTAAATATTTTATTCTATTTAATGGATACCAATGTTCATCATCATATTGATCCCGAAATAATCATTGATTACGGTAAAAATAAAAGTTGGTCACTGGTCCAACCATGCTTCCACTATACCCAGAACCTACAAGTGGTATTAAAGATAGGTATATATTTTTTATAATTATTTAAATAATTTTTTGATGTTTTATGCTTTAATAATTTAGTTTATCAATTCAAGTGTAATCGCTCTTGTAATCTGAATATTGAGATTTGTTCCTCCCTTATCATTTCTCGTAGATCTAATAGAAATGAATAATTTTATGATTAAAATTAAATCAAGGATCTCATTAGGATTCACCAAAATTTCTATCCAGATAACAAAATAGTGCATGTTGTGCATTCGGATCTACACACCATGTATTTGTGTTCAATGCATCAAGAGTAATCCTCCAAATTACTTGACCTGTATACATTAATGGCATGTGGTTACACTATGTGTTGACCTAGACATACTGGAACACGGTTACCGGACTACACATTGTGTGGCCCAATGGACACACCATGCAGTCCCACTCGGGTCAGGGCCAAACTGTGTATCACATACACGGCTCAGCTGATTGGTGACCGTGTAATCGGGGAGACAACACGATGTGTGGCCCACTAGACATGCCATGTACTATGAGATTTCTGAAGTATGCCTCACATGATGAGTCCCTAGGTGTGTAATTCGGATAAGACGGTGAAGGGTAGTACATGCCTTGTAGTCATATCTATACACCGTGTACTTTACAAAATTACACATAATTAAAACTTTAATTTTTATGTAATGTTCAGAACTATATATCATGTATAAGTCAAATTATATGTTGTTACTCAAGTGAATTTAAGCATAAAACATGGCCAAAATAATCATGTGATTCATGTAATCATCTGTGAGGTACATGTTGTGATAGTAGGCATTAAATCGTGTATGTCATAAGTCACAAGAGTAAAATAGTATATGAGGATAATACATGTTGGGTAGATTCAGACGGGTATTCACCATGTTGCCTCTAAGGTACATTTATGTTCAAGGTTAATTTTAAATCAATTTATTTGTTTAAAATTATGTGGATGAGAATCTCAAGGAAATTCAAAAAAGGATTAAGATAAAATTATTGATTAATTAAAGATAATAATTAATCGATTCGAGCATGATTTATCTTAATAAGAATGATTAAATAATTTAATGATAGTTTTATTAAATATGTAATGTGTTGCATGTATGTGGATGATCATGAGCTCGACCAGACCTTTATATGTGATTGGTTTTCTTTTAATTTATTTATTAAATTAGAATTATTGTCTTTTGTGCCTTATCCTCATTAATATGTAGGGCCTATGTGCCCATGGTTTCTTTTATCTAAACCCCCTTTTACCCCTCACCTATGTGTGAGTTAAAATCATATGTAATGCATGGAGCTCCCTTGCTAGTGGAGGAGATTCAAGTTAGGAGCTGAGGTGAAACCAATCCAAGGAGATACAAAGGTTGATAGGTGGAAAGCTATAAACATGAACCATAAATGGTTCAAGGTGTTTCTCCCCTATATCAGGGTTAGTTTATCAACCTCTAGATAAACTAACTAATAGAAAATCTCATTATCATACCCTTTATTCTATTTCTGTCAGTTGCATGGTTATTAATTATGGATGAATTGTTGTGGTCACATAATTAATGAATTAACAAGCATACAAGATGGAACTAAAATAAAACTATATTATGCATAAATATTATTCAGACATGGTTAATCACTTAAGTATATCCCACTTAATATTAACAAGAATGTGAAAAGATAATAAGTGGAAATTTATGCATAAAGGATAAAATCCCTCAACAAAATATTAAGTTGGTATAGCCTTCCATAACTTCAGTTAGAATCAAACCAATAGTTCAAAGTGCTTGACCAATCCTAGTTGGGGTGCTTTCAATTATTAGGGAATTAAAATTTAAGGTTTTGGGTTGACTTAAATTGGTTAACATTAAGGATTGACTGCCCCAGCATGACTTGGTGTAACTAAGAGGAAATGTTTGAGGAAATCATTAATGATTTCAGGATTGGGGAGTCCACTCAATGGGTCAAGGAGTTTCGAGTTAATGGAGTTGGAATTTGGAATGCCTACCTAAAACCATTCAAGTTTTCTGACCAACCCTAGTTGGGGGTAATGAGAATGGAATATGGATCCTTTCTACTATAATATCCAAGTAATAGGATAATACAAAACCAATGTTGAGGGATATTGGGTTTTGAAAAAATAGTGGGAGACTAATAAATATTAGTTTATTTATTTGTCTAATTTTATCAAGATAAAATACTAAAATCTATACTCATCTTATTTGTATAAACAACAATCAAAATGACATCAAGCATATCGTTGTGATGCATACTCGAGAAGGAAAAACCTTCTCACCAGCATGAATTCCCAAGAATAGAAGAGGTGTTTATGTGTCATCCTTCACCATGAAAGGAAATTATATGTGCTGGAGTAACCTTTTCCAGTTGCGCCTGGAAATGAGGCAAGTGATGAGGAACTCTCTATGTATGAGAAACATATGAATGACGCTTCATATGCTCAGTGCTTCATGTTATCATCCATGTCTTCTGATATCTTGAAGCAACATGAGGAAATGTATGCTTATATCTTGATGTCTCACCTTCCGAATCTCTATCAAGAGAAGGTGAGATGAGAGAGGTATGAGATCTCCAAAACTTTGTTAACTACTATTCTTGGAGAGTCTGTATCAACTAGACCACATGTATTCAATCTTATTTACTACATTGAGTGTCTAGACATCTTAGAGATTAAATTCTTAGATGAGTTGTGTACAGATCTCATACTATCATCACTGCCCAAGGCATTCTCTAGTTTTATTGTGAATTATAATATGAGCAATAATGAGAAGTGCTTATCAGAAATTTGGTCCCTAATTCTCTAAGTGGATAAGGACATGGGGAATGAAAAACCCTCAGTTCTTATGGTGAATAGGAAGAGGAAGGACAAGGAAAATGGGTCTAAGATTTATGAACAGTATAAAGCCATCGAAAACCATCTGACGAAGAAGAAAATGGTCCAAAGGCAGGGCAATGAAAAGGAGGAAGTGTGCTTTGCATGTGGTAAGTCAGGTCACTATAAGAGAAACTATATCCAAAGGCAAGGGGAATCCAAAGGTACATTTGTTATCGAGTGTAATCTTTCCATTTCTACACATTGGGTATTAGATACAGCTTATGGTGCTCACATCTATATTCAAATATAGGAACCAAGTATATTTTGTAAAATTACTAGAACAGAGGTGGATCTGAAAGCTGCCAATGGTTTGAGGCTAACTTCTCTTGCCATTAGTTACTACCACCTTTTGTTGCCGACCAGAATGATTTTGGTTTTACATGACTATTTTTATGTACCAAGTGTTACCAAGAACGTAATTTTGTATCAAGTTTGGATACAAATGGATTTATTTTCAAGTTCAGAAATAAGTGTTGTTTCTTTAATAAGTACTACATATGTTATGGTATGTAACATTTAAATAACAGTATGTAAGTATTAAATTATGAAAACTAAGTGTTGGAAATTGATAATGAATAAAGTTCACATGACTCATATATCACCCAGTTGTGGTATCACCATTTTGGTCATGTAAATGAGAAGCACTTGACAAAGATCTACCAAGATGGTTATTTAGACTCTTCTGATCTAAAACCACTTGATAGATGTCATGCTTGTTTACAATGAAAAATGACCAAACCACATGTTTGATGGACAGGGTGAAAGGGTAACAGAGCTTCTAGGATTGGTACACACTAATGTGTGTGGACCATTTCTAGTAAAATCTAGAGGTGGATATTCTTACTTTATTACTTGTACTAATGACTTGAGTAGATATGGCTATGTCTACTTAATGAGGTATAAGCCAAAATCCTTTGAGAAATTCAAGGAGTTCAAAAATAAAGTAGAGAATCGGCTTGGTAAGAAGATAAATAAGCTTCGATTAGATCAAGGTGGGGAATATCATAACCAAGAGTTCATCAACCTTTTATGGGAGTTTGGGATTTTATCTCAACTCACTCCACCTTATACACCACAGTGGAATGGTGTTAGTAAAATAAGGAACCATGCCTTGTTGGACATGGTAAGGTCGATGATGAGTCATGAAGATATTCTGTTATCCTTTTGGGGATATTCATTACAAACTACGACATACACATTAAATTGAGTACTAACTAATGTGGCAAATAGAATCCCTTTCGATCTATGGAATAGAAAGAAACCCGTTTTGTTGCATACACGTGTATGGGGTTGTGATGCGTTTGTTAAGGATTTCTCAGGAAACAAACTAACACCCCGAGGCACAAAGTGTATCTTTATAGGATATCCTAAGGAAACAAGGGGATATTTTCTATACAACCCCTCGTATAAGAAAGTGACCGTTTCAAGACATACTATTTTTCTTGAGAGGGAGCACATCCTCAAAAAAGATAGTGGGATCAAGATTGACTTCGATAAAGTTGATGCTCGAGATACACAGAATTTGGTATGGGAAAAAGTTCCACAGGTCCCTATGGAAGAAGTAGTTCCTGAAACATAAGTACTACGTAGGAGTACAAGAGAGGTCAGGGAACCAGAGTGATATGGTTTCCTTATCACCAAGGATGGTGACTCATTATTGTTGGACAATAATGAACCTAACTCCTACAAGGAGACAATAGAGATATCAAAAGATGCAAGATGGATAAAATCTATGAATTCTGAGATGGATTCCATGTATCAAAACCAAGTTTGGGTTCTAGTTGATGCACCAGTTGATGTAAAGCCTGTTAGATGTAAATGGGTATTCAAGAAGAAATTGGACATGGAAGGTAAAGTTAGTACTTATAAAGCAAGGATAGTGGTTGAAGGTTTTAAAAAGCATTAAGGAATTGACTATGATGAAACCTTTTCACCAGTTTCCATATTTAAATCTATCAGAATCATACTTTATACAGTAGCTTACCATGACTATGTGATTTAGAAGATGGATGTCAAAACTGATTTCCTTAATGGGAACCTTCTAGATGATATATATATGACGTGGATGGAAGGTTTTGTGACACCAGGTGATGCCAAAAGGGTTTTCAAGTTGCAAAGATCTATTTATGGATTGAATTAAGCATCCAGTTTGTATAATATTTTATTCAATGAATCCATAATGGAATTTGGTTTCATTAAGAATAAATATGATCCATGTGTTTACAAAAGGTTTAATGGGAATGTGGTCATTATCCTAGTAGTATATGTTGATGACATATTACTTATTGGAAATGACATACCATTCTTACAGTCAGTTAAGGACTGGTTGAACAAGTGCTTCTCCATGAAGGATTTAGGCGAATCATCCTACATTCTAAGGATCAAGATCATTCATGATAGATCCAAGAGGATGATTGGACTATGTCAGAGTACATGCATTGACTAGATACTAAAGAGATTTAGTATGGAATAATTCAAGAGGGTATTGGTTCCAGTGTCACATGGAATACATCTTTCTAATAAAATGAATCCCCAAACAAACAGAAGAAATATAGGATGAGTAAGATCTCATACGTCTCAGTCATAGGATCAATCATGTATGTCATGTTGTGTACTAGACTTGATGTTGCCTATGCACTGATCATGGTAGGAATATATCAAGAAGATCTAGGAGAACAACATTGGACTGTTATTAAGGATATCCTTAAGTATCTAAGAAGAATTAAGGATATGTTCTTCGTGTATGGAGGAGATGAGGAGCTTGTCATCAGAGGGTATGTTGATGTTGGTTTCTAGAAAGATTAGAATGATCTAAAATCACAATTAGGATATGTTTTCTATCTCAAAAGAGGATCTGTGAGCTGTAAGAGTTCAAAGCAACTAGTTGTCACTGATTCTACAGTAGAGTCTGAGTATATAGAGGCTTCTGATGCATCCAGGAATCCATTTGGATTCAGAAATTTTTCTAAGAGCTTGATGTGGTGCCTAGAAGTAAAGACCCTATCACATTGTATTGTGATAATAATGTAGTGGTGTCTCTTGAAAAAGAGTCAATGTCACATCAACGAACAAAGCACAAACTCCAAAAGTATCACCTCTTGAGAGATTTTAATCAGAGGGGTGAAGTTATAGTGAGTAGAGTGTCCACAGAAGAGAATGTATCGGACCCCTTAACTAAAGGCTTATATCAGTAGAAGCACGGATATCATGTGAGAGCTATCGGACTGAAGGTTATTAGCATTTAGCTCTAGTGCAAGTGGGAGTCTGTTGGAGTTGGTGCCCTATAACCAAATTCTTTGTAATTTATAATAAACTTATATTCATGGTTTTGAATATTAATAAATTACTTATCACATCATGAGTGTTCTTCTATGTGAGATAGCATATTATAATGTCCCAAGAGTAGTTGTCGCACTAAAGGTCCATAGAAGTTCCCCGCAATGATGAGAACCCTGAAGTGTCATGACACTATTTTTGAAGAAATGTTTTATGGCCGGGTGATATCATTTTAAGGGACACAAATGATATAGGCTATCAATGGTGGAGACTTATAGGACTTTTAGTCACCTTCTCATGGTGTATGCCTTGTGATATCCAATAGGCTATTATAAGAATGAGACCCTACAGTAGGAAATCCACATTCATAAGTTTCATTGGATGTTCCTATTTGCGAATGTGTGTAATGATCCTTATACTTTAAGATTATTATTAGTGGATATTATGAGTCATGTACTTTTATGTATTGATGAAAACCATGATGACATATTCTCACAGCGAAGTAGGATATGTTGGGTGTGTCACGAGTAATATTGCATTAATGAATAATGAGAGAAAGTATTTATCCCTTCTGTTCATTAACAGAAGTAAATATCCAAGACCCTTTTATGTAAATGATATATCCTAAATAAACCCATGGCCATGGTGTTCTCTAAGAAAGTTATATTTATGGAAATTCAATGAATGAGATATCGAGCATATAGGTTGATGACACTGGCATGAAACCTGTTTGATTAGAGATATTGTGATAAAGGTATTATATTACATAGTAAGAATTTGTATGTGGTGACATGTTATTGTGGTATCAACTTATTTCTCTATGGGTGCCTTGGCGTGTTTCTAGATGTTAACCTTGGACTTTAGGCAAGCTCACCTAATGCCACTAAGAAAGAGGCCTAGAGGGTCATGCACTAAGTGTATTCGAAATCTTAGTTAAATAATTTATTATTTAACAATTTTAATAAATATTATTCCCAATTGTGGTTTAATAATTATTCAAGTATGTCTAATCACAATTTTATTTCATCGTGTAATGGCCCAGACCTCTCCGTCCCATTCCTTTGTCGAAAAGAGGGTCATGAAGTGTTCTGGAGGGTAGAATTGACTTTTCCCACACTTTTCAGAATTTTGTAACTACACGCTGTGTAGTGTGAGTACACGCCATGTACCACCTTGCCGGTTATACCCCATGTTGAAGCTGTGTCCTTGCCGTGTGAAATAAATGAGTACACGCCGTGTAGCCCATACTACACGTCATGTAGTTCCTCCCTGCATACGCGTTACCCTCAAACCGTGTGTTGACCAGTCAGCGGTTGTGTGCCATGTTGAGGTTGTGTCCTTGCCACGTGAAATAAATGAGTACACTCTGTGTAGCCCATACTACATGCCGTGTAGTTCCTCCCCACGTATGCGTTACCCTCAAACCGTGCATTGACCAGTCAACGACCGTGTGCTGCGTTGAATGCTGTGTTGGAAGCCGCATGGAGACTAAGTGAAATGGTCTATTGCACGCCGTGTACTAGAAATTACTTGTCGTGTACTTTAGTTTTTCTCTCCTATAAAAGGAGGGGGCCTCTCCTTCTTTTCAAAACAGTCCTCTCCTCCCCTCTCCTTCGAGCAGAGCTCTCTACAGAGACTCCAAAGCTCCTTTCCTCCATAACTTCTTCGTCCGAGCTTTGGTTTATGATCCATTAGTGGTCACAGGATCATAACAACGAGGCAGAACTTATGAGCTTGGATCTGTTGTTTTCTCTTCGTCATTTCCTTCCCAGCTTCCACCCGAGGAGGTTTTTCCGGGTTTAACAAAAGCGACGGATGCCGACGGACGTCTTCTAAAGCTGATCCGGGGGAGCATTGTGATCAGAACCTGTTGAGGTAGGGATATTACCTTCGTCTCTCTCTTTTTGTGCATCATGCGGGGTGGGTATCCTCTTGTTTCCGTGAGATACAGTTGAACCAATAAATAAAGATAATAACCGGCTTAAAGAACGGGGTTGGGAAAGTTGTTATGTTTATCTTTAATTATCCTACTGTTATGTTGTGAATTGAATAGGCTTATTCCTAATGAAAATCATGGTCGTTGGGGGGCCTTTTCTTGTGAAATTAATTGTTGCCCTATCTTTCTAGACCGTTTTGTGGATGGAACTTTGTGGAATGTGGAATTCAGTTAATCACGTAAAGTTGGCTGATTTAAAATCCGGAACCCTTGTTTGATCACCCCGGTTGAACAAAATGGAATAATGAACATGTGGATGTTGGCTTGGTTACGTGGTGTGTGAAAGGGGGGTGGATCCTGAGTTGTTATGAATAGGATGGGCAGCGGGGCTTCGGAAAATGCTATTAAAGGGGCGATGATGTGGCACGAGCCTTATTTTGTGATATGGTGGTGGAGATGTGGTTATAGTGGCATCAAGGCTGCAGTAATGGGTTGTGTTTTTAAAAGAAATTGTAAAGTTGATAAATAAACTGTGGGGAAATATAATGAATGCGGGAATAATCAATGGGTTTTGATTGATGATAAAAGGTTGGGTTGTGTTTCTTGTGTTTTATCTAACTTGATTTGTGGTTGGTAGGTATTTTGTTCTATGAAATACTTGATCTGGTTTGATAGTTTCCCAGTAGTTAAGGAACTTATAAACTATTACTAATGAAACTTGAAAACCTAAATGGGATTGGGGTTGGTTGTTGTATGCATGCTTCGTAGTAGCAGTGTCGAGGCACGTGCACAATTTCTCTGTTTAGAAGCCATATGTTGGGTTGTGTGTTTAGTATACATACATATATATATATATATATATATGTATCTGTATCTGTATCTTTTTGTTTTATCACACCCCACCCATGTTGAGCACTTAGTGTCGAACACTCTCATTACATGGGAGAGGGTGTTTTCCCCTCAGTTACTAGCTCATTCCCGCTCCTTCTTCCATAGGCTGTGATGGCTTCAGGCGACCTTACACCCAAGACTCTTCGGGTAGGTTTCGATTGGGGTGGTATTAGCCCAAGACTCTTTGGGAAGGTTTATTGTTCCCAAGAATCTTCGGGATGAGGCCCAGGTGTGTTCGAGCGGGGATGTGATTGTGGTTGTGAGGCCCAGGTGTGTTCGGGCAAGGATGTGATTGTGGTTGTGAGGCACAGGTGTGTGCAGGCGGGATATGTGATTGTGAAGCCCATGTGTGTGCGGGCGGGAAGAGTGTGGTAGCGTCAGGACGTTCGCCAATAGGAAGAGAAGCTAACAAGTGGGAAATGGTGCGGGGTACCCAATACTCTTTTTCTTATATACTACTACCTGTTGTTACGTGTTTTTGGGGAGCATGGCTAGTGAGGTTGGGTGGATAGATTTCCTTGTTAGGTTGGTTTCTTCTATTGTTCTCACGGGATATTATGATGTATCCCCACCTGTGCATGAGAGGTTTAGGTTTCCCTACTGAGTATACTTGTATGCTCATCCTATTTTTACTTTCAGGTTTCCAGGAGGACTAATAGGGCCATGCGGGACCCTACTAGTTGGGACAGTTGGAGTTGTTGTAGTTGTTGTACTCTTGTTTCTTTTGGTATTGTAATTTTGAGCTTTCTTGTACTTGTACTTTGTTTTAGAATTGTTTAAACATGCATGTGGGATTGGTTTGCGTTTATTTATATACACTTTTTCTTTTCCTTTTTGGTAGTTGACTTGTCCTATTTCCTGATCTTAAATAATAAAAAGGGTAATGCCTCCCATATTTGAGAAAACTCATACCCTTGGTGCTAGTCGCCACTCCGGGGCCTACTGGAGGTGGGACTCGGGGGTCATTATCCCCCTTTCACCATTTCCAACTCAAGAGGGGCATATTTGGTGGGAGGGGGTCGTGACAGAATAGTATCAGAGGTGATGGTTGAGTTATAGGATGGAGTTTGGAGTTAGGCACAGTGAGGATTGCATGGGATGGTAGGGTGACAATGTTGGCTGATCTTGGTGCGTGACATAGGCCAGGGAAGACCAGCTAGGACACGGGATTTTAGGGCCCCCCGTGATCCGATGCAAGGACTCTAAGCTTACCGAACAACCAAGTGAGACTACATTGATTGCAGGGTAGATACCCTAGGGAAGGTACATGCATCATCATGATTGTGTTTTACTTGATTTGGGTGTTTTGGGAAAGAAATAAAGTGATAAAATGAAACCTTGAGAAATTTCCTTGCTACTTGGGATTAGGTGATCTTTATTTACTGTATAGATATGGCACCTGGACGTCGTCTCCGGGTGGCTCAGACAGCCAAGCCCCAGCAGATTCAGGCGGTCAATCAGTTGAGGATTGACTGAGAGGAGGAAGATAGCCAGTGGCAGAAGACTCTCTATTCCTTCCAACGACAAACCCTCAAGAAGTAAGAGGGTAGTACTTCGGATATAGAGACAGAGGGGTGGCATGAGGAGCTAGGGATAGATTTTACTTTGATCTGTGCTCCGAGGGAGTACTGGGTTCCCCTAGAAGTTAGTCAGCTGAGATGTGCGGCACACCAGTGGTGGATGCTCTACCTCGGGGAGAGGACAAAGGTAGAGGTTCCGTGGGCTGACTTTGAGAAGGAGTTCCGAGAGTAATTCCTTTATTCCATGATCAAGGAGGAGAAACGGCAGGAGTTACTCTCCCTCGAGCATGCGATTATGTCAGTACGAGATTTGGGGATCAAGTTCAAGGATCTCCTACGCTTTTCTCCGGATCTCTTTTTGGATGAGGAGTCTCGAGCGAGACGTTTGGAGGAGGCGCTTCATCCTTCGCTCCAGTGTGTTGTCACCCCCTTCACCCTTCTGATGTACTTGGCCATACAAAAGAAGGAAGATGTTGTAGAGAGTATTCACTCGCAGGGAGGTGGACCACGAGAGGGTATCCATCCGGGTTCGTCGAAAGGGAAGGTAGTCAGCAACAGGTCTCCTGCGACGGGACCTTCCAAATTCAGGCCAGTGGAGAGTAGGCCCCAGCAGTTCCAGTTCAAATCTTCAGGTCCTCATCCCTTTTTCATGAGCCTAGGACCGAAGTGTTTTTCTTTTAGAGGTTTCAGGCACATCCAGAGTCGGTGCCCGACCCGAGCTCAGTACGGTGGAGGTGGGCAGGTTCAACGCCCACCTCAGCAGCACCAGTTGTCGGTGAGGCCCTTCCAGCAGCAGCAGGACCCTGCTCCTCTGAGGGCAAACTTTGCAGGAGTAGGCCAACCTCAGGGTGCTCCTCAGGGACCTCAACCAGGGTGTGTTCGGGGAGGTAGTCGACATCAGAGAGGCAGAGGAGTTGGGCGTGGACAGTTGCACGCAGCAGAGTTGGTAGCTCCAGCAGGACCAGAGGTGGTTCGAGGTACGATTTGTTTGTTCATCACTCTCATTTATGCTTTGTTCGATTCAGGAGCCTCGCACTCCTTTGTTGCACCCGGTCTAGCCCATTCTTTGGGTCTAGACGTAGAGAGACTTTTCGTACCCCTGGTGCTGAGTACACCAGTTGGAGTTCAGACCAGCGTATCTTGTTTTTGCTGGGGATGTGGGCTGACGTCGAGACCACATCGATCTAGTGGGGATCTTTTTTTGCTACAGATGCAGCCCTACGATGTCATCCTAGGCATCGACTGGCTGTTTTCTATTAATGCCGTTATCAACTGCTTCCGAAGAAGAGTCGTGTTCTCCGACGTGGATGGGCAGCGTGTAGCTTTTGTTGGTGAGAGGAGCTATCAGGTGGGAAGCCAGCATGTGAAGCCTCTCTTTTCCTTGCTAGGTGGGGTATCAGTGGTGTTAGCTGATATAGAGATGGTGGATGTTCCATAGGTTGTTGGGGAGTTCCTCGATGTTTTTCTTGAGGAGTTTGTGACTCTACCCCCCCGACGTGACATTGAGTTCGGGATAGACTTACAGCCTGGTGCCCGTCCCATTTCGATGTCCCCTTATCGGATGGAACCTTCGGAGTTGCGGGAGTTGCGGATTCAGATTGACGATCTGATGGATAAGGGTTTTGTTCGACCCAGCGTGTCGCCATGGGGTGCTCCAGTTTTTTTGTGAAGAAGGCAGATGGTGGTCTCAGGCTATGCATAGAATACCGAAGGTTGAATCAGGTAACGGTCAAAAACTGTTACCCCCTTCCAAGGATAGAATATCTCTTCGACCAGCTGAGGAGAGAAGGTTGGTTTTCTAAGATTGATCTGCAATCTGGATATCATTAGCTGAGGGTAAAGGATAGTGACATCTCGAAGACAGCTTTCAGGTGCAGGTATGGGCACTTCGAGTTTGTAGTGATGCCGTTTGGAGTTACGAATGCACCAGCTTTGTTCATGGGACTTATGAACTTTGTCATCCGAGAGTTTCTGGACCGGTTCATTGTTGTATTTATCGATGACATCCTGATCTACTCAAGATCATAGGAGGAGCATGTTGAGCATCTCAGGGTAGTCTTGGAATTCCTTCGACACCACCAGCTTTATTGGAAATTGTCGAAGTGTAAGTTCTTGATGCAGGAAGTACACTTCCTTGGGTACGTGGTGTCTCAGCATAGAGTGTCAATGGACCCGTCGAAGGTGGAGGCAGTTGTTTCTTGGGTGGCACCCAAGAGTGTGGCAGAAGTTTGTAGTTTCCTGGGGTTGTCAGGCTATTATTGGAGGTTCGTTTCGGACTTCTCTCGAGTTGCTGCTCCATTGATATCTTTGACTAGGAAGAACCAGGTCTTCCTATGGAGCGAGCAGTGCCAGGAATCTTTCAACTACCTGAAGGAGAAGTTGGTCAGTGCTCCAGTACTCAGGTTTCTAGAGGAAGGGTTGTTATATGAGGTGTTTTGTGATGCTTCTGACCTTGTTTTGGGGTGCATATTGATGCAGAATAAGGGTGTGATCTGTTATGGTTCTAGGTAGTTGCGCCCTCACGAGCGTAACTATGCCACCCATGACCTAGAGCTTGCAGTAGTGGTGTTCGCACTGAAGTTGTGGCGATATTACCTCTTTGGGGAGCGCTTTTTGGTCTTCTCAGATCACAAGAGATTATGTTATATCTTCTCCCAGCGTGACCTAAACTTACGGCAGCAGAGATGGGTCGAGTTTCTCTAAGACTATGACTTCAAGATCTCTTACACTGAAGGTAAGGGCAATGTTGTGGTTGATTCCCTGAGTAGGAAGTCACATAAGGAAGTGGTTCGGGAATGCGCTGATGCTTGGAAAGCGATGGGAGAATTGGATGCCTTGCACTTTTATGCAAGGGTAGAAGGTGTTAGAGGCTGTTTGTTTCAGATGACGGTGTAGTCCTCCTTGCTGCAGCAGGTGGAAGAGTCTCAGTGGGGGGACTCCGAGGCGGAAGTAATGCGGGATCATATCGATCAGGGGAACGCTCTAGAAGGATGGTTAGAGGACTGTCGACATCGGATTCTCTTTCATGGAAGGTTGTTTGTTCCAGAGGTGATGCATGAGGGAGTTCTCCGTGAGTTCCATAGATCAGCCTTGGCGGTGCATCCGGGAGTTTCAAAAATGTACCGAGGCCTGAGGGAACAATTTTGGTGGCCCTGGGTGAAACGGGCAGTGGCAGAGTTTGTGTCTAAGTGCCTAGTGTGTCAACAAGTAAAAGTTGAACATCGTGTTCCCAGTGGTTTGTTGCATCCTTTAGATGTCCCTGAGTGGAAATGGGATGACATCTCAATGGACTTCGTCATGGGACTACCCAGATCTCAGGGTGGTTATGATGCTATTTGGGTAGTGGTGGATCGACTGACGAAATCAGCTCACTTTTTAGCAATTAAGGAGTCGGGTCTGGTGAGTACCTTAGCACAGAGGTATGTAGACGAGGTGGTACGGTTTCATGGAGTTCCAAAGACTATCTTCTTAGATCGAGATACTTGGTTTACCTCATGAGTCTGGAGGGGGTTACAACATTCTTTTGGCACCCAGCTACGCCTTAGCACTGCTTTCCACCCCCAGACCGAGGGACATACTGAGCGGACTATCCAGACGTTGGAGGACATGTTGCGGGCATGTGTTTTGGATTTCGGAGGATCATGGGTGCGTCACTTGCCTTTAGTAGAGTTTTCCTACAACAACAGCTTCCACTCTACTATTGGCATGACACTGTTTGGGGATTTGTATGGAAGTCCATGTCGTTCACCCATTTGTTGGGCAGAGGTTGGTGAGACAGGTGCTCTTGGACTAGAGGTAGTACAGAGCACCACAGAGAAAGTCCATCTTGTGCGTGAGAGGATGAAAGCGGCTCAGGAACGACAGAAGTCTTATGTTGATCTTTGGAGGAGGCCCTTGGAGTTCGAGGTGGGAGATCATGTGTTCTTGAAGGTTTCCCCTCGACGGGGGCAGCGGAGGTTTGGGAAGGGGAGTAAGCTCTCCCCTAGGTTCATCGGACCTTTCAAGGTGCTGAGGCGAGTCGGTGAGGTGGCATATCAGCTGGCCCTGCCACCTCAATTGGAGAAGGTTCATGACGTCTTCCACGTCTCCTAGCTTTGTCGGTACTTACATGACGACTCTCATGTTATCGACTGGGGAGAGTTAGATATGGGAGAAGATGCGACCTTCGAGGAACGACCAGTCAGAATCGAGGATCTTAAAGAGAAGGTGCTCCATGGATGAACCATTGCCTTGGTTTGTGTGTTGTGGAGGCATGGTGGCCTCGAGGAGAGCACTTGGGAGTCGGAGGCTCAGATGCACGCTCAGTACCTGGAGTTTCTTTGACTTGTGTTTTGCTTTGTTTTTCTGAGCTTTGTTTAATGTTATACTCTGCACCTTTGATATATGGAATGCTTGGATTTTTGGTTGTGAGACGTTTTGTTTCCTTGTTCTCTGGAAGTGTGTAATGTGTTAGGACGTGTGGAAAAGGGAAAAACCTGATCCTTAATCGATACGTATTAATGCGGATGTGATTGAACCTGTGTGGGCGAGTCAGTGCCACCTAAAGTGGATAATATCTCGACATGGGAGAAGGAATTTCCCCAAGCCATGTGTTCGGACAGTGTGTTGGTTGTACGGTGTTGGGGGGCAGTGTAATATGAAAAATCCTAATATATGGAAGTGGGAAGACCCAATTATTAATCGAGACACATTAATGCGGATGCGATTAAACCCGTGCAGGTGAGTCAGTGCCGCCTAAAGTGGATAATATCTCGACATAGGAGAGGGAATTCCTAACACATATGATTAGGGTTGTTGGTTGGGTTCCTGTTATAACGAGAGCACTAATATGTATCTTGTTGGGTTCCTCTGGGTTGGTTTCTGAATTCATGGGGACAAGAATGTTTTAATAGGTATATGATGTAATGGCCCGGACCTCTCCGATCCATTCCTTTGTCGAAAAGAGGGTCATGAAGTGTTCTGGAGGGTAGAATGGACTTTTCCCATACTTTTCAGAATTTTGTAACTACACACCGTGTAGTGTTAATACACGCCATGTACCACCTTTTTGGGTATACCCCATGTTGAAGTCATTTCCTTACCAGGTGAAATAAATGAGTAGACTCTGTGTAGCCCATACTACACGCTGTGTAGTTCCTCCCCGCATACGTGTTACCCTCAAACCGTGCGTTGACTAGTCAACGACCGTGTGCTGTGTTGAGGTTGTGTCCTTGCCGCGTGAAATAAATGAGTACATGTCGTGTAGCCCATACTACATGCCATGTAGTTCCTCCCTGCGTACGCGTTACCCTCAAACCGTGTGTTGACCAGTTAACGACCATGTGCCTCGTTAAATGCCGTGTTGGAAGCCACGTGGAGACCATGTGAAATGGCTGAGTACATGCCGTGTACTAGAAATTACACGTCGTGTAATTTAGTTTTCCTCGCCTATAAATGGAGGTGCCTCTCCTCCTTTTCAAATCACTCCTCTCCTCCCCTCTCCTTCGAGCAGAGCTCTCCCGAGAGACTCCAAAGCTCCTTTCCTCCATAACTTCTTCGTCCGAGCTCCGATTTACGATCCGTCAGTGGCCATGGGATCGTAATGACGAGGCGGAACTTCTGAGCTTGGATCTATTGTTTTCCATTTGGCCTTTCCTTACCAGCTTCCACCCGAGGAGGTTTTTTCGTGTTTAACAGAAGCGACGGACCTCGACGGACGTCTTCTAAAGCTGATCTGGGGGAGCATTGTGATCAGAACCTGTTGAGGTACGGATCTTACCTTCGTCTCTCTCTTTTTGTGCATCATGCAGGGTGGGTATCCTCTTGTTTCCGTGAGATACAGTTGAACCAATAAATAAAGATAATAACTGGCTTAAATAACGGGGTTGGGAAAGTTGTTATGTTTATCTTTATTTATCCTATTGTTTTGTTGTGATTTGAATAGTATTATGCCTAATGAAAATCACAGTCGTTGGGGGGGGCCTTTGCTTGCGCAATTAAATGTTGCCCTATCTTTCTAGACCGTTTTGTGGATGGAACTTTGTGGAATGTAGAATTCGATTAATCACATAAAGTTTGCTGATTTAAAATCTGGAACCCTTGTGTGATCACCCCGGTTGAAAAAAATGGAATAATGAACATGTGGATGTTGGCTTGGTTACTTGGTGTGTGAAAGGGGGGGATGGATCCTGAGTTGTTACTAATAGGATGGGCAGCGGGGCTGCGGAAAATGCTTTTAAAGGGGTGATGATGTGGCACGAGCCTTATTTTGTGATACGGTGGTGGAGATGTGGTTATAGTGGCAGCAGGGCTGCAGTAATGGGTTGTGTTTTTAAAAGAAAGTGGAAAGTTGATAAATGAACTGTGGGGAAAGATAATGAACAGGGGAACAATCAATGGGGTTTGATTGGTGATAAAAGGTTGGGTTGTGTTGCTTGTGTTTTATCTAACTTGATTTGTGGTTGGCATAGATTTTTTTCTACGAAACACTTGATCTGGTTTGATAGTTTCCCAGTAGTTAAGGAACTAATAAACTATTACTGATGAAACTTGAAAACCTAAATGGGGTTGGGGTTGGTTGTTGTATGCATGCTTCGTAGTAGCAGTACCGAGGCACGTGAACAGTTTCTCTATTTAGAAGCCATAGGTTGGGTTGTGTGTTTAGTATACATATATATATATATATATATATATATATATCTGTATCTTTGTGTTTTATTGCACCCTACCCATGTTGAGCACTTAGTGCTGAACACTCCCATTACATGGGAGAGGGTGTTTTCCCCTTAGTTACTATCTCCTTCATGCTCCTTCTTCCATAGGCTGTGATGGCTTGAGGCGACCTTACATCCAAGACTCTTCGGGTAGGTTTCGATTGGGGTGGTATTAGCCCACGACTCTTCGGGCAGGTTTATTGTTCCCAAGAATCTTCGAGATGGGGCCCAGGTGTGTTCGGGTGGGGATGTGATTGTGGTTGTGAGGCCCATGTGTGTGCGGGCGGGATATGTGGTTGTGAGGCCCAGGTGTTTACGGGCGGGATATGTGGTTGTGAGGCCCAGGTGTGTGTGGGTGGGATATGTGGTTCTTGAGGCCCAAGTGTGTGCGGGTGAGAAGAGTGTGGTAGCGTCATGACATTCACTGTTAGGAGGAGCAGCTAACTAGTGGGAAATTGTGTGGGGTACCCAATACTCTTGTTCTTATATACTACTACCTGTTGTTATGTGTTTTTGGTGAGCGTGGCTACACTACAAAGAAATTTACTTTTACCAATAGAAATTTAGTGACAAACAATATATTTGTTGGTATAAATGAGTAATTCCAAAAGATATTATGTTTTATTGGTATTAAATTCAATTACCAACATTTATTTTTACCAACAAATATATCTGTTGTTATTAATGGTTTAATACCAACATATACATTACTAACAATTAAATTTGTTTTTTTACCATATTAATACTGACATTTTTTTTACCAACAATTGAATCCATTGTTATTAATTATTATTTCCAACATTTTATTTTCAACATATAAATGTTACTTATTCACTAAAAACAAATCATTCAATATTTTTTATTAGTAATAGTTTACTAAACAAATTATATTACTATTATAAAAAATATAACGATATTGGAATAAAACACATTCCTTCACCACGCCTCTGCTCGGAGCCCCCCTTCCCCACACTACAAAAAAATGACTTATACCAACAGAAATTTATTGACAAAAAATATATTTTTTGAAAAAATGAGTAATTCCAACAGATATTAAGTTTTATTGGTATTAATTTTAAGTACCAACACTTTTTTTACCAACAGATATATCTATTGGCATTTATCGTTCAATACGAACATCTCTTTTACCAACAGTTAAATCTATTACTTTATCGTACTAATAACAACGATTTTTTTACCAACACATGAATTTTTTAGTAATAATAACAATTAACAAAAAATCATTTACCATTATTAAAAATTGCTACAATAAACCATTCAATGAAAAAAAATTATCAATAACCAATCAAGAGAACTCAATTTTTTATATATTATTATTTTTATGACCAAAATCAATACCCATTTTTACGGTCTTATTAAAATTATCTCATTACTTGATTTTAATTTACAATTTTATCTAAACATTAATAGTGATTATATTCTTTAATGTTTCTCATTTAATAAACATTTAAATAATTTTTATAAAAAACAATTTAAATAATTACGAAATTTGATATATTTACATATATGTTTGGTACTCTCTATATACATGATAATTAAATTTTTATATTTAAATTTAATAAAAAAATTAAATTTAATCAAAATAAATTCAATAAATAAATTATTTAAATATAATAAATAAAAAACATAAGAAACAATTGAATAATATTATTTTATTAATAATTTATATTCAAATATTGAAATTTTATTTTATATTATAAAATAAAATAATTATTTTTATATAAAATTTTAGATCATTCATATATATATATATATATATATATATATATATATATATATATATATATTTAATTTAAAAAATTGGATGATATTTGATATATTATTTATTGGATTTTATATTTAGAAATCATCACTCAACCCTAATAAGCCTCCCACCCCTGCGTAATCTACCCCACAGCCTCCTCCGGCGATCCTCGGCATCGGACGCCATCCGCCACCACCACCGCCACCATCGCCACCGCCGCCACCACCGCGTCCTCCTCTGTGACCCTCTGCCTCATCGGCGACCCCTGTCGCGTCCTCCATCAATATCTATCTACGCCATCCTCCTCAACTGCGACCCCTGCGCCTCCTCCGCGACCCTCCGCGACCCTCCACCTACACCACCACCTCACTCCATCGTGATACTGTGGACCCTCCCCCGTCTTTCAGTTCCCGGCGTGTCGTCCTTGCCGCCCCCACCGAACGGCTCCCTCCGTCCCCGACCTTCCTCGTTTGACCCCCTCTATTCCCGACCTTCCCCGATCGACCCTCGCCATCCCCGACCTTCCCCGCTTGACCCCCACCATCCCCGACATTCCCTGCTCGACCCCCGCCGTCTGCGACCTTCCCCACTCGACCACGTCAGCGTTGTGTTTGTCCTCTTCCTCTGGTTTAATTGATCGACAGCGAGGTACGCTGTTTTTTTAAATGTTTACTTCATTGGGTTGAAGAATATGATCGGTATATGATTCATTTGGCATCTTCGGTTTTGGTAAGTCTTGTAGTTAGTGTTCCAGTTGTTTGTTAGGGATGTCTCAGTTTTTCCAAAATGGATTGGCCACGTCTAATATTATCTCCCTTATACAACATTCATCATCCACTCCCTCAATGCCACCTCTATTTCATATTTCATTATAAACCCATTGTTATACTTTTTCAAAATACTGAAACACATTGTCGGGATGATTGCCACTTTTCAATTTGTGCCTGTGCATTGTGGCACTGATGAATTAAATGTAATCAATCGTCCCATTTCCATCCACATCAGCAGCTTCCACGAGCTGCTGGACTTCAGCTTCAGAGAGCTGTGATCCCAGCTGTGCTAATCCCATCTTCAGTTCTTCGTGGGTGATGGTGCCTCTATTATCGGTATCCATGTTTATAAACATCGATTTCAGCCCCTGGATTTTTTCTTTCAAAGGTTTTTTTCAATAACCTTTAATACATGTGTCTTCAGATTGTTCATTGTTCTGAATTGCTTCATTCTAGAAAGAACTGCACAATCAATTGGCTTATCTGATACTTCTTCGCCTTTAATCCAAGGTTGCTCAAGAACATGAGCTGCAGTAATACGGTTTTTGGGGTCTTGTGTCATAATCTTCTTTATCAGATATTTGGCACTCCATGAAATAGATGGCCATGGATCAGAATCAAAATCAATATTTCCTTCTAGAATAGCATCAAATATCCCATTTTCCGGCTCAGTCCAAAAGGAAGGGACACCGCTGAGTAGAATATAAAGGATGATTTCTGTACCCCAAACATATATTTCCTTCCCATATCTTCAATGTAAGACTTCAGGAGAAACATAATATGCACTCCCAAATTTATGCTGATACACCTTTCCATCTCTAATGAAAACTGACAGCCCAAGTCATTTGCCTTCAATGGTGCATTCTTATCCCCCTACCGGAGAGCAAGAAATTCTCAGGCTTAAGGTCCCTGTGCATTACACCCATTAAATGGAAAATGTGAACAACATTTACAATTGATCTACATATAGATGCAACAGCTCTTTTGCTGTAATTCCCCTAGGCGATGATCCGATCAAAAAGCTCCCCACCATCACACGGCTCCATCACGACGTGAACAGAGAACCTATCCTCAAAATCTCCCTTAAATTAAACTATATTGGGTTGACCGCTCAAATGCTGCATAATCTGAATCTCCTTCATTGTATCTTCTCTATCATTTTTAGAAACCAGCTTGTTCTTTGACATGGATTTTCCGGCATATGGTTGATGAGTTTCTTTTTCAGTGCAAAGGTACATCACCCCCTAAACTGACCTCTTCCTAGTTCTCTCCCCATGGTATAACATGACATAACATCTTCAATTGGATTACCCATAATGGTATCTGGCCTATGCACAGGCCTAGGAACCAGAGCTGTATAGGGCTTCACTGACTGTCGAGGCGCCCCCGTAGCCGTGGGTCCTTCATGCGAGCGGTCAAAATGGATTCACTCCTGGTTCTAGATATCATTTGGTGTGTGGATGGTTCTACTAATTTCCATGAGTGGAGCCTAGTTTAATGTGGAGTTTGAATTCAAGAGTTGGGTTCACAGCTGTTCTATTTGGTCTTTTCATGCAGGTGATGCAAGTTGTGCCTTGGTGTTGCTATAACTGGGTTTGCATAGGGTTTTTTGAAGCTAAACGGATGCCCAGGATCCGTCCGCAACTTGATGGATTGCATGGATTCATGATGGTCGGAATTGCTACATGAAGGTATAAAATATTAAAATTTAATTAGCATGTTTATGAGAGTGGGTTGCTTGTCCTGAATCTGGATTGTTTTTTTCTTGATGATCTATATTTTTGAATGGTTGTTGCTGCATTTTGAAATTAGGAAGGTTTATTTGTGAGGGTTTCCACTAAACCCTTAAATGTGGTCAATTTTGATAATAAAATATTGAATTGGAAGGTTATCTTTTGTTAATGTGTCACCATAGCCTATGAATTCTTATTTGAAAAGTAGTGTCGTTATAAATTGATTGTATCTTTACTAGATTATATTTTACATTTTTTTGACATGATATATCATGCTTTATTATTTTTATATCATGTATTTAAATGAAAACTATTTGTTAATTGTTGTTTTTGTGTGATTAGAATGTTGATCATGATGGTGCATGCCTGAAGTGGAGGGAGTTGGGTCAGGTGCTTCTTCAAACATAGATGGGTGGTCCATCGTAATCAAAGGGGTGATGAGGAAGTTGTGCATGTTCAGGTCCACTATAGTAGATAATAGGCCATGTGAAGTGATGAGGATTCCACGATAGTGATGTCCAATGTTTGCGAGAAATAGATTTAAGATGAAGTTCCATTGAGTTCCATGTAATGCCTCTCAATGTTTTAATATGTTTAAACATGTTTGGGAGCATCATGTATTTTGATGAAGTTTTAACATGTATTTAAATTATATTTGAACTTTTTTTTTAAAATAAAGTCTCGGTTTTTTGGTGTTTCATACATGCTAAGTTTATAAATTCTTGGTTTTTTGGTGCTTTATATAAAGCTAATTTTATAATAATTGTTTAATAAATATAATATATTATAAATTAATAAATATAATATGAAATTTTACATGCAATAAAAATTTATAAATTTTATTTAAATGTACTATATAAACCAATATTATATGTTGGTAATATTATTACCAACAAATGGATTTGTCACTAGAACCTGTCGCTAAACACTTTAACCAATATATATGTTATCTGTTGGAATTATTATAATTGCAACATAACTATTTTATCTGTCGCAAAAACATTTAGCGACAGAATTTTTACCAACAGTTTAGTGACATGGGCATATATGTTGGTAAAACGTTTTACCAACAGAAAATTCATTTTTACCAACAAATATGACCTGGTTGGAAAAAGTGAAATATTTTGTAGTGCTAGTGAGGTTGGGTGGATATATTTCCTTGTTAGGTTGGTTTCTTCTGTTGTTCTCACGGGACATTAGGATGTCTCCCCACCTATGCACGAGAGCTTTAGGTTTCCCTACTGAGTATACTTGTATACTCACCCTACGTTTACTTTCAGGTTTCCAGGAGGACTACCAGGGTCGTGCGGGACCCTACTAGTTGGGACAGTTGGAGTTGTTGCAGTTGTTGTACTCTTGTTTCTTTTGGTATTGTACTTTTGAGCTTTCTTGTACTTGTACTTTGTTTCATAATTGTTTAAACATGCATGTGAGATTGGTTTGAGTTTATTTCTATACACTTGTTCTTTTCCTTTTTGGTAGTTGACTTGTCCTATTTCCCGATCTTAAATAATAAAAAGGGTAATGCCTCCCATATTTGAGAAAACTCATACCCTGGGTGTTAGTCGCCACTCTGGGGCCTACTGGAGGTGGGACTCGGGGGTCATTATCCTCCTTTCACCATTGCCAGCTCAGGAGGGGCATCTTTGGTGGGAGGGGGTCGTGACACATCGTTAGTTATTCGAGAGAATATATTGCAGATAAAATATTTATTTATCGGTGAATAATTTATTTAATAAATAAATAGTTGTTATTCAAGCCCCGATAAATATTAAGGAGGATGGGTTGGACCGAGTTTAAGGGACCAGTGAGAAATAATATTAAATATTATTTTATTAAAATAATATTTAAATATAACTTGCGAGTTAAGATCGTGTCATGGAAATAATGGTATTGTTGTTATTATTTGACACGGGGGGCTTCACATGGATTAATAAAATAAGTAAAGACACTTGTTCTAATTATTTTATTATTATCTAGTGAATCAAATTCCCAGTTATATACTATTATTCTCATATGTCTAGGGCAAGCAGATGCTAGCCAATTGGTTGTGCACAACATTTGGAGAAAAATCTATCAAGCCTAAAGAGCTCTCTTTTCTCCAAGAACATTCTCAAGAATGAGAGTGGCCATCCTCCACTGGATCATAGAATGATTTGGAAGTGGTTCTCAAGGCGATCGAAGGTGGACAACACAAGTGCACGAATTTTCTGTGCTACCACCGATAGACTCCTTCGGCGACATCCAAAGATTTATGGAGCACGTGTGGATCACCGCTAGAGGAGATCTATCCTTGGTCTCTACATCACAATGAAGGCACGCCGCTGATCTGCGGTTAAATACATCAAAAAAAAACCTTATAGGTATTTATTTAATTAAATTAAATTAAGTATAAACAAAATATATTGATCCTCTCTCTGGGTTCCAGGTCTTCTTATTTATCTAAATATTTGATTTTATTATGTGGATATTGGCATTCATCCTCATATTGATCCCAAAATAATCATTGATTACAGTAAAAATCAAAGTTGGGTGTCAGCTCAATCGCACTTCTGTTGTACGCGGAACCTACATTTCACAATAGCATTGATCAATAGCGTAGCTTTGATTTTTCCATTAGTCAGTGTGAAAAAATTCATTTATATTTTATTTGTACTTTAAAATTTATATACTTCTAAAATCACATACATGAAACATAATAATGTTACAATTATGAGACTTTAAAAATATATAAATTATTAATGGTTCATGTAAATTAGTTTTTCTTTAAAATATTTGTGAATTTCTTTTTATTTGTATAAAAAACAATTAATTGTCATAGTAAATAGGTTTTTTAACATATACAATGTGACATCTGAAGAAATAAACATTGATTCCCACCAGACACCACAATGTGACGTCTGAACCTCACATCCACTCTCTGTCTAATGTCTGTGTCGCTCCGATGTCCTGGCTGTATGTGCGGGTTACTTCTCTTGTGGTGCTTCTGGTGCCTTCTCATGGTGTTGTGTAGAAGACTGGATGACATCACATGTGGAGGATGGACCAAAATCATATGTGGAGTCATATGGCCCGAGAGCTCCTAAAAATGGCAGAAGTGGGATATTGAAGAATTCCTTGTCGGCATGATAGGGGACCACCACAAGACACATTACCACACCCAGATTATAGTATAAAGTAGTTAGTAGAGACGACATATGTGGCATATAAGCATCTCCCTAATGTGCAAGATCATCAGTCGATTGGGCAGGATCATATCTCTATGGTACTACAGCATCTGCAGGAGCTGCTCTTTGATGTCTATGTTGTCGCCTCTGCCCTTACTGATGTCCTTGTCTATGTCTTCTAGTTAGCGATGATAGTTGTGGTGGTAGTGCATTGTCCTCAGCAGGCATAACAGGAAAATCATCATCCTTAGGTGATTCAGCCAGGGTATATGGATCGGGATATAATTATGGTTCCTCATTATAGAAATTCTCACGTATGAGCCGAAGAGGATGGTTGAGAGCCAACACATCTGGGTAAACTACATCCCACCTAATAAATGCCACCTTCTAAGGATTTGTGATATGTTCAAGATGAGCAATGCTGTCTATATGAAAATTAAATAAAATTCAAATCAATACCAAAAGTGAGTTAAACAAATATAATAAATCTCAATAAACATATCAACTGTTGAATGTTGATCCCCTAACGTGTAAGGTGCATGATGGTGTGTCATCGGTACCAGTCTGCATAATATCCCTGATCATTTAACTGATAGCATACTATGGGATATCCATATTGAAAGATACCATATTAGGCACGTGTGTCCCAAAGCTCGATATAAGTTGCATGATATCGCTGTCAGTCTGTTGTCTGTCTACATGTAAGCACAATTGAATGTAACCCATCAGGTTGTCATGGTGACATGGGGATATGTTGTATATAACCAAACTAGAACATGACTTGGTCTGTCTGGTGCTACTCAATGATGTTGAAGTGGGTGAGGGGCACCAATGCAACATGGTATTCAATCATAACTGCGCAGTATGGTGGAAGGGATGCGTGGACAAAACCTATATACGGAGTCCATGAAACCTGAAAAATAAACTCAAAAAATAAGTCATAAATTATCATGATAATGATACTAAGATTACACTAAAATAACTTAAAAAGTAATAACAAAAAAAATTCTACATAAAAATTAATGTTTAACTTACATCAGTTGGTTGTATGGCATCAAATATCTATCAAAAATTGTTCATACTATGTCTTGGAGTATGTGCATAATTTTGAGACTGACTCCACCTGGTTTAAAAAATTAATATATGGTAAGTTTATAAAAAACAATAACAAAAGTACTAAATAATTGAAAGTAGTGATGTAAACATACCAACATCCCCAAGGACAATCCTGGAATAACTCCGGTGGAAGTGGTGTGATAGCTCAAGGAGCGATGTGTGGAAAATGCTCTCAGGCCCACATTTGTACCAAAATCATACAACCTATAATCTATTGTGCATTAGTTTAGAAACTAGTACAAATAAATCTTCTCATATTTGAAAATATAGTGGACCCCTAATTGTATGTAGCCATATGATCAAGATCCTCAAGTAATAGGAGGTATATCATTTGTACCAAAGTGGTGGAGTAGTAGACACACAACATGTCTCTGATCAGTTA
This sequence comes from Viscum album, assembly GCA_963277665.1. NCBI lineage: Eukaryota > Viridiplantae > Streptophyta > Magnoliopsida > Santalales > Viscaceae > Viscum > Viscum album. The sequence goes on from OY728166.1 coordinate 79,383,780, forward strand.
TAAAATATATGCACGTATGTGCTGAATAAGCGTCTACTCATCTGCATCATCAGGAATGACGGTGAAATGTTCATCAAGCCACCTCATGCGCAAGCAGGAACCCTGGAGGTCATGTGGTATGCCAACGACGTCAATGCCTAGTAGATGTTGTATGATTGCACACTAGTCACCACTAGTGGCACCCACAACTGTCTGTCCATAGATGGGTAAACCGGGCATGTAGGTGACATCCTCTAAAGTAATGGTCATCTCCCTATTAGGGAGATGAAATGTGTATCTCTCTGGCCACCATATCTCACCCAATGCAACAATCAAGTGACAATCAATGGTCTTGAAGCCACACATAGTGACTCTATAAAATCCAGCATGTATGAGGTATGAAAAAATGGTTGTTGGAGGTGCATCGTGATGAAAATGATGTGCTCTCTGAATAGAAAGAAGTCTAATAGGTCCCCACGCCAACACATCGCGCGACACATGCATCTATGGGGCAGATAACAAAGGTTGTTTTATCTAAATGTGTGAATAGTAAAACATTAGTTTCATGTAAGGTATGAAATTTATCATGTAATGTATGAAATTTATTTAAATTGAATTTCCCTAGTAATAATTGTATATATGTTATGTGTTTGTACTTATGATTAAAAATTTTAGAAACAAAAAAAAAACTCCTTTATAAAATGTTTATATATCTCCCCCTATTGAAGTTTGTTGGAAAGTTATTCATTTATAGAATGTTTAAAATAAAGGTTTATATATTTATATAAAAATATATAAATACATAAATTTTAAATATATAATTATATAATTAAATAAACTTTATATTTAAATAAGTTTTATATTTAATTATATATATAAATAAACCTTATATTTAAAATTTATAAATTTATATATAATTATTTAAATATATAAATAAACCTTATTAAATTTGTTTATATATATATATATAGGTATATACAAATAAACTTTATTAAATATATATATATATATATATATATGACTATATATATAAAAACCTTAATTATTAAAGGAATTGAAAATATGTATTTATATATTTAATTATAAATAAATATGAATATATATATATAATTATAAATAAAAACTTATTTATATAATTATAAATATACAATGTAAATATAATAAATATATTTATTATAATTTTATAATGATGTAAACATATAATTTTTTATTTATAATCATATAAATATTTGTAAAAAAAATTATGTATATTTATGTATAATTATAAATATATAATTATATATGTGTGTGTGTGTGTGTGTATTAAAAACAATAACATTCATTAGCACGACTTTTTAAATTCAATAGTGTCTTGACATAGATGATAGTTTCATCTTTTTCACTCACTATTTTTGTGAGGGTCTTTCATATGCCAACCATAATATTCAATGAATTCTACATGAAAAAATATATGTTCTCTATCTATGATTTTATTCAAATATTTAATTGGAAAAAATGTATCAATGAAATAGATTCATCTGGAACATTCATCAAATTACCTTTGACATGGGAGTATAAATCATTCACTATTTTGATCTCTTAATGACCCCAGTATCTTAAACTAGAGTAATCTAAAAAATCGTTATCCATAAAATCATTTGATGTTCACTTATCACATTGGTCATCTTCTTTAAGTTGTTGATCTATTTCTCAATTTCTATTTTTCCTTAATTTCATTTCCTATTTGATTTTCCTGTTATCCATAGTCATGGAAGTGACTGTCAAACAAGTAATAATAGGAATAAGTTTTGCATTAGTTAAAATAAAATTTAGTGGGGATTTAGAAATAGATCTAATCATATGGAATCAATCAATAATTCAAATTGAATGACCAAATAATATCAGTTTAGACACATGAGGGTGGTAGTGGGATGAATACGGTTTAGTCTATTTTTTACAAATTTCCATATTCTATTATAAGTTCTCCTTCTCTACAATTGCAAATTCCAAAGGTAGAGGGGGTCAATTTCTATCTTGTGTGGCAGCAATCAATAAATTTCTTGTATAATTTCCATATATAAATGTGTCATCAATCTATATAAACTGCTTGCAATGTCTAAAATCTTCCACACATACATATTCAATAGTATGTAACTGATATATCACTTGATTGTTGTGGCGTAAAAGCTCCATAAGTTGTGGTAAAACTCTATAAGAGTCATTCCAATCATCGTACACTTTCACAATAGCCTTTTGTCGTGCCACCCATGCCTTCTAGTAAGAGATTTGATCCCCAAAAAGTTGTTTGATTTGCTCTACCACCAGAATGACAAAAATGTCTTGAAAAACTCTAATAATTTCAACAATAATAGTTGAAACAAACTCAACATCTATTAAGGAGTATTCCTATGACAAGCTCGGGTCCACACATGTGTGTGGAGTAAATCTAGTGATGCGCCAACTATGAAAAGTGTTATCAATTATAGTTTAGAGAGCATTTGACAGTTCGAATCATATTTGTCGCAACGGATCACATAATAAGACCTTTTTGACTCTTTTACAACATAAGAGTAATGTATTTCAATGTGATAATGTTTTATCACATTTTTATTGCATATTTGCTCTTAAACTCTCTTCCAATATACATAACACCTTCATCTGAAACTTGATTTGTGCCACCAATGATTCTTGGAAATTTTGTACTAGGATTAATAATTGAACATTCAAATTCTGGCAAGAGATTCATGCCTTCAGTCGACCATGAAGCCAATAATGGAGGATTGTTCAACGGTCAGTTGAACCTCACATGAGTGGGCATATACTGTTCTTCTATATGCTCTTCTTCTTCTTCTTCAACTTCATGTTCATCTTCTTGTTCTAAATTATCATCGTCCTCAAAATCATCGACCAACACAACTAAAGTACATAGAGGACTATCCATAGAAACTGTCACCAGAGGACATGACAGAACAACTACCATTGTTGATGGAACTTCTTGATGTGTTACAGTAGGAGGATATGACATAGTATCATGATGTTGTGATGAGCCAACTTCCAATGTTGATGGAACCTCCATTATAGCTATAGTGACATACAACTCCGTCATTTGATTCTCAGATTGATACTTAACCAATGAAAGTATGTATTCCCATTATTCATCATTAGTTAATGGATAGTCCTCATGCCAAAACCTATCTATAAATTGAAAATGTCTGTATGTGATGGATTCTATCACTTTATTCCTCGTCAATTTTAAGTTTCGATGAATTTTCCTTTGACCAGATTCCAAAGTTGTGCAGCTTCCAAGCATCACAACACCTTCTAGTCGTATACTATAACTATATCCTTGTTATGTCTCAATTATTTGATCATTTCAACAAATATAGGCAACCATATTTTTATCTAAAATAAACCATCATTATTAATTAAATCTAATCATAGAATCAATTTATAAATGCATGCTTCTAGTAATTTAGGTTAGAATCCTAATCCCTCCACCAAATAAATATGTTCAAACCATATTTATGTGTAACTCTTTACACAACCTACAAGTTTATGTTACTTACCCAAAAATAGAAGTCAACATGTTCATACATATCCACATGCATCATATGCATGAGGTATACGAGCGCGTCATGTAAAAGCATAGAGTTATATGAGATTGAAAAACTCCACATGAGTATGCCCAGAGCGATAGATAGCCAACCTCATTCACTTTCCTAGTCAAGGAAATCCTCTAGGAAAGTAGGTGGTCCGACCCAAATCCTCTCTACTCAGGGATACTTTACTCAATAGATCATTCAATTCATGAAAACTCGAACACTTAATATGCACAAAATATATTCAACAAATAAATTCAAGTTAATAAATTCTATTACAAACCGAGGTCAAGGTATATGAAAAATTAAACTCATTATCATACTTAGAATGTAATGCAAGGGTATATTTTATAAGCAATTTATCAAATAATTACTTTGCTGATTAAAATAATTTCTTTTCTAATTAAAATAATTACTTCTCTAATTAGAATAATTGATTCACTAATTAAAATATTTACAATTAATTGATCCCATAATTACAATTAATTAACTAATTACAATTAACTAATTACCTAATTACAATTAATTAATGACTAATTATATTTAACTACTTAGTAATTACATTTAATTACTAAATTAATTAATTAATAATTGCAATTAAAGTATTTATTAAAATTAATTAGTTCCTTATTACTAATTACATTTATGTAATTTCTAATTACAGTCAATTAATTAACTAATTAATTAAAATTAATTAATTACCTAATTAGAGTTAAATAATTACCTAATTATAGTTAATTAATTACCTAATTATATTCAATTAATTACCTAATTACATTAATTAATTGTCAAATTAGAGTTAATTAATTACCTAATTAAAGTTAATTAATTACCTAATTATAGTTAATTAATTATTAATTATAGTTAACTACTTAATAATCACATTTAATTATTAAATTAATTAATTAATAATTACAATTAACCATGTATTTATTAAAATTAATTCGTTGTTAATTACTAATTATAGTTAACTAATTAATTACTTAATTACGATTAATTAATTATCTAATTACATCAATCAATTACCTTATTACATTAATTAATTAATTAATTACATTAATTAATTACCTAATTAGAGTTAATTAATTACCTAATTATAGTTAATTAATTACCTAATTAGAGTTAATTAATTGCCTAATTAAAGTTAATTAATTACCTAATTACATTAATTAATTGCCTAATTACATTAATTAATTGCCTAATTACATTAATTAATTATCTAATTAGATTTAATTAATTAGATAAATAGAGTTAATTAATTACCTAATTAGAGTTAATTAATCATCTAATTAGAGTTAACTAATTAATTACCTAATTATAGTTGATTAATTACTAATTATAGTTAACTAATTAATTACCTATTTACATTAATTAATTACCTAATTACATTAATTAATTACCTATTTACTGTTAATTAATTAGCTAATTACTTTTAATTAATTACTTAATTTCATTTAATTAATTACCTAATTACATTTAATTAATTACCTAATTATATTAATACATTAACTAATTAGAGTTAATTAATTACTAATTATAGTTAACTAATTAGTTACTTAATTACAGTTAATTAATTACCTAATCGGAGTTAATTAGTTACCTAATTAGAGTTAAGAAATTACCTAATTAGTATTAATTATTTATCTAATTACAGTTAATTAATCACCAAATTACAGTTAATTAATTACCTAGTTAAATTTAATTAATTACCAAATCACATTAATTAATTGCTTAATTAGAGTTAATTAATTACTTAAGTAGAGTTAATTAATTACCTAATTAGAGTTAATTAAGTACTAATTATAGTTAATTAATTCATAATTATAGATAACTACTAAATAATTAAATTTAATTATTAAATTAATTAATTAATAATTAAAATTAATTAATTATTACAGTTAATTAATTACCTAATTATAGTTAATTAATTGCCTAATTACAGTTAATTAATTACTAATTACAGTTAACTACTTAATAATTACATTTAATTAAAATAATAAAGTAATTACAATTTTGTAAGTACGAATTAGTTATTTAATTACAATTAATTAAAATAAACTATTACTATTTCTAAATAAAATCACTACAGGAAAACGGAATATCTGCGACGGGCGATTTGCGACGGGATCCCGTCGCAAAAGACCTTTTGCGACGGGGCTCCGTCGCAAATCGCCCGTTGGAGAAAACAGCATCGCAAATAGTTGTTTTTGCGGCGATCCCGTCGCAAAAATAGTATTTGCGATGGTATTTTTCCCCCGTCGCAAATTGTTTTTCGTTTATATATAAAAAAGGTATTTGTGACGGGTCGTCGCAGATATATTAGTTGCAACGGGTTTCTGACCCGTCGTAAATGGGAAATTTAAAAAATATTTGCGACGGACCGTCACAGCAATAGTTTTTATGACTGGTATTCTTCCCGTCGCAAATGGGACAGTAAAAAATATATTTTACGATGGGACACCTCGTCGCAAATACTAAAAAAAATAAAAAAAATAAAATAATAAATACAAATCGTATAATATTATATAAAAATAATAATAATAATAATATAAAAAAATTCTATTATTATAATATAAATAAAAAATATATATAAAATATAATTATGAAATATTAATATAAAATAATAATAATATGAATATAAATAACATAATATTATATAATAATACTAATATTAATAATTTAAAAAATTAATATAATAATAATATTATTAAAATATGCATATAATAATAATATTAATATTAATAATATAAAGAAATTATATTATTATAATATTAATAATAAAAAATATATATAATATAATTATGAAATATTAATATAAAAAAATAATAATAATATGAATATAAATAATATAATATTATATAATAATAATACTAATATTAATAATATAAAAAATAATATAATATTATTATTATTAAAATAAACATACATATTTATGAAAAAAGAATATTAATAATATTAATATTATTAAAATTATAAAATTATAAACTTCTCAATATTAACAAAAAATATAAAATATTAAAAGTAATATTACTAAAATAAAAAAAACATTAAAAAAATACTAATAAGTAATAAAATATTAAAAAAAAATAAAAACAAATTAAATCATGAAATATTCGTACCAATATGAAAGAGGAATTGTAAATAGTTAATATGACAATAAACTATGAACTCAAATGTTTGTTACATGTAAATAAATCACTGGGGGTGGATAATATGGAGGACCTGGAGGAGGTGGTGGAGGAAACTCCATCCCTAAACTACGAGTCAGACGACGCATGTACTCTATCTGCTCCTGATGTTGCTCCTCATATCAACACCTCTCCTCATCATGCTGCTGACGCATCTGCTCCTACCATCGACGCATCTCCTCATCGTGCTGCTGATGCATCTGCTCCTGCCCCTGACGCAAATCCTCTATAAGCTCACTCTGAGCACGCAGCTGCTCCGGATACTGTGAGGCAAAAGATGATGCCTCTCCATGAGCTCCTCTCGAGCCGGACGCCGACATCGCAGCAGTACCATAATAAGCTGCAGAAGTCAAATGAGAGCCGATACCAACTACTCGGCCCTTTTTGAAGCCATACTGGGTCGCCTGCATCCATGTCGTCTCATCAAAATGGTGGGCACTAGTCTGATCACCCATCTCGTCTTGACTCTCAGCCTGTGTCTGAGAGGTCATGGCCTCATATGACTCCTTAATTTTCAATTAGAAATTAAAATAATGAAAATATTATATGCATTTAATTTTCAAACTGAAAAGAAAATAATACTGACCTCAATCTGACGTTGGCGGTCACCTCTAATCTCTCCAGTAGACGGATCAGTGTACATCCTCTAATAAACGTCGTACGTCGTAATATCGGGCTACTCGGCTTCCTATATGAATATAAAATAAACTGTTTATATTTAAAGTTGTATAAATTTTTTAAAAAAAAGTACTTACCAGACGCTTTCTATGTGCACTGAATGTACGACTACCGGCTCGATGCGTTACCTCTTGTCTTCCCCGATTCTGTCGACCCAATGCAGATCTCCTCTAAAATCGACCACCCAACCATTGTGTACATAATCCATCCCAAACGTGAGATGAAATGTACTCTGGTCAGTGGGCTCTACAGGACTCATCAAATTCTATCACCTCGACTTTCCTCACAGCCGTCTTTCTCAAATTATGCAAAAACCGACGGAAACGGTCACGCATAGACACCACCCATGCCGCGTGGATAGTGGCACGCATGCTCTCGTCGATGGGATACCATAAACCCTAATATAAAGTTATTAATGAATTAAATTTAAAAATAAATAATATTTAATTACGTACCAGCCAATGATCAAACATGGCGGCCTGCACATCAGCGGGAATCTGATCCCATGTGAGCCAGGGCTGAGGAAAAAAATTGCACAAGATAGCACTCCCCTTTCCAATTGCTATATGCATAAAACTGTGGAAAAAGAACAAATAATAAAACAATTAGAATATAAATAAATTATAATGAAAGATAACTAAAATACACAGGTTACCATACCACCGCATGTGCGCATCGAATCTAAGAGGTGGACGTCGCTCGGGGATAGGACCTAGAATCATCAGTCTGGCAAGACCACGTCCCCTCTGAGTGCTCCCTGTAGTTCCAATAGCCTGAGGGTTAGATGACTAAAGAACCTCATCATCCATAGGTATCTCAGCCTCCAGCAACTGACGATACATTTCTAAGTCCATCTAAAACATGAAATGATTATTATTAGCAAACAGTTGAAAATAACTATTATGTATAGATATATATTTGTTATGATTCTAACCAGCATTTTACTGTGTCAGTGTTCATCTTCATCATCATCTTCATAGTTTTCAATGTCAATTTCTTCATATTTCTCACCAACATCATCAATTTCCATATTAGTTTCACTTTCATCATCTCTTGTCATTTCAAATTCAGTTGTACCATCATTGACAACATCGTCACCATCGATCCTTAACTGTGGGGTGTCATCCTCGATATTCATGTCTCTTTGTGAAAAAGATGTGTTTTGAGGGGTGTCCTGAAAAATTTCATTTCCTTGTACTTCAGTGGAACCATATTCAGTTTGAGTAAACTGATTTTCTCAAGATTTAACTTTTATTATACTCCACCAATCATCCAACTCTTTTGCAGTAGCACAGTATTTTGCATAATAAATTTGATGTTCCTGATGAGCTAATAAAAATGGTTCATTTACTGCAAGAAGACTTTTATGTTTAATATCAACAATTCCATGAGTCGGATGAACACGCAAGCCTCTCTCAGTATCCATCCATCGACATTTAAACATTGTTACATAATTCTGTCCCAAATAACACAGTTCAATAATTTCTTCAAGCATACCGTAAAAGTCAACTTCAATATCTCTATGATGTGATCCCTTCAAACAAACACCACTATTCATTGTTTTCTTTGATTCCCCATATGCACGTGTATGAAAGCAATAACCATTAACCACATATGCATTATAAGATTTATCCATTTTGGATGTTGGGCTACTCAATATACGCAATCGACTATCAATCTTATCATAATGTACAGATACCTGAAAATTTGTAAAACATTTATCACTATTACAAGTAATAAATTGATTTTATATGTAAAACCAAAAAAGAATGAACATTACCAGTTTTTGAAACCAGTAGGCACATTTTTTTTTGCCGACGTTCTTCTAAGCCAGTTGCTGTAATTTGTGGAAATTGTTTCTTGATATGATCATCATATAACCTACAAATACAATATGATTAATTTACTATAACAAAATATATAGAACAAGGAATAGAATAACTCACTATAAAATTGGTGACATTTCTTCACAGTTAAGTAGAACATATGTATGAGCTCTATGATGTTCATCATCTGAAAGCCATCTATCATGAACTCCACCAAAGATAAGTTCAGGCTGATTAACAACTGATAATTGATTGTTCATATCATCATCAACATTCCCCTCGTTCTGGACCATGAGGTTAAATTTTGAGGGATATTTAGATTCAAAATAATGAGAGTAGAATAAAGCAATTTCCTCTTGCAAATAAGCTTCAGCAATTGAGCCTTCAACTGATGCTTTGTTACGTACTTTTTTCTTCAATTTCTACATGCATCTCTTAAATGGGTACATCCATCAAAACTGAACCGGACCTCCACATTTTTCTTCATGTGGAAAATGTAATATCAAATGTTCCATTGAGTCAAAGAAATCTAGTGGAAAGATTTTTTCCATTTTGCATATAATTACAACAACAACTTCTTCCAGTTTGCTTAGTGCATCGTAGTCTGTTGTCGCCGCACACATGTCTCGGAAAAAATATGATATATCTGTTATCGAATCTCAAATCTTAGAATTCAACAAACCTCTTAATCCAATAGGCATAAGTATTTCCATTATAACATGAAAATCATGACTTTTTAATATGGTAATATGACCATTTTTAACACATCTTCCCAAGTTGGAAGCATAGCCATCTGGAAGTCTCAAATCTTCAATCCACTGACAAAGTAATAAGCAACTCTCTTTGGTCAGTGTATAAGCTGCTTTTGGCTTCATTAATCTTTGTGAACTGACATTTTCAAACAATTCATGTTCTGGTCGCCTGCAAATTTGGGAAAGATCTAATCGTGCCTTTACATTATCTTTGGTTTTACCTGGTGTATCCAAAACTGTATGAAATAAATTATCAAAATAGTTCTTCTCAATACGCATGACATCCAACATGTGTCGGACTAACAAATCAGACCAATATGGCAGATTCCAAAAAATGCTCTGTTTTGTCCAATTGTGTTCTTTCCCAAAGCCATGAATTTTCTGTTGGTTTATTGTCAGTCCAAAAGTGATGGAAAGTAATGAAAATACAACTGATTGTAACTATGTACCTGAGATCATTTTTGGAGGTTCATCTCTTTCAATTCTTCCTTTTATGAAATGATATTTATTCCTCTAAAAAGGATGATTTATTGGAATAAATCTGTGATGACAGTCAAAATAACAAGGTTTTTTTCCATTCACGAGCATAAATGCTTTGTTGTATCCCATACAATAAGGACATGATTTTGGACCATGTGTACTCCAGCTAGATAACATGCCATATTCCTAGAAGTCACTAATTGTCCACATCAAAGCAGCTTTCATTACAAAATTCTATTTCGCAGCAGCATCATATGTACCAACACCATGACTCCACAATGAATTTAACTCATCAATCAATGGTTTCAAATAAACATCAATATTCTTCTTCAGATGTCCTGGGATTAATAAAGTCAAAAAAATATAAGGCTCTTTCATCAACATCCATGGAGGTAAATTGTATGGAGTTATAAAGACAGGCCAACAGGAATACTGACTACCAAAAGATCCAAATGGACAAAAACCGTCAGTAGAAAGACCCAATCGTAATTTTTTGGATTCTAAAGCAAAAGACGGATGTACTTGATCAAAATGTTTCCATGAATCACCATCAGATGGATGAATCAAGCTTTACCATTTGAAATATTGGTTTTGTGCCATGACAACATTGTCGTTGTGTTCTGAGACATAAATAAATGTTGCAACCTAGGTGTAAGCGGAAAATATCTCAACTATTTTACAGGAATCAATCCAAAATTCCCTGATTAAGCTTCTTTATACCTCGATTGTCCACATGTGGGACAACTATCCAACGACTCATTTTCACCATAATATAAGATGCAATCGTTTGAACATGCATGGATCTTCTAATAACTAAGGCCCAGATTACGAACCGATCTCTTGCTCTCATAATAATTAGCAGGCAGCACATTTCCTTCAGGTAACAGTTCTTTAACCAAAGAAAATATCTAATCAAAACAGTTATTTGACATTCCATTATCTGATTTAATAGCCATAAATTTTGCAACTGCTTCTAATTTGCTTATCTTGCAACCAGGATATAATGCATCCTCAGCAGACCTGAACAACTCAGCAAATTCAGATGGTGCCAACTCGGGAGGTATATCAACATCATCCTCGATTTCAGTTTGTTGAACGTATGACCCTGCAACATCATGTACTAAATTCTGAAACTGTGATGGATCCGGAATCAAATTATTAGTATCTTCTCTGGAACTGCATTCACCGTGTTGATACCAAAAAATATAATCTGATTGAAAACCATAACGCAATAGATATTGCCCAATGATGTCAAATGTCTCAAACGTTCTCAGAGCACATTTTTTACAAGGACACTTAATTTTCCCTTCTGAAACAAATTCCTGGTTTGATGATTCAAATGATAAGAAAGCTTCAACACCATAAACATATACAGGATTTAAACTAGAACTGTTTGGATTTCTGTGCTGATTTATCCAAGCGCGGTCATCTAATAATGATTGATGTCGACTTCCTTGTTCCATATTCATATATATGTTTCTACAAAATTTAAAACCATTACTGTTGTTAAATAATTTGATATAAGAAAAACAATATCCTAAAAAGAGAAGATACATAATTACAGTTATTTCTTAGTAATTTCCAATAATTATTGGCGACACAGTTAGTTTGTAATCATCCCCACTAATTATTATTAATTTAGCAATACATAGCAATACTTGGAAAAATGAAATATGCTTGAATAATGAAATAAAATTTTGTAATCATCGTTGTGGATATTATATTACTAATTATTCTTATTTGTTTCCAGCGGATTGGCGGCAACTCTTTTTCCTGACGACTCATCTCTTTGCAAGGAGATGAGTCGTTAGGTAAAAGAGTCTATTTTGTCCGACGACTCATCTCTTTTTAACTTTCTCCTGACTGAAATCAGTATGAAAAAATTGCTCTAACATACGTTAGAGCACATTTTTTATACTGATTTCAGTGGGAGAAAGTAGCAAAGATATGAGACGTTGAGCAAAAGGTAGCCGCCAATCCGCTGGAAATTGTGCCAATTTATAACCATGTACTCAAATTTATTTGATTTTTGATTAATTATTAATAATTATTACTAATTATTATTAATTATTACTAATTATTACAAATCTCAATATTTCCAACAGATTTTGATCTACTCTTAACATGTTTAAATCTTAAAGGGTCGTCAATTTTTAGGTCATGCCCAATAAAAAGTTTGCGTCAGCCATGTCCAATGTAAAATCTATAATTGTCCTTACATGGTTGATCACCTCGCAAGTAGTGTTGTAATAGGATGACACAAGTAATGTCGTTCTCGTCTTTAAGAATCATCTCGCATGACCCTTTACATAGATCATTCTTCCTTGAAAAATTAAGAGAACTTCAGTATCTTTCCCTTAAATTTTCAAGAAATAATAGTCTATGTAAAAATTCATGTGATATGATTATTATAGATGAGAAAGACAAGACTTGGGTTGTCCTATTGCAACGCTACTTGTGAGGTGATCAACCAAGCAAGGAAAATTATAGAGTTTACATTGGACATGGTTGACGCAAAATTTTTATTAGGCATGACCTGAAAATTAGTGACCCTTTAAGATTTGAACATGTTAAGAATAGAGAAAAACTTGTTGGAAATATTGATAATTGTAATATTTTATAATTTTTTTATAATTTTAATAATATTAATATTTTTTTATAAATATTAATCATATAATAATAAAATAATTATATTATTAGTTTTATTTAATTATTAATATTAGAGTAATGTAATATTTTATATCATGTTACTATTTATGTTACTAATTAGTAATGCAAATATATGCATATAGGTCGAGTGGTTAATCAATCATTGAATAGGAAAAAAATGTGATTGACCGCTCATCTACCTCAATTTTCTTTTCATTTGTGTGTTGAGGCTTGATGGGATACTTCTGCCTCCACATGTAATATTTTCTTTTACTATCAAAATTATAAACCTCCTTACCTCTATGTTGGCGAGGAGGTTGATAATTTTGACAGTAAAAGAAAATATTACATGTGGAGGCAGAAGTTTCCTGTCAAGCCTCAACACACAAATGAAAAGAAAATTGTGGAAGATGAGCGGTCAATCACGCTTGCTAATTATCATAATTGTAGTTTCTAATTATCCTAATTATAGTTGCTAATTATCCTAATTGTAGTTGCTAATTATCCTAATTGTAGTTGCTAATTATCCTAATTTTAGTTGCTAATTTTCCTAATTATTTTAATTGTTTCCTAATTGTAGTTGCTAATTTTCCTATTTTAATTGTTTCCTAATTGTAGTTGCTAATTTTCCTAATTATTTTAATTTTTTCCTAATTATTTTAATTATTTCCTAATTATTTTAATTGTTTCCTAATTATTTTAAGTGTTTCCTAATTATTTTAATTGTTTCCTAATTATTTTTAATTGTTTCCTAATTATTTTAATTTTTTCCTAATTGTTTCTTAATTATGGCAATTGTTTCCTAATTATGGTAATTGTTTCCTAATTATTTTAATTGTTTCCTAATTATTTTAATTGTTTCCTAATTATTTTAATTGTTTCATAATTATTTTAATTATTTCCTAATTATTTTAATTGTTTCCTAATTATTTTAATTGTTTCATAATTATTTTAATTGTTTCCTAATTATTTTAATTGTTTCCTAATTATTTTAATTGTTTCTAATTTCCTAATTATTTCTAATTTCCTAATTATTTCTATTGATAATTATTTTAATTATTTCTAATCAATTAAATATAATTATTTCCTAATTATTTGATAATTATTTTAATTAAATCTAATTAAATATAATTATTTCTTAATTATTTGATAATTATTTTATTTATTTCTATTTAATTTGATAACTATTTCTAATTAAATATAACTTTTTCTAATTAAATATAATTATTTCTAATTAAATATAACTATTTCTAATTATTTCTAATTAAATATAATTATTTCTAATTATTACCAAAACATCCCCCGGGAGTGTCAAACCAAGAGTGCAGCAAGGCCCGTTGTCATGTACCAGGTTACCCCGAGTCAAGCTCGAAACACCTTGTCAGAGTTTTCACTCCTAGGTACATCTGTGCCAGAGCCGCCTCTACTTGTTCGTATCCAGATAAGGATGATTTGGTTCAACCACTTAATCTAATTATATAATATATAGCTACTAAACATTCTATTAAAAAATTAAAATTAACAATTAAAAATAAAATTAAAAATAATTTAACAATTAAAAATAATTTAAAAAATAAAAAATATAAATACCTTCGATATTTTGAAGCAATTAACGCCTTCTAACTCCTTCTCTCCTCTTCTCGTAAGAAAAAATTAAACCGAAAGAAATTTTTTACTTAGAACTGGAAGTTAAAGAGAGAAAGAAAGATAGATCTGAATGATTTGGAAAAAAATGGGTGGGGGTATATATAGGTTAGATTATTTGCGACGGTATCCCGTCGCAAATAGCTAGTATTTGCGACGGGATACCGTCGCAAATACCTTTTCCCGCATTAATTACGGGTGGCGGTTAAAAGTCTTTTTGCGACGGGTCCGTCACAAATAGCTTCCTGCCGACATACCATTAGCGACGGGCGGATATCCCCGTCGCAAAATCCTATTTACCGCCGCCGGTATTGGCGATGGGCCCCATCGCAAATAACACCTGCCGACTAATTTTTTGCGACGGGACAATTTACCCGTCACAAATAGTATTTACCGCCACCGGGTAGTTGCAACGGGTAGAAGGCGACCGTCGTAAATAGGCTTCCCACATTTTGGCGTGCAAACCGCGCCATATCTATTGCAATGGGTCCTATATTCCCATCGCAAATAACTGACCATTTGCGACGGGAATAAATCCCGTCGCAAATAACCCGTCGCAATAATCGGTTTTTCTCGTAGTGAATACATTAACTATGAACTAAACAAATAAATCAATCAATCAAAATATTAAACAAATTTTAAAAAAAATAATTACCTCAAATTTGGAGAGAGGTGTTGATGCTTCAGAGCAGAACGGCTACACAGGCAGAGCAACGGGAGAGGCAGAGCAATAGGAGAGACAAAGCAATGGGAGAATGAGGAGTTTGAGAGGAAGGTTGAGCGTGAATGGTGTGGGGGTGGATCCCCCTTTTATAGGGGTGAAAACTTAGGTTTCACTTGAAGTGGCGTCGGTCATATTCAGTCAAACTCTATCAACGCCACTTCAAGTGGTGCTTTGGCGTTTTTTTTCCAAAAACGCCACTTGAAGTGGCGTTGTTCACCTCATTTTCCAAAATAATCAAAACCTAAACCCATAAAAAATTCCCTCCATATCAAATTTTATATTTATCTATATATTCTAATATATGTATATAAATATTAACATATAATATATGTAAATAAATATAAATATGTATAATTATATCTATAGACATGCATATATATATATATATATATATGTATGTATATATTTATAAACACACATACACTCAAAACTGTTGGTATAGGTACCCTGATTTTTGGGATCTATACCAACGGTTTTGTATACCTCCAATTTCTAGTAGTGATTGCAGAAAAAAATTAAAAATTTATTTTTTTGACTTTTATTAGCACTGATAAAGCCCACTTTTATCACCACTTTTTTTAGGTCTGATAAAAGACCCCTTTTATCAATGTTAAAAAGCGCTGATAAAAGAGACTCTTCTTTTAATGGAGGTTAGATTATCAACGTTTTTCCAACACTGATAAAAGTGGTTTCTAGTGTTGTTAAAAGGGGTATTTGTGGTAGTGAGTAACCCTTATGCAAGCTTTAAAACCGTTGCATAAACTTTACGCAACAACCTTTGCGTTGCTTTAGGAAATTTGCAATCACCTTTATGTGAACCTCTTCACGTAAAGGTAGTCATGAGATACCTTTACATGACCGCTCACGTAAAGTTAATGCCCTGGTTACTCTTATACAGCTGAGTTGTGAAAGGGAAGTGTCTTAGTTACCTTTACGTAGCCCAACTACGTAAATGCAAACCATTTATGAAACCGAATTTCCAGAAATGTGAAACGTTGCTCTGTTTTAAATTTATTATTCATTTCAAGAAATATTTCAAAAATCTAAATCATGGGATTCCTCTAATACCACTAAAAGGTTTTCTTAGAATCTAATAACGATTATGAGAACATGAAAAAGCGATTTAAACCCCTATCTGAAGATCTCCCAAGCAAGATAAATGTAAATGCGATAAAACCAAAAACAAAGAACTATTGTAAACATGTGGCTTACTGTACACCAAAGATTATCTACATTATCTCGATCACCATCACATTAGTGTGAGAGAGATCACTAAGATCAACCAAAAGACATCCTCCCTCTAAAGATTTCCACAGGTCAAGCAGAATCACACATCACCTGTGTGGGGTTTTCCATCCTCTACAATGTGATAACATATCATGCACAAAGGATGTAGAATAATCGAGCTTCGGGCTAGGGGAGTTTTGAAGCAGCCACACTCTACCACCACATGGCAGTGGTTTGTAAATAATCCCAAAGACGCTCCTTGGCAATGCATGCATGAACTCGTGTGTTTATAATGCATGAGTTGATACCTCAGCTAATTTATGCTTTATATGCATGAATAAATTTAACTCTCATGCATTTCAACTTATGAAACATTTCATTGAATGATAACTACATGGAAGATCAATCCAAGTGATAATGTTTATCATTCATATGCCAAACATATCGCACGCAGTGGTTTCATCTCAGGCATGTTGTAAACCCATGGTATGTATCCTCTTGTATCATATAAAAATAAGGTTTTAGGGTGTATTCCTTTCAGAAAAACATGGAAGAATCCCAACTACAACAACAGACGAGCGATGAAGTAGAGTCATCAAACAAAGACATGAAAGGAGTCGTGAAGGATTGCAAGAGATTTGGGTTTATAATGAAGAAAGGTTTCATGGAGAGATGGATTAGGTTAGAAAAGGTGCCGACAGAATGATTGGATTGGGGGAATTAAAATAAGTTTTAAATGGGTGCCTTTTTAAAATGTTTTTAAGGGTTTTCGACACCAGTTATAAAATAATCGACGTTTAAAATAAGTTTTTCATGTCGATTATTTTATAATCGATGTAAAAAACCTCATCCAACTATTTTCGACATTGGTTAACTTATAATCTACATCAAAAATCATTTATAATTCCAGTTACAAATAAGTGACATTAAAATCGCATCATTTTAAACTATTTTTGTACCCATGATGCCTGCAAATAAGTAATTTGGGTGAGAAGATTGTTGGAGGCGCTCAGATGCAGAAAAAAGAGAATTTCTTTATTTTGTGACAATCATAACGCCTTTTATACTATAATGAATATGTCTTTTCATTCTAGGACGAAACACATCAATCTGCAATATCATTCTATTCGAGATGTGGTGGAGGAAGGAAGTGTACCCTTACAGAAAATTCACACTAAATACAACCTGATTGATTTCATGACAAAGGAGACTTACTATGATCAGTTCAAATGGCACAAATTCTCAAGCGGCTTTAGAGAGATGTGAATAGCATGTTTTTACAAATAGAAAAGATGTATGAAGACGTGATTTGTTATTAATCAATTCTATAAGTGATATATAGGTCGACATCAAACTTATCTTCCATACACTACAACAACCAATATTGTTTATTGTGGGAATTGGGGACACCCCTCCAATTTTTCATAAGGGGGAAGATGGTGGTAGATGAGGTGGGAGGTCAATCCCACCACCCATCTCTGATTTAAATTGTTCGCTCAAGAAACATCAATTAGTTCTCCTTTATTTGGTGCTTGTGAGGTGGTTCTCCGTTATTCAAGAGAGATAGATTTAAGTGGTTTTATCCTTGTGAAAGTGAGTGTGTTTATACCTACATCATTCATAGCAATTCTTTTATTTTTTGTACCAAGAAATAAACTCTAGGTGAAAAGAGAGGTTGAAGGGGAGGAAGTTTTTTGATTTATTTGTATATTTTTCCTAAACAATATTTCAAGTTTTCTCTCTCATTTTCCAACAGCCAAAACCCAAAGGGAGAATGACATTTACAGACCAAAGGGGGACCCTAATTCCCGTAAAGGACCAAAAATTGGGGAAAAAATGAAGGAGGACCTCCGCCAATATCAAAGTACTGAAATGCCCTTATTTTTTTCTCTCTGCAGATCCACGCGCACTGCTCCCACCCATCCCGTCGCTCTGAGCCGCGCTCTGTCTCCCTCTCCCTCCTCGGCGTGTTGTTCTCCCAAAAACCCTAGTTCATTGTCGGCTCCTCCGGCGGTCATGTTTCCATCGGTGTCCACTTCCGCGCATAAGCCCTATATTTAACTGTCACAGTGTTGTCCTTCTCTCCCACGATGTCATCTTCCTCCTGAAAATCATACCCTGTCGTCACCTCCTGCACGGTAGTCTCGCCGCCGCCCACACTCTCGTGTGGTCTCCCTCTACTCCTTGTCTCCCCCGCCGTGACCCTCCACCGCGGTGCCATTAATCTTCAGTCCCGGGCCGACCCCTACTGTCAGGAAAACCCTAGCTGGTGTTGCCTCCTCCTGGTATCTCCTACCAGTGAATATTTTGTGACATATTGATGTCTTACTATCATTTTTTTCCTCCTTCCATTGTTCTCATTCCATACATGCTTGATAATTGTTTTACAGTTTTGTTTCTTGGTTCAAGTTCTAGTGATTGCAATGGAGAGGAAGGGATCATCTGGATTGACAAAGTTTAGGTATGATTTTATGTTTGGTATGTTTTTATTTGTTCTAAAAAACCATGCTATATTTAGGTTGTGATATAATTTTATTTTCTTTTGTGATGTGCAGGCAATAATTTTTTAAGAAAAATAAAGGGGTGTATAAAAATGCTAGGGATGTCAATTCTGTCATAATAGATGCTTGGTCTAAGCTTTAAAAGCGGCAAAAGAATAAGTATAATATGATGGCAAATGATGAAAGGGATGCTACAGGGGGTCAAAAAGTAAGACCCCAAACTATTATAAATTGTAGATTTTCTGCAAGATTATTTAAAGATGTTGTTGATTTCATTCTTATACATGGGAGGCAAAAACAAATGGTCATAGAAATGGGATTTGGTACGTTGTTGGAATTTAACTTTCAACGCTTGCCGAGAGAATTGTGTGAGAATATTTTAGATGCCTTTGATCCTTTTACATGTATTGTAGCAATTAGAGGGAAGGAAATGATGATCACTATGGCTGATGTGAATTATATGTTAGGAATTCCTTCGGGAGAAAAATTTTTCTATCTTGAAAGTGACACAGATGAATATAAATAAATGAAGAGGTGTTATATGGGGAAAAAGTTAACAACATTGAAGGAGATGATTTTGGAAGGCTTGGTGGGAAAGGAATTTTTGACATCGTTTATGTTGTTTACATTGGGAAAAATGTTAAATCCTAGATCTAGTTCATTTGTTAACGAAGGAAATATTAGGATGTTGTGTGGGTGTCAACAAAATGTTGGAGAATGGGATTGGTCCCAATTTGTTTTGATGGAGCTGGTTCGAGAGGTAAACATCTATAATAAGTCTATAGAAAAAGGCCAACCGAAGAAGCATGTTGGAGGTTTCTTGGTTGTCTTATTGGTATGTTTTAAAAATGTTTAACAATGTTTGGATTTTATTTATTAGTTAGTAAATTTATTTTATTAATATTAACATGTTGGCACTGCATTGTAGCTGTTTTTCTTCATCCACTTCCCAATTGGAGAAGTTCGTAATTTAGGTAGCGAAAGTGTTTTGGAATTTTGGGATGAAGATAAACTTCAAAGGCGATTGAAGTTGGAAAAACAAGCAAAATAGGTATCTTATATGCAGGTCCCACTTTATTAGGGAGCAGGCTGCCCGAGCAGTCTTTGTTCACCCATCCGGTAAAAATATCATCTTTATATTTGTCAAATCTTGCTGTAAATACTGTGAATTGTTCCTTTTTGATGTCAATCTGTATTTATTTGATTTCTTTTCAAGGATACAAAAAGCAATTAGAGTGTCAAACATCTTCATTTTACTGTTAGTATGGGGTGTGTTAAATTAAAAGCCTTCCTCTTTGATTCTCCCACTGCTAAAGAAATCATGGGGAAGACCGATGTTAAAACATGGATGTTGCTTGTTAAATTCTGGTTGGTTCAGTGTTAAATTCCTTGAAATCCTCTTTGGAAATGACCATGTGTTTATATGTGTAATTTTTGTGGCAAAACCCTGAAATTAGAGTGACACAATGTGGGATTTTAGAGGTTCCAACATTGAAATGGTCCATTGGAAGTCGTAGTTGTCATTTAGAAATGGTTAGTGTCAAAAACCGGAGGTTGGGAGTTAAATTCTGGAAGGTCTGTGTTAAATACTGCTATATTGATGTTAAATACTGTGAATTGTTCCTTTTTGATGTCGATCTATATTTATTTGGTTTCTTTTCAAGGATAAAACAAGGAATTAGAGTGTCAAACATCTACATTTTACTGTTAGTATGGGGTGTGTTAAATTATAAGCCTTCCTCTTTGATTCTCCCACTACTAAAGAAAGCATGGGGATGACCGATGTTAAAACCTGGATGCTTCTTGTTAAATTCTGGTTGGTTCAGTGTTAAATGCCTTGAAATCCTCTTTAGAAATGACCATGTGTTTAGATTTGTAATTTTAGTGGAAAAAATCCTGAAATTAGAGTGGCACGATGTGGGATTTTAGAGGTGACAACATTGAAATGGTCCATTGGAAGTCGTAGTTGTCATTTAGAAATGGTTAGTGTAAAAAACCGGAGGCTGAGAGTTAAATTCTGGAAGTTCTATGTTAAATACTGTTAGATTGAGGTTAAATACTCTAAATTGTTCCTTTTTTATGTCGATCTGTATTTATTTGGTTGCTTTTCAAGGATAAAACAAGGAATTAGAGTGTCAAACATCTGCATTTTACTGTTAGTATGGGGTGTGTTAAATTAAAAGCCTTCCTCTTTGATTCTCCCACTACTAAAGAAATCATGGGGATGACCGATGTTAAAACCTGGATGCTTCTTGTTAAATTCTGGTTGGTTCAGTGTTAAATGCCTTGAAATCCTCTTTAGAAATGACCATGTGTTTAGATGTGTAATTTTAGTGGCAAAACCCTGAAATTAGAGTGGCACAATGTGGGATTTTAGAGGTGCCAACATTGAAATGGTCCATTGGAAGTCGTAGTTGTCATTTAGAAATGGTTAGTGTCAAAAACCAGAGGCTGAGAGTTAAATTCTGGAAGGTCTGTGTTAAATACTGTTAGATTGATGTTAAATACTGTGAATTGTTCCTTTTTGATGTCGATCTGTATTTATTTGGTTGCTTTTCAAGGATAAAACATGGAATTAGAGTGTCAAACATCTGCATTTTACTATTAGTATGGGGTGTGTTAAATTAAAAGCCTTCCTCTTTGATTCTCTCACTACTAAAGAAAGCATGGGGATGACCGATGTTAAAACCTGGATGCTGCTTGTTAAATTATGGTTGGTTCAGTGTTAAATGCCTTGAAATCCTCTTTGGAAATGACCATGTATTTAGATGTGTAATTTTAGTGGAAAAACCCTGAAATTAGAGTGGCACAATGTGGGATTTTAGAGGTGACAACATTGAAATGGTCCATTGGAAGTCGTAGTTGTCATTTAGAAATGGTTAGTGTCAAAAACCGGAGGCTGGGAGTTAAATTATGGAAGGTCTGTGTTGAATACTGTTAGATTGATGTTAAATACTGTGAATTGTTCCTTTTTTATGTCGATATATATTTATTTGGTTGCTTTTCAAGGATAAAACAAGGAATTAGAGTGTCAAACATCTACATTTTACTGTTAGTATGGGGTGTGTTAAATTAAAAGCCTTCCTCTTTGATTCTCCCACTATTAAAGAAATCATGGGGATGACCGATGTTAAAACCTGGATGTTTCTTGTTAAATTCTAGTTGGTTCGGTGTTAAATTCCTTGAAATCCTCTTTGGAAATGACCATGTGTTTAGAAGTGTAATTTTAGTGGAAAAACCCTAAAATTAGAGTGGCACAATGTGGGATTTTAGAGGTTCCAACATTGAAATGGTCCATTGGAAGTCATAGTTGTCATTTAGAAATGGTTAGTTTCAAAAACCGGAGGCTGGGAGTTAAATTCCGGAAGGGCTGTGTTAAATACTGTTAGATTTATAATCATTTATCAAGGTTTATGTTATTGTTTAATGGTTTTATGGAATGATGTTTATGGATACATGAAGTGGTTATTTTCAGGAAGGGTTCATGGGTGTTGTGATGTCTATTTAAATAAATTATTTTATTATATTCTTGTATGGCAAGATGGTGATATGATCATAGGACACTAATTGACTTTCTTTGGATTTGTAATCTGTAATAAAAACCTTGGGTTTGTAAGAGGGACACTCATTAGGTTTGTTGAATACCAGTTCAGGTATGAATGGTTAATGTCAACAATTGCAGGATGAGTGTTAAATTGTGGAAGGTCTATGTTGATTTCTATTATATTGTTGTTAAATACTTTGATTTGTTCCTTTCTGTTATATGTTACTAACATTTATGTCCCCATTTTCTATTATAGGATATCAAGTTTTTGTACGATGGATATATTAAAGGTGTCAATGAGCACCTGCAAGATCTCCTTCGAGTTCAAGGAAATTTGTTAGTTGTGGGCTCTACTGCTAAAGGGGATACATTGGATTATGTTGTAGATGATGAAAAAGAGGCTTCTAGAGAGTCTGGGGAGCATACAAAGGATGTCGAAGAGGAAGAGGAGGAGATAGATGAAATCAAGGAGGTGGGGCAAGAAAAGGAGGAGGAAACTCTGTTGGAGGCAGATGACGAAAGTGATGAAGAGGGGGGAGCAGTGTACGGTGATAAGGAAGCGGAAAAGGAAGAGTATAAAGTTGTGTTCGAACCAACTTTGGGAGACCCATCTGCTGGGATGACTCTTAGGAGGTCACTTCGACAAAAACTGAAAAAAATGGTCTCCCTATGTGCAACAGCCTATCAAAGGCAGAAAAGACCTTAAAAGGAGGCTTTTTGACTTGTTCACCTCGGGAAAGAAGCATGGAAACAAATAGAAATAGGTTGTCATAGTATTGATATGTTGAATACAGGAACTGTTTTGAAATGTACTTCATATACTTATGGGCTGTGATTTAAATGCAGAATTGTTGTTGACATGCATAATTACTATTTGACTAAAAATGAATGTCGTTGTTTAGGCCCTATAGAATGGGTGAACAACAAGGTTAGTAAATGATTCCTTTATAATCAACTATTGTATGATCACTAATTAGTTACATATGAATGACAATGTTGGAATCACAGATGGTGGCCACGATTTCAAGAACTCTTGTGAATGATCAGAAATCATTTGGAACAGTGAATAGACACAAATTTGATCCATTATTCATGGTACTAATTTTATGCATATATTGATGTACAAATACATTTTGTATTATGTTTTATATTTTGTGATAATCTATTGTTGTAGGATAAGATTATGTCATGTCAGGAAGAGTGGAAAGTCGTTGATGTTCTGATGTATGTCATGCCTAATGTTGTTGGACACAACATAGCACACTGTCGACTTATGTTTTCCCCCACGTTGATGAATTTTCACTGGTTTTTCTATTGTGATGACTTAAAGACAAAGAAATTGCATGTTCTGGACTCACTTGGCACTGCTTCCACTAATAAACAACAAAGAAAACTGTCTACATTGCTGGTACTTATAATGGCCTTTGTCATCATTTTCTTTTTGGTTACTAAACATACTGATTTATAAAGTACTAATTTATTATATCTTTTGACTTTCATATAGGGTGAGTGTCTTGTTACCATGTTGCGACATCTTTCACGACAGGACTATTCTTCCCCATTCAAATTTTACATTGTGTATGAATCTGTTCAGCTGCAATCTAATTGGTAGATTAAATTACTCACTACTTTATTTTCCAAATCTAGTTTTGTTATCTAAAAGGTGTGTTTTTTTTCAGTAATGATTGTGTAATTCACTTGATCATATACCTGCAAGAATGGGACAACATGAAGAAGATGAAATACTATACTGATGTAATTATTTTACAACTCTATATATTTTTCTTTGTCTCTAATATATAGAAAGTTTTGCATGATATGTTTTTAGATTTAGCTTCAAAGGAAAAGAGTTGATTTACTATGGTGGTTGGCAAACCATGGCTGCAATGCCAGGAGAACAATGTTTTTGGAGGATTTGTCTAGTTAAACACATAATTTTTGGGGAAAATGGTTGTAAAGGAAACTGTTAGTGAGTAGTTGGAGTTTGGTTGAAGTTGGTGGGTGTTTAGTTCTATTGTGACAAAACATTTGTTGAATCAATGGCTTACTCAATTTGATTGTCACTTTGCTTTTGTTTGTTAAACCAATGGCATAATAAATGTAGAGTGTCACCAATTTCTTTACAATAATGAACAGTACATTATGTAATAATTATGAACTGTTATTTGACTCTTCATGAAAAACATAAAAGAAATCTAGCAGCAGGTCTGTCAAAAGCTGGAGGCTCCCTGTTAAAACCTGGAAGGGCAGTGTTAAAATCTGTAATTTATGCCATTTTAACATGTTCACATGGTTTATATGTTAGAATGTCAAGCATCTACCGGAATCCATCAATTAAATTGCAAACACTAACATTTACTCACAACACAACTTCATTTTAAGTAACACAAAACCAAAATTACAAAGAAATCATGTGAGTTAAACATCATACCTCCACAAAAAAAACAGATTTCATTTCTTTTCAAATATAAATCCTTGTCCGCACTAACATGACCTTGTTTAGCGACATATAACCCAGCACACGCAAACTTGGATTGGGATTTCCACAACTTTTTCGTGTGTCACCAACTTCTTTGCGATGATGGAGACAACTCTTCGGTGGAAGCAAATAAGTTTCATCCATTTCATTATTATAAGTCAACGCATTCAACTGTAAAATAGGAGTTACAATCTAAACATCCCATTATGTAACAGTTATGAACTATTATTTGACTCTTCATGAAAAACATAAAAGAAATCCAGCAGCAGGTCTGTAAAAAGCTGGAGGCTCCCTGTTAAAACCTGGAAGGGCAGTTTTAAAATCTGTAATTTATGCCATTTTAACATGTTTGCATGGTTTATATGTTAGAACGTCAAGCATCTACCGGAATCCATCAATTAAATTACAAACACCAGCATTTATTCACACCACAACTTCATTGTAAGTAACACAAAACCAAAATTACAAAGAAATCATGTGAGTTAAACATCATACCTCCACAAAAAAAACCAGATTTCATTTCTTTTCAAATATACATCCTTTTTCGCACTAACATGACCTTGTTTAGCGATATGTAATCCAGCACACGCAAACTTGAATTGGGATTTCCACAACTTTTTCGCATGTCACCAACTTCTTTGCGATGATGAAGACAACTATTCGGTGGAAGCAAATAAGTTTCATCCATGTCATTGCTATAAGTCAACACATTCAACTGTAAAATAGGAGTTACAATCTAAATATCTTATGTGACAATTATGAACTTTTATTTGACTCTTCATGAAAAACATAAAAGAAATCCAGCAGCAGGTCTGTCAAAAGCTGGAGGCTCCCTGTTAAAACCTGGAAGGGCAGTGTTAAAATCTGTAATTTATGCCATTTTACATGTTCACATGGTTTATATGTTATAACTTCAAGCATCTACCGGAATCCATCAATTAAATTGCAAACACCAGCATTTATTCACACCACAACTTCATTGTAAGTAACACAAAACCAAAATTACAAAGAAATCATGTGAGTTAAACATCATACCTCCACAAAAAAACCAGATTTCATTTCTTTTCAAATATACATCCTTGTCCGCACTAACATGACCTTGTTTAGCGACATATAATCCAACACACACAAACTTGGATTGGGATTTCCACAACTTTTTCGTGTGTCACCAACTTCTTTGCGATGATGGAGACAACTCTTCATTGGAAGAAATTAAGTTTCATCCATGTCATTGCTATAAGTCAATGCATTCAACTGTAAAATAAGAGTTACAATATAAACATCCCATTATGTAACAATTATGAACTGTTATTTGACTCTTCATGAAAAACATAAAAGAAATCCAGCAGCAGGTTTGTCAAAAGTTGAAGGCTCCCTGTTAAAACCTGGAAGGGCAGTGTTAAAATATGTAATTTATGCCATTTTAACATGTTCACACGGTTTATATGTTAGAACTTCAAGCATATACCAGAATCCATCAATTAAATTGCAAACACCAGTATTTATTCACACTACAACTTCATTGTAAGTAACACAAAACCAAAATTACAAAGAAATCATGTGAGTTAAACATCATACCTCCATAAAAAAACTAGGTTTCATTTCTTTTCAAATATACATCCTTGTCCGCACTAACATGACCTTTTTTAGCGACATATAAGCCAACATACACTAAACACACCACCCTTTCAATGTTGTCACATCAAGTTGGATTGGGATTACTACACCTTTTTCGTGTGTGACCAACTTCTTTACAGCGAGAACAATGATACAACTTCTTATTTTGAAATTGAGACTCAATAAGATTATGAGATGGTCTCCCAGGAGGACGAGAAGTCTTCGGTTCTTGCAAAAAGGTTTCATCCATATAATCAATATACATCAATGCATTCAAATGTGGAATATCATTGGTCTCAACCGGATGCATAACTCCAAGATAAAGCTTCTGTTGGGTGTTGAGCAGATAACAATCTTCTACATATCTGTACAGGTTACCATGTACTTTTCTTATTGTTGCACATGCATGAGCACAAGGGATCCCACTCATTTGTCATGCTTGACAAGTGCATTCCTGAATGCCTAATTGTACAGTGATATCCACATTACCGGTCCGAACTAAGAAAACATTATGTCCATATTGTTCTACTATCAAAGTTTCAGCCCTTAACACATTCATCTTCAATTTTGCCTCAACATTGGGACCAACTCCATTTCTCCACCTTTTCATCTCTTCCTTTGTTGTAAAAAATTTCTTACTAAATTTCTCACGATGTTCATTAATCAACACACAAATATTTTGTCTCATCTCCTTTGCAATCCATGCATTGAATGATTCAGCTAAATTCGTTGTAATATAATCCCATCGACGGTGTGAAAATCACGACATTGCCCACCTATCAACATCACCATCCTTTTCAACCCATCTTGACAATTCTGGACAAAAGCTTGTCAAATTATTCATAGAAACATTGAAATCACAATCCAACCGAGAATAAGCAATGGCATCCAATAATTTCAATGCCCTTTCCATAGTTCCTCTTCCCATTCCCCTACATAATTTTGTAACTTCAGAGCTGAAATTTTCTTTCACATGACGGTAACAATATGCATGTCTATTTCCACAAAAAAATGTCCTAACTACACCTGTAATTGCATTGTGTCGATCAGATACAATAACCAGTTGAGTAGAACCTATAATATCTTTTATGTTGTTTAAAAACCATGTACAATCATCATATGTTTCACCCCCAACAATTGAATAATACAATGGAAAAAGTTTTTCATCTGCAACATATGCAGATGCTTCCAACAAGGTACCTTTTTAAGGACCACTGAGGTGACACCCATCCACAAACAACACAGGTCGACCACCTAATAAGAAACTATTTATATAGCACCCATATGCAATGAATAATCTTTTAAATCTGCCATTTTTTGAAGATACCCACTTTGCTATTGTTTCCGAATCAACATCCATTAGTCTTTTTCATATCCAAGGGATTAACATATATGACTGCTCTGGAACCCCATATATTCTACCAACTGCTTTCTCCTTGGATCTTAATGCTTGATGGTATGTAAGTGATATACCATAGTCTCTGTACAAGTCATCTTTAATTTCATTGGAATATTTTTCCACATTTGACTTCACATCATCAGAAACGATAGATGACACTAATGATGCCCTTGATTTGTGAGAAATTGTGAGTCTATCTTGGGCTGAGTGCTTATGAGCATTTTGAAAAGTTTTCACACAAATAAATGGAGTCGAGTTCCCCAAGCCATATGTTGTTAACTTCCACATGAAACTCTCAAATTTTCATTTGGAAATAATATTTTGAGGACTATTCCTGATATATTCATAGTCAAACCCATGTGCAATGCTATACTTGAAAAGTGTCTCCCTCAATGCTTTGGCTGAAGGAAAAATCTGGCCAACATCTACCAATAATTCATTCCACTTTGAAGCATTTAACTCTGGGATTGAACATGGAACACTACTAATTGCACAAGGTAGCATTTGTAAATCACCATCCATTGATAAACTTTGTTCTGAATTCCCACCAACTACTTCAACACTACAAATTAAATATCAAATGTAAATACATAACAGGAGAACAAAATATTGATATAAAGAATTTTGACATGTCATTAACTTTGAGCTACATCCACTGTCGACTGCAAGCTTTCATCCAACCTCAAAATAATGTAGATATTAGAAAAACTATCATTGAATCTAAAAAATTTCTCAACTCCTTCATCATCTATAAGGTCTAAAAAAGTCCCATTGTCAAACTTTAACGTGTATTTTAAATCTAACAATGACATATCACACTTCAGAATCGACGATGCCAAACTTGATATTTCATCAAATTTCATTCCTTCTATTAGAACTATACCTATAGATCTTCCACCTTGATAATGCATTTTTTCATGTGAATCACCAACTAGTGCTCCATCAAAATGAAAATAACAAAACATTTCTTTTTGAAAAAAACTTGACATCATGTGGTATCAATCAACCTACAACATTAATGAATATAAGATATTAAAACTCATTCTCAGTTCATATTTACATCAATTAGAAACATAAATCTACAAAAACATAAGAAATGTACAACTTACAGAAAATGTGGTTTCAGATACACTAGATGCTAGGAGAAGGGCAAGATACAACTTGACGGAGAGGAGGCAGAGGCGAGCTAAGCTGAGGAGATGAGTCAGCGGTTGGATGAGCCCGGGAGATTAGGCAGGGAGGAGATAACTGGCATAAACTCATCCGTTGTTGGATGAGCGCAGAGGGAAGATGTGCCGACTGGACAATTGCAAGGGGAAGATGTCCCGGTTGGACGAGCGCAGGGGGAGATGTGTGGTGGGATCAGTGCGCGGGATCGGTGTGTGGCTGAGAGGGAAGATGTGTGGTGGGAAGATACTGAGAGGGACGAGCACAAGGGGGAGATGCATGGCAGAAAGATGCTGAGAGGGAACGGTGTGAGGTTGAGAGGGAAGATGTGTCGCGAGAAGATGCTGAGAGGGAAAAGCGTTGTGGGGAGATGCGCCACGAGAGCGCGGGAGCAGTGCGTGTGGATCTGCGGAGAGAAAAAAAAATAAGGGCATTTCAGTCCTTTGATATCAGCGGAGGTCCTCCTTTAGTTTTTCCCCAATTTTCGGTCCTTTACGGGAATTAGGGTCCCTTTTGGTCCATAGATGTCATTCTCCCAAACCCAAACCAATAAATGAAAATTGTATTAAAAACTTTTTCGAGACATGAACATTTTCAAGCCGTAGTACCGCTTCTCCTGCCTCGTGAAGTGTGCGCCGCTGGTTTATTTGCCGAAGGCGAAGTCGATTAGGAGCATGCGATTTGCTAACATTGTTGCTCGTTTGCCTACTCTAATTTGTTAGTTTTTCCCCTTCTTCTACTCACACATGGTTTCAATCTATTAACTTTGTGATTTTAATGATCTCTGTAAGCAGGTAGGCGATGCCTCTTTTATAGGGTTTTTTTCATTCCACGGAACTTCCGTGATTTTGTGGTTTATAAGTGATTCTAATTGTTCTTTTTCCCAAAAAGATTTCTGCGTAGATCATGCCTCACTTTGTTATCTCCCTCATTGTAGCAGATTATATCTCCCTGCTAGTTTTTCTACTATTTTTTTATTCATGTTTCCTTTTCTTTTATTATCATTCTTATTAGTTTCTTATTTTTTTATCGAATAGAATCAGATTGTTGTTCGAGCATGAGAAGTTATTAGAGCTCTTATTTACTTCAAGCATGCTAGTCTTAGATGATTCGTGTTTGTGTATCAGAGTTTGTGTGAAATAATAACAAATGAAAAGTATAAAAAATAATTTTCCTTTAAAAATTGGTACTAGGAAGTAATTTATGATAACCATAATTACAAAAATAATTGCGCATTTGTCACTGTATTGAAAATTGGTCTGATTAGCCAGCTGAATTGAAAAACAGGTGGGATAGTGCCGCAATCGGTTAGCCAAGACCCTGTGAGGATTTCAAATCCACAAGTTTAACTTGTCAAACAACATACTCATAGACATGTCATTAGACATGTATAATTTAGGCATATAAGTATATTAGTTGGGAAGAGTAAAGTAACATGATTATAACACATACAAAAATTAATGTGATACATTTTGTACAACTACATAAAGGGTTTGAAGGTTAGCACAATGGAAGAACAAATCAGATTCTAGTGGCTATATTAATTTCACATTATCCTTATTCTAATTATCATAAAATCCATTAATTAAATTATAATAAGTTCATTTACTACAGCAGTAATGTGGCAACTATTACAGCAGATATTGTAGCAGCATGCTTCAATTTCCAGACCTTCCACAAGTGAATGCACCATTCCCATCTTTGGGATTTCCACAAACACACCCCCACGTGGATCCTTGGTCCATGTTACCTGAGTACAATGCATAAAAAAATGAGATGAGTTTCGAGTAGGTCGATTGAGTTACATGTGATCCTTTTATAACACGTTCAACATGATTGTATGCAATTTGGTTTGACCTAAAGTCCATTACATGTTTAAATAATTGACATTTTTAAGGTATGATACGACACTCATCTATTGTGAGAGGGAATGTGTTGTAATCTCAATGAGGTAAAGCAAACATTTCATACGGCTGCTAAAAGATTAGGTAGGGAGGTTAACATAATGTAAGACCAAGATTTGGGATGGGAGGGTGAATCAGGGTGACATAAACATCACACTTATTAATTAATTTCTTTAAAACTTCTCTCAACACCGATCGCTTTCATCTGGCAGAGGAAACTCTTGATGCTAAATTTTGTTTATAAATATATGCACTTGTAGAGAAACATCCACACACATAAAAGACAACTGATTTACTTGGTCCACCATTGAGAAGATGGGAGACTACATCCAAGGTTCATGCAACTCATTTCCTGGGTTGACTCCATCTTCTCAACCTTATCTTACTAATAAGATTGAGGATGCTTATAAAATTATGTGTTTAGATTAGTATATTTTTAACCATGGACTTTTTTTGCTTCAAAAGACTCAATTTATACCTGTTATTTTGAGTTCACATCTTTTTATTGACTCCCTGCATTTGTTACCAGACAGATTTGTAAAAGGTGTTCATTATTGGGGATCTTGAGTGACAGAGGACACCTAGAATGCTCAAGCATCAACGTTTCTAAATCCTGATGCTGTCCAATTAGGAGTATGTAATGATGGTCACACACCAGCCCACTAAGCATAAAAATAGCCTGACCATAGAAAGGGAAAGCCTCGGTTTCTGGGTGGGGTCCAAACGTCCAAAGCCTCTTGATTCCTTTCGTGAAATCCCACGTCCATGTAAGCCACTCCATGTCAAACAGTCCATCGACTACAACCAGACAGAAGACAAGCCTTTTGCACCTATTGAAAATGGAGTCGTAGGAAGAGTGGGTGGCTTAAGGAGAGGCTACATGTCAACTATCCAGAAGATAGGTAAGGTGGTTCTCAGAGTTAGGTATTTAAAGTGGAGCCCCCACATGCAGTCCATGCAGTCAAAACACATCAAACTGGAGGACACATATCCTCAGTAGAAGCCCACTATGGATGAGCCCAAAGCGAAGGTCAAGTCCATTATAGATGAGCCCAAATTGAGCCCATCAATCGACGTTGACCAATGCAGGGTGAGGGAAGCCATCAACATCTTCAAAGCCACCTGCACCGAGCTCTTCCTGGCGCGGAAGGCGATGAAGAGTCCAAGCACAGCCGTCTCAATTTACTTTGAAGCCGTGATGAATCTCAAATAGATGAGAAAATGGGTGAACTCCAGTCAGAAGCTCATGGGATCTGTCCCCGATGTGGAAGTCAGGGACCAGTTCTACTGCCGGCCCGAGCTGGTGGTCATCGACCTCCATCATCCCTTCATGGATGGAATAAACACCAAGGAATATCGCGGGCAGAAGGTGGCGTCCAACATCTTCAATTTCAGCCGCTACGCCAACAACGTCGTATCCTCGGATGCCCTCATTTATTCAGGACATGGTGGGAATTTGGCCTTGGGAGGCGACAAGCAATCCAGAGACCAGAAGCTCGTCGGCAAGAACCTTTCCCTAAGGAACAACATGATCTGGAAGACTCCAGTCAGGGTCATCTTCAATTTCGGTGATGCCAAGCCAGATTATTTCTTCGGTAAGCAGTGTAAAACCATTCGCAAGCCCTTCGTTTACAATAGTTTGTACCTCGTGGATTGTAGGAGTGAGTCCAGTACAGGAAAATGGTTTACAGGTTCGAATTTTGATGGATCCTGGGGCAAGAACAGGGGTGGAGATTCATGAACCGGATGAGAAACCGCAGGCTTGAATGCACTAGCGATGTTTCTCAAGGTAAAGAGGCCAAAACGATCCTAGCGGTGAACGTTTTGGATCTGGCCAGGCCCCCTTCCTTTGATTACGCCACCACAGTCACCTACCTGGATGGGTTGGCCCCGCGACTTGTGCGCGGCGGGTGTTAATGTGTCGGCGGGTGCTCGGATTCGAGCGCCTGTGCCTGCACTGTGAGGAACAGGGGGGTCCCCTATGATCCCAAAGGGGCCATTATTGGGCAACTGTGGCTCGTTTTTTATATATTTTACAAATACATTCCTGAGCACCGTAAATTTGAGTTAAATATATTTTTCATCACCTCAGTGCGTGACAAACCCAGAACATTTCACATCATATCTTGAAATCCACTTTTGAGGTCACTCTCACGTTCTATGTGGAAAAACTCTGGATAGGCTACTCGCAGTCCAAAATCCGACTTCAAAGGAAGGAGATATGGAACCTCGAAGTTTCCTAAAAAAGTGGTACACGATATGTTGGGGACCCACATGACGTGTGGTCCCGCACTGTTGTCTGGTCGTGTCCTTTCCAGCACAAGATTTTCTGGCTATGTCGTACCATGGTGTGTAGGGGTATTACACGACATGTCTTAGCCAAAATCCTAATGAATGCACTAGGCTCGTCGTCTATCTAAAGGGAAAAAACATAATTTCATTGATATGCCTCTACAAACTTCTCTGGATGGACAAACGGATCATACCGTTACGATCCTTACAGAAAAACGCTCGAGATAGGCTATTCACTTGCCTCAATTGGACACCCGGTGTAAAAGTCTCATTTCACCACATTACACTCGAATGATGTCTCGTGGGTCCGAGTCACAATTTCAAATTAAATACCTGATATTGGTCTTGAAATGTTCGCCTTAATTTCAGGGTTGCATCATCTCTAACGGTTTGTCATTCTGACATCGTATGAGGGAGATAGGTCGAATATAATATTCTGCAATAATAATAAATTTTATTATTATTGGGTGTATCGTTGACCCGATGCATGAGTTCAAAAAAGGTATTCAACATTATTCTTAAAATGAGCGTATTAATTTTAGGATCACATTTTCATTGACGATTGGTCAAACAAACGCCTCGTTTAAAATATATAACCGATATAAGATTGTTTAACTAAGATTTATATATGATATCCTATATCTGATATCCTATATCTCATATCTCATATCTCATTGAATTAAAACCAATTAATTTGAAATGATTTTCCTTTATTAAATTAAAACCATTTAATTGAATCAACCAAATGTTTTATTCCACCGTTATTATCATTAATAATTATTATTATTAACGCTCATCGTGTTGACCATATTTGACCACCCAGTGGTGAACACTATGGATCTCGCCGAGCCCCCTTCCTTCGATTATGCTGCCACGGGGACCTACCTGGATGGGTTAGCCCCGCGTCCTATGCGCGGCGGGGGCTATTGTGTCGGCGGGTTCTTAGATCCAAGCGTCTGCACCTTCGCTGTGAGGAACAGCGGGGGTTTCCTCTGCGCCCGTGCTATGAGGAACGACAGAGTTTCCCTTGAAACAGTTTCTTAATAGAATCAAGTTTATTAACAAATGCAGTAAAAATGATGATATAAATGTTTGACTGCACTTATCTTTATTCGATTGAAGTGTTTTTTTTAAATTTTTTTCTTTTTGTCTCCAGGATTAGTATGAATATCAAGATGTCATGGGTTGATAAAACATGATATCTGAGCGATTCAGATCTCTATGCCAGTAAATTACTTAGCACCCTAAGTCTAAAAATGAATCAATGATCCAAAGTTATTTTGGTATGACTGATTTTAGTTGAAAAATGTCATGTTATTAGTGTATTATCCTCGACGTCATGTATTATAATGATAGTGAAAAAAAGGAATCGGACGGGGTAGATTTTTCATGGGAGGTTGCTTCATGGTCACACTTGACATTCATAACAGGTGAGGTCAGAAATACCTTTTTTTTTTGTAACTGCTAATGGTGTATGTCATTGGTGACTGCTTTAAACAGTTACATGTATTTTTACACACTTTAGCAATCGCTAATGGCATATGGTGATATCTTAATAGATGAATATTCAATATATTTTACAAATACACATTCTTCTCATATAATATTCTTTTTAGACATAACATAATTCGATGAAAGAAAACATAAAAGAGTGAGCTCAAATGATCAATAATGATAAACATTAGAAATATCAATGATCACTTAAACATAACATTGACATAAAAGTATGAGAACATGAACTTAACATTTGAAAATTCATACCCATCATATCATAATAGCATAATCTTGAATCATGACATAAAGATTGATGGTTCATAAGACATGAACCATAAAAGAATAAAAAAAATAAGTCATGAAATTATTTTTGGAGTTGGTGGCCTAGAACCAACTACTTTGTACTTTATTCATTAATAAATACCTTATCACATATTGATTGTTCTTCTGCGTGACAATGCATGTGATAATGTCCTAAGAATAGATGTTGCATTAAAGGGTCATAGCGGATCCCTGTTATAATGAGGACCCGGAAATGTCATAACATTGTTCTTGAATATATGTTCTATGGTCGGATGATGTTATTTAAGGAACACAAATAATACAGGCCATTAGGGGTGAGGACTCATAAAACTTTGAGACACCTTCTCATGATGTGCATCCTTGGTAATATCCAGGAGGATATTATGAGAACTCGACCCGCCAGTAGGAAATCCACATTTCATAGTGTCATTGGATGTTCCTATCTACGGACGTGTGTATTGGTCCTTAGACTTTAAAATTATTATTAATGGGAATTACAACTTGAAGGACCCCGGGACACCCTGAGAGGGGATGGGTGAATCTGGGTGACAACTTTTTCTTTTAATGTGATGGATCTTGTTCCCACGTTGGTAGGAACATGTTGAACCTGTAAGATAAATATGATCAGAAAGCAAACATTCACATGCACAGAGAAGACATAACACTTTTTACTTGGTTCACCACTAAGGGCTACGTCCAAGGAGCATACGCCGACAAGTTGTCGGTCGTACCAAAATCCACTATGCTTCACTAGCTGTAGATTACAAAGGTTCGGGCACAGTCACTCTGTCCCAGGCTCACTGCCTTTACAAAAGTTCAGGGATGGCTCACTGCATCCTTCAGGTCACTCCCATTGACTGCCTCTGGCTCACTGATTTTGGTGAAGTCCCACTCAGTTTATAGACGTGAAGGTCTCTTCAAAATATTTGCATTGAAGTCTTTGTCTCTACTTAGCACGAGACTCTGCTTGCATCCAAGTCCGAAATTGATGCACAAGAACGCACAGAACCACTAAAGCGGTTAAACAGAACGTGCAGACAAGCTTCATTGACAATTGCACGCAACACCAACCCTTTGCGCGCAAAACCTTCCTATTACGTGCAAAATTTCCTTTTTCACGCGGAAAAATATTTCGCGCCACAACACCCATTTTCGTGCAACTGAATCTTTACGCGCAACCCCAATATTTACACACAGCTCTTCCTTTTTTCACGCATCCTGGAATTTTCCGCGCAATCCAGAATATTTCGCGCAAGCCCTTTTTGCGATCCTTTTTCGCGCATCAGACCTTGAATCTTCTCTAAGTCTTCAATCGTTCAGAATAAAGGGGGTCACCTCATATTTATAGGCATTTGAGACCCCCACGCGCAAAATCCCCTTCGGCGTGAAAACCTTTCATCTGGCGCGTAATGTTTTGCACAGGTATCGTTTTCCGCGCACCTCTCCAGATATTTCACGCAGCCCATGCCTTTGCCATTTTTTGACGTTTTGATTCCGAAACACTATTTGCGCAAAAAACTTCGCTCCGTTATTTCACGCACCACGCTGTTTTTCGCGCCCAACTCAAGTATTTTGTACACATCCCTTATTTTCCACGCACCACTTCCTCTTTGTGCGCACCTCCTTTTGCAGACAATCCATGTCTTCATTTTCCGATTTTGAGGCCCAAAATTTTGGCAAACACTGGGAAACAACACCACCTTCAATACTGTGCAACTGAATATTTACGCGCAACCCCAATATTTACGCACAGCTCTTCCTTTTTTCATGCATCACAGAATTTTCCATGCAATCCAGAATATTTCGCGCATGCCCTTTTCACGATCCTTTTTCATGCATCAGACCGTGAATCTTCTCTAAGTCTTCAACCATTCGGAATGAAGGGGGTCACCTCATATTTATAGGCGTCTGAGACCCCCACGCACAAAATCCCCTTCAGCACGAAAACCTCTCATCTGGCGCGTAATGTTTCGTGCAGGTATCATTTTCTGTGCACCTCTCCAGATATTTCGCACAGCCCATGCCTTTTCCATTTTTTGACGTTTTGATTCTAAAACACTATTTGCGCAAAAATCTTCGCTTCGCTATTTCGCGCACCACGCTGTTTTTCGCGCCCAACTCAAGTATTTCGCGCACAACCCTTATTTTCCATGCACCACTTTCTCTTTGTGCGCACCTACATTTGCAGACAATCCATGTCTTCATTTTCCGATTTTAAGGCCCAAAAATTTGGCAAACACTCGGAAACAGCGCCACCTTCAATACTGTAGTCTGCTCAAACTGTATGATCACTTTTCTGGCACACATTCTGAACTTCCACTAAGGATTGACAACAAACACAAACCAAACACCAATTTCTGCATAGAACAACCATGGTTCCAACAATCTCCCCCTTTGGGTTTGTTGGAAATCCCCAAAAAAATTCAAAAAGATCACCATCCCCATGCAATCCAAAAACACAAGGATCAACTCAGCCAACACTCTAAGTCTACGTGAGCAATGCTTGGTGTAGAAAACAAGAGAGGAAGCTTGAATTGGGTTCTCATGTTTTGGAATTCTCAATGACGCCCAAGAAATTTTCTTACAGTGTCATAGAAGCATTATATGTCCAATGAATTCCTTCTCATCCATCTCATCCTATCACTGACACTGAATTCGTTACATGACTAAACATGACTGAATTTATTCCTTTCTCCCCCATTGACAATAAACCCAAAGGCTGGTAATTTATTCAATGTTCATCTCAAACCATACTCCCCCTGGATAATATCTCCCCCATAAACCTGCATCACATCCATAAATAGATAGAAACAGTTACCATAATCAGGGAGAGGGGAATTTCAGAACCTCCTTATGCAGTATGAGGTGGTTGAACACCGAGGTTCAACCGATGCTTTTCAAACACAGTTGTTGACAGTGTCTTCGTCCGGATATCATCTACTTGTTCATCAGTTCCCACGTGATCCATTCTAATAACCCCTTGCTCAACTTTTTCTTTGATAAATTGATACCTGATTTCAATATGTTTTGTACGAGAATGTTGAACAAGATTTTTTGTAAGATCAATTGCACTCTTGTTATCATAGTAAATCATCATTGGTTGCTTTACCTCATCACCAATATCTGTTAATTATTGCTTCATCCATAGCAGTTGAGGGCATGCCTTTGTGGTGGATATATACTCAGCTTCATCAGTACTAAGAGAAGTACTTTCTTTTTTCTTGCTCAACCATCCAACACAGTTATTCCCAATAAAGAATGCTCCACCACTGGTGGACTTTCTATCCACAACATCACCAAACTAGTCAACATCAAAAAATGCTGATAATTCACTGTCCCTTCCTACAGCAAATTATAATCCACAATTGTTAGTATCTTTAATATACCTCATGATTCTTTTTACTACTGCCATATGTTCCTCCTTTGGATTACTTTGAAAGCGGGCTGCAAGAAATGTGGCAAAAACAATATCTGGCCATGTCACTGTCAGGTACAGTAGGCTCCCAATGATCCTCCTGTACATGGTGGGATCTACAGATGTCCCATCCTCATGCTTTCCAAGTTTGGTTCCAATTGCAATCGGAGTTGACATTGGTTTGGAGTCTTGAATATTAAAGTTCTTTAACAGCTCTCTTGCATACTTTTCCTGAGAGATAAAAGTGTAGTCTTTCCTTTGAGTCACCTATAGTCCTAAGAAATATGTGAGCTCCCCAATCATTGACATTTCAAATTATGATTTCATATGATTGGAAAATTCATCCACTGATTGTTGCCTGCTGCCACCAAATATAATGTCATCGACATAAACTAGAACTATGAACTGATCTTTTTGAGAATTCTTCACATAGAGATTGTGATCTAATCCTCCTCTTTTGAATTCCAGTTTCTTGAGGTAAGAATCCATTCTGTAGTACCATGCCCGTGGTGCATGTTTCAAGCCATAAAGTTCTTTCTTTAGCTTGCAAACCTTTGATTCATCTGCACCAAGAAGAAAACCCACTGGTTGTTCAATGTAGACTTCTTCTTCGAGTACACCATTTAAGAATGTTGTCTTGACATCCATTTGATATACTTTATATCCTCTTTGGAGATCCATGGCAAGGAACGACCTGATTGACTCCAGTCTATCCACTGGAGCATATGTTTCTTCAACATTAACACCTTTAATCTGAGAATACCCTTTACATACCAGTCAAGCCTTGTTTCTGATAACACTTCCATGATCATCAAACTTGTTCTTGAATATACATTTTGTTCCAATCACATTGTGACCTTTGGGTCTCTGGAAAATATCTCATGTCTGATTCTTGTCAATCTAATCTAACTCTTCATTCATGGATTTCACCCAGGATTCATCCTTTGCAGCTTCTTCAAATGAGGATGGCTCCACCACTGATAGAAATGCAGATGGTGTGTTATTCCCCATCATCCTTGTTTGTGTGGGTGCATTCTTGTCTCCAATTATGTTAGAAGGATCAATCTATGCTCTTCGATTTCTCCTATGAAGTTCAGTCGCATTCTCACCATCCAAGATTTCCTCTTTAGATTCTTTGTCTGAGTCACCATCATGATGTGACCCCTGAGTGTTTTTTACACCTTCCTCTATTTCTGTATTTGTATTTATTCCATGTTCACATTCATTCTCATCTTTAATCTCATCAACGTAGGTACTATTTGAAGCATTTGGGGTTTTTCCTTCAATGATATTAACATCATTGCTTTCCAAAATCCTCCCCAAGCATTTATTGAAACACTTTTAGGATTTGTTTTTCATTGAGTAACCGAGGAAAATTCCTTCATCTGCATTGTCGCCATATTTCACTTGATTTCCTTCTTTGTTCCTGATGAAGCATTTACTTCCAAAGACACGAAATTATTTTAAAGAAGGCTTCCGTCCATGCCACAATTCATATGGTGTCTTCGTCTCACCCATATAAATTCCTGTTCGATTCTGAATGTACACTGTAGCTTGAACAGCCTCTTTCCAGTAATGTCATGGAATACGACTCTCAATCAGCATAGTTCGTGCCATGTTGTTCACCTATCGATTCCTATGTTCAACAACTCCATTTTGTTGTAGAGTTCTCACAGCAGCTACCTCATGTTGTATCCCATGCTTCTCCAGATAATTTTCAAATTCAATGGACGTGTATTCTCCTCCATTGTCAGATCGCAACTCTTTGATTGTTCTTTTGGTATCATTCTCGGTGATTCACCGATATGTTTTCATGCAGTCAATGAATTTTCGTTTCCTGTGAATGACCATCACACATGCCATTCTACTGTAATCATCTATGAAAAGGACAAAGTACCTTTCTCCATGAGTTCCGACAACATTTATCATCCCATATACATCTGTATGAATCAGATCAAGAAGGTGAGATGCCCTTTTCTTCTTTGTCCGATATGAACTACAGACCAGTTTCCCACGAATGCAAGCATCACAAGATTTTTCATGCTCACGCTTTAGGTTTGGAATGTCCATGAAAATTCTCAATTTTGATATTTTCTCCATGTCTTGTTGATTGATGTGTCCTAGTCTCTGATGCCACAAATTGTTTTCTTCTTCAAAAGTCATGTAACATACATTTTCTTCACTATCAACCTGATACAAGTTGCCTTCTGTTCTGCATC
This sequence comes from Viscum album, assembly GCA_963277665.1. Lineage (NCBI taxonomy): Eukaryota > Viridiplantae > Streptophyta > Magnoliopsida > Santalales > Viscaceae > Viscum > Viscum album. Next base: position 79,424,839 of record OY728166.1, read on the forward strand.
CCTTCATAAGTGAATTTCCTATCTTTCCCTTTATAGTGCAACCTTTTTTATTAAAAGTAACTATATGTCTCGAGTCACAGAGTTGACTCGCGCTGAGGAGATTATGACGTAGGTCATCTATGTAAAGGACTTCAGTCTTCTTTAGTTCTCCATTAGCTAATTCGGTACTTCCACTCCCTTTGATTTTCAGAGCCCCATCATTACCAAATCGTACTATACCATCAACCATCCTTTTGATATCCGTTAGCAGGCTATAATTACCTGTCATATGAGATGAACAACCACTATCCAGAATCCAGGTACTTTTGTTCTTTGTAGCTTTGAGGGCCACCTCTACAAGGTTGTATTTCTCAATCTTCTTCCTTTCCTTCCATGAGACACAGGATTGAGTATATAGTACTGATGGCCTTTCAATTATCTCTTCCTCATACCCAGGTTCTTCATAGTCAAAATCTTCTTTGAGAGGACAAAACCTGTTTGAAAGAGAAACACTGTCTTGCTGACGAGACTTGACTTGTCTTGAACTTCGGTATGAGGTTTCCATGTCCCTTCTCTACCTACAATTAGAAGCCTTATGACCAAAGTTAGAACAATGATAACAATATCCATAGAAATTATTTCTTCTATAAGAATTAGGATATGAATTTGTTCTCCTTTGTTGAACTTCTATATCTTCTCCATTCAGATAGCTTCTTGCCTCTTCGCAATAAGACATGGTATGGCCTAGATATCCACATAACTGACACTTCATGAGAGGAAATGTCTTCTCACTTGAATTTCTCCTCATACCTTTCTTACTTGGGAGAAAAGTTAGACTGTCTGTCATTTCTGAATGTTTGAGGATAATTTCTAGTTCTCCTTTTAGTTTGGATTGAGGGTTACTTTTTTGACACTTTAGGTAACGTTTCAACCTATTCAACTTTCATCTTATCTTTCCTTTGGATCTTTTCACTTCCAGCAGTTGATGTCTCAGCCTCACACCCAATTCCACTCTTTCCCATGCAAGCGGGTCTTTGATCACTCAAGATTTTTTCAACCCCATCTGAACCACACTTGGTTCTTGCTAGTAATTCTGCATCCGAGAATCTTCCAAACTGTATTTTCTTCCTCAATTATTTTTGAATTGATTCAGTCTCAAGTTTACTCCTTAGAGTAACAACTTCCTCTTTAAGACCCTCAAGAGTCTTGGATTTTTCATCAAGTATGGAGGTGAGGTCATTAATGACCTTTTCCTGCTCTTCAATTCTCAGCTTCAGATCCACTACATCATCATTGCTTTCAATTATTTTAGACTGTAACTTCACAAATTCTTCCAGTCGTTCAATTTCAGCTTCAAGTTGATCAACGTATTCAGTTGATTTTTCTACAATTGATTTCCACTTATTGCAACTCTTACATTTAATCTTAAGCTTACTAACGGCATCCTTAAGTTGCATCTCGGGATCTACACAAGTTCTCAGTTGTTCTTCTCCACCAGTATCTTCTAACTTTTCAATAGTGGCCATCATGGAAGCATGGTTCTCAATTTTGAATTCTGGTTCTTCTTCATCACAAAATTCAATATCATCTTTTTCCTCTTCACAGACAAAACTCTTCCTTTGCATTTTCTTTCCAGATTTGAAGTCTCCCTTTTTGAAGAACCTTCTCTGAGGCTTCTCAAAGCTTTCATCTTCACTATCTTCATCATTGATCTTTCTTAAGAACTGAGAGGCAATGTGCCCTACTTTTCCACAACGAAAACATGCGAGAGGTAAATTCCCTTTGAACTTCCCTTTCCCCTTCTGGAACTTCTTTGCAATGAGAGAAAGAATTTCTTTTTCTTCTTCATCTTCACCACTACTATCTTTTGAGATTTTCAGTTTATCCATGGCCTTGAATGTCATTTCCTTTCTCACATGAGTCGTAGCATCTTCTGGTTTGACTCTCATTTCATATGCTACCAAGCTGCAAAGTATATCATCCAGAGAAAGTTTGGAAAGATCTCTTTCCTCAAGGTCTGACACCTTTTCATTGTATAGAGGAAAAAGTCTTCTTAATATTTTCTTTACAATATCAATGTCTTTGATTTCTTCACCTAGACCCTAAATTGCTCCAACCACTTCAGTAATTTGATTGAAGAAAGAGTCTGCATTCTCATCTGGATGCATCTTTAGATCATCAAACCAATTGTGCAGCACTTGTAGTTTCACCTCCTTCACTTTTCTATCTCCTTCATAAATATTCTCGAGTTTATCCCACATGGATTTTTCTAAGGTTCAATTCATCACCTTTAGGTAGATCTGATCAGAAAGGGCTACAGTAAGTGCATTTTGTGCTTTAGCATCTGCATTAAGAATTTTCCTGTATGTTTCAGTCATAGACAGGCCTGTTGGATCAGTGACTTGTATTCCTTGCACAGTAGAAAATAAAACTTCCATTCCAAGAGATCTTAGATGAGATATCATTCTATTCTTCCAGATCTGGAAATTACTTCCATCGAAGTGAGGGACTCCCTTAACATTGACTGCATTCTCCATGATGATAAAGGAAATATTCAACACCAGTAAACTCACTCTGATACCACTTGAAGGACCCCAGGACACCCTGAGAGGGGAGGGGTGAATCAGGGTGACAACTTTTTCTTTTAATGTGATGGATCTTGTTCCCACGTTGGTAGGAACTTGTTGAACCTGTAAGATGAATATGATCAGAAAGCAAACATTCACATTCACAGAGAAGACATAGCACTTTTTACTTGGTTCACCACTAAGGGCTACGTCCAAGGAGCATACGCCGACAATTTTTCGGTCGTATCAAAATCCATTATGCTTCCCTAGCTATAGATTACAAAGGTTCGGGAATAATCACTCTGTCCCAGGCTCACTGCCTTTACAAAAGTTTAGGGATGGCTCACTGCGTCCCTCGGGTCACTCCCATTGACTCCCTTTGGCTCACTGCCTTTGGTGAAGTCCCACTCAGTTTATAGATGTGAAGGTCTCTTCAATAGATTTTCATTGAAGTCTTTGTCTCTACTTAGCATAAGACTCTGCTTGCATCCAAGTCCGAAATTGATGCACAAGAACGCACAGAACCACTGAAGCGGTTAACCAGAACGTGCAGACAAGCTTTACTGACAATTGCGCGCAACACCAACCCTTTGTGCGTAAAAACTCTATTGCGCGCAAAATTTCCTTTTTCGCGCGGAAAAATATTTCACGCCACAACACCTATTTTCGCGCAACTGAATCTTTACGCGCAACCCCAATATTTATGCGCAGCTCTTCCTTTTTTTGCGCATCCCGTAATTTTCTGCGTAATCCAGAATATTTCGCGCAAGCCCTTTTCATGATCCTTTTTCGCACATCAGACCCTGAATCTTCTCTAAGTATTAAACCATTCGGAATGAAGGGTGTCACCTCATATTTATAGGCGTTTGAGACCCCCACGCGCAAAATCCCCTTCAGCGCGAAAACCTCTCATTTGGCGCGTAATGTTTCGTGCAGGTATCGTTTTCCGCGCACCTCTCTAGATATTTTGTGCAGCCCATGCCTTTGCCATTTTTCAACGTTTTGATTCCGAAACACTATTTGCGCAAAAAACTTCGCTCCGCTATTTCGTGCACCACGCTGTTTTTTGCGCCCAGCTCAAATATTTCACGCACAACCCTTATTTTCCGCGCACCATTTCCTCTTTGTGTGCACCTCCTTTTGCAGACAATCCATGTATTCATTTTCCGATTTTGAGGCCCAAAAATTTGGCAAACACTGGGAAACAGTGCCACCTTCAATACTGTGAAACAGAATCTTTACGCACAACCCCAATATTTACGCGCAGCTCTTCCTTTTTTCGTGCATCCTGAAATTTTCCGCGCAATCTAGAGTATTTCGCGCAAGCCCTTTTCATGATCCTTTTTCGCGCATCAGACCATGAATCTTCTCTAAGTCTTCAACCGTTCGGAATAAAGTGGGTCACCTCATATTTATAGGCATCTGAGACCCCCGCGCACAAAATCCCCTTCAGTGCGAAAACCTCTCATCTGGCGCGTAATGTTTCGCGCAGGTATCGTTTTCCGTTCACCACTCCAGATATTTCGCACAACTCATGCCTTTGCCATTTTTCAACGTTTTGATTCTGAAACACTATTTGTGCGAAAAACTTCGCTTCGCTATTTCGCGCACCACGCTGTTTTTCGCACCCAGCTCAAGTATTTCGCCCACAAACCTTATTTTCCACGCACCACTTCCTCTTTGTGCGCACCTCATTTTGTAGACAAACCATGTCTTCATTTTCTGATTTTGAGGCCCAAAAATTTGGCAAACACTGGGAAACAACGCCACCTTTAATACTGTAGTCTGCTCGAACTGTATGATCACTTTGCTGACACACATTCTGAACTTCCACTGAGGATTGACAACAAACACAAACCAAACTCTAATTATTGCATAGAACAGCCATGGTTACAACACAACTCGCTCACTTAGATGTATTGATGAAAATTGTGACGACACACTGTTCGCAGTGAGGTAGGATATGTTGGGTGTGTCACGAGAAATACTGCATTAATAGATAATGCGAGAAAGGATTTTTCCCTTCTGTTCCATAACAGAAGAAGATATCTCAGGTCCTTTGATTGAATTGATATAGCCTAAATAAATCCATAACCATGGTAAGGAATGAGCGAGTTCAATTCCGGGAAGTCAAAGAAAGAATAATTGAACACATGAGTTGATAACACCATCATGCAACCCGCTTGATTCGAGATATTGAGACAAAGAGATTATATTACATGGTAAGCATTCGTAGGAGGTGACACGTCATTGTGACATTAACTTCTTTCTCTATGGGTGCCTTGGTGTGTTGCTAGACGCTAGCCTTAGACTTTAGGTAGGCTCCGCCTAATGCCACTGAGAAAGAGGCTTAGAGGGTCACACACTAAGTGTGTCCAAGTATCTCAGTTAAATATTAATTTAACAAATTGAATAAATATTATTCTCGACTGTGGTTTAATAATTATTCAAGAAGCCTGATCGCATTTATTTCGACACTAGTTATTCGAGAAAATATATTGCGGGTGAAATAATATATTTATTAGAAAATAATGCAGTGATATTTATTTGAGAAATAAATAGTCATTATTCAAGGTCTAATAAATGTAAATTAAATAAAGAAAAATGGAAAAACAAAAGTACACGCCGTGTATATTAAATATACCTTCCGTGTATTTTTTCTAGAAATTTATGAGAAATAATATTATTTATTTAATTAAATAATATTAGGTTTAATTCGCTGAGCACATGTCAAGTAATAATAATAGTCAATTGTTATTATTAGACATGGGGTATTACTAAGAATTAAATGAAATGAATAAATGCTTTCGGTTAATTAATTCATTTCATTATTCTATGTAATTAAAATCCCAATTATATAATTCTCATTAGCCTAGTCATTTTTTTGTGGTTGTGCACAACGGATTTGGAAAAGCTCTCAAGCCAAGAGAGAATTCTTTTTCCACCAAGAACGCTCTCAAGCTATGAGAGAGAGATCCCCCTGCACCAGATCAAGGGGATCGAAGGCGGACATCGCAAGCGAAGAATCTTCCGCGCTAGCACCCGAAGATCTCTTTGGCGATGTCCAGAGATACGTGAAGCACGTGTGGATAACCGCTAAAGTAATATTACACTTGGATTCTACGACGCAACAACGGATCACATCAAATCGTGATCAGAAATATCAATGGAGAGAGGATTCTATCAAGGTAATTCTCTTCTTCTAATTAAATTAATTATAACCAACATATGATGACCCTCTATATGGTTTCAGGACTCCCCTATTTTCTTTCATTCTTCGTTTTATTCCAACGATCCGGTGTTTTATTATTGTGACGGATCTCGAATTAAACGTCATTAACCGAAAAAATTAAAGTTGGGTGACACCCACCAATGCGCTTCTACTGCGCCCAAAACCTACAAGTATAACATTGACATAAGTTTTATGACATACATGTAAGCATATAAAATCATTTTTTTAGTCAAGGTTCACTATCAAAATTATCACAATGGATTGATTTTACTCTCAATTCTATTGTATCCTTATTTAAGGTTCACTCTGAAGACAATCATAGTGGACAGAGTCTCTTACTAAATTGGTTTCACTTCCTATTCCAATTCTTATTATCTTATGAGATGTCCATCTTTACCCAATGTATTGGAGGATTATATAATTCTGGATCCACCCGTCACATAATGAAAATCATACATATATGTGTCATAATATCATAAAACATTCATCCTCTTATAACCTGTGGAAATAAAACGAGTTTCATACATTTTTTTAAGAAAAATACCTATTTCACTTTGAAATAACTTAAACTTCAAAACATTGAGCAGTCATGATAGTGTGAAATTATGTTCATCACTAATAAAAAACATGATTTTAACAACACTAAAATTGGCCTTTAGCTGTTCTAGAAAATCATTGATAACCTTAGCATAGTTAAAAGTCCATGGATTTTATTAGCACTAAAAAATCGCTGATAAAGGGTATATTTATCAGCGCAAATAAAAGCGCTGATAAAAGTACTATTTATCATCGCTTTTAAAATCACTCATAAAAGACCTCATTTATCAGCATTTTTTAATGCGCTGATATAGATAGACTTTATCAACGCCTTTATAAGCGCCGATTAAGGAGTCCTTTATCCGTGCTTCTGAAAGCGCTGATAAAGGACAAATTTATCATCACAGTTAGTAGCGCTAATAAAGTTGAAAACTGCAGGGTGATGTTGCAGCACACTGCATCACCAGAAACAGGTGTAATGTGTTGTAACAACACATTGCATCAGCAGAAACAACAAAAATAATCAAAATAAGATACAAATATTGAATTTAAATGAAATAAAATTTCTAACACAAATACAAGAAAAATCAAACACTATTATAGAGTATGTTATTTGTTTTTTTTACTAAAATTAATATCAAATTTGAATAAAAAAGATGCACTTAGAGACATATCGGTCACACCGTGCGTCGGATTGAGGCGTGACTGAAAGTTATGTTGGAGTTGGTGGCCTAGAACCAATTACTTTGTACTTTATTCATTAATAAATAACTTATCACAACCTGATTTTTCTTCTGCATGACAATGCATGTGATAATGTTCTAAGGATATCTATTGCATTAAAGGGTCATAGTGGATCCCTACTATGATGAGAACCCGAAAGTGTCATAACATTGTTCTTGAATATATGTTCTATCGTCGGATGATGTTATTTGAGAGACACAAATAATACAGTCCATTAGGGGTGAGGACTCATAAAACTTTGAGACACCTTCTCATGGTGTGCGCCCTTGGTAATATCCAAGAGGATATTATGAGAACGGGACCCACCGGTAGGAAATTCACATTTCATAGTCTCATTGGATGTTCCTATCTGCGGACGTGTGTATTGGTCCTTAGACTTTAAAATTATTATTAATGAGTATTACAACTCACGCACTTAGATATATTGACGAAAATGATGATGACACACTATTCATAGCGAGGTACGATACATTGGGTGCATCATGAGTGATACTGCATTAATACATAATGCGAGAAAAGATTTGTCCCTTCTGTTCCATAACGGAAGTAGATATCTCAGACCCTTTGATGAAATTGATATAGCCTAAATAAATCCATGGCCATGGTGAGGAATGGGAAAGTTCAATTCCGGAAAGTCAAAGAAAGAATAATCAATCACATGATTTGATGACACTAGCATGCAAACCACTTGATTCGAGATATTGAGACAGAGATTACATTACACGGTAAGCGTTCGTAGGAGGTGACATGTCATTGCGGCGTTAACTTCTTTCTCTATGGGTGCCTTGGCGTGTTTCTAGATGCTAACCTTGGACTTTAGGCAGGCTCCACTTAATACCACTAAGAAAGAGGCCCAGAGGGTCACACACTAAATGTTTCCAAGTATCTCAGTTAAATATTAATTTTACAAGTTGAATAAATATTATTCCGAACTGTGGTTTAATAATTATTCAAGAATGTCTGACCGTGTTTATTTCGACACTAGTTATTCGAGAAAATATATTGTGGGTGAAATGATATATTTATTAGCGAGTAATGCAGTCATATTTATTTGAGAAATAAATAGTCATTATTCAAGGTTTAATAAATGTGGTGGAGTAAATAAAGAAAAATGGAAAAACAAAAGTACACGTCGTGTATATCAAATATACACGTTGTGTATTTTTTCTGGGAATTTATGAGAAATAATATTATTTATTTAATTAAATAATATTAGGTGTAATTCACTAGGTGCATGTCAGATAATAATAATAGTCAACTGTTATTATTAGACATGAGGTATTACTAAGAATTAAATGAAATGAATAAATGTTTTCAGGTAATTAATTCATTTTATTATTCCATGTAATTAAAAATCCCAATTATATATTTCTCATTAGCCTAGCCATTTTTTGAGATTGTGCCCAATGGATTTGGAAAAGCTCTCAAGCCAAGAGAAAAAAAAATTTCCACCAAGAACGCTCTCAAGCTATGAGAGAGAGATCTACCTCCACCAGATCAAGGCGATCGAAGGCGAACATCGCAAATGAAGACTCTTCTGTGCTAGCACCTGGAGATCCTTTCGGCGATGTCCATAGATACGTGGAGCACGTGTGAATCACTGCTAGAGAGATCCTACACTTGGATTCTATGACGTAATGACGGATCACATCGGATCGTGATCAGAAACATCAACGGAGAAAGAATTCCATCAAGCTAGTTCTTATCAATTAATTAAATTAATTATAACCAACATATGATGATCCTATCTATGGTTCCAGGACTCCCCTATTTCTTTTCTTTCTTCGTTCTATTTCGAAGATCCGACGTTTTATTATCGTGATAGATCTCGGATTGATCATTGTTAATGCTGAAATTAAAGTTGGGTACACCCACCATCGCACTTCCGCTGCACCCGAAACCTACAAGTGGCATCAAAACAGTCATATCGTTGATTATAATTATTTAGTTTTTCATTGGTGATTTACGAATTTAATAATTTAGTTGTTTCAATTAAAGTTAATCATTTTTAAAAATTTGAATCTCGAGATCTGTTCCTCTCTTGTTTCTTGTTCACCTTACAGAAACGAATTTTTCTTTTAATTTTGATTAAAATAAAATAGTGGATCTCGTCCAGAGGTTCCAAATGTTCCTGGCCATACAACACCAAAATACATGGCGTGTATTCGGCAGTACATGCCGTGTAGTCTAGGTTCAATGCATTGGATTGGTTCGCCAAATCATGCCGTGTGTTGGAGTATTTCTAAGTCTTAAATGACACCGTGTGTTGACCAAGAACAGGTGGCACATGGTTTCCAGATTACACACCATGTGGTCCACTAAACAGGGCATGTAGTCCCTTCGAGTTAGGGTTGGACTGTGTACCCCGTACACAGCTTGCCCGGTTGGAAACCGTGTAATGCAAATACTACACGGTGTGTGTCCCACTGAACACGTTGTGTACTCCAAAGATTTCCGTAGTACATCTACATGGCATGTCCCCAGGCATGTACTTCAGATGAATGGTGAACAAAATCACACGCTGTGTAGTTCCAACTACACGCCGTGTACTCATCCAAATTACGCAGATTTATTAAAATTTATTATTATATTATACAAACCCTTGATATGTGTACCATAGTGCAGGCGTAAAGCTGAGGCACAACACATGATATGTGTTTTATATATGTGTGTTTAATTTAACATCTGCGTAATGTTTATTTCTACTCATTGGGTAGTTATGAACGAGAATTCACCGAGTTTCCTTCACGGTACAAGTTACGTACAAAGATAATTTTAAATGAATTTATTTGTTTAAAATTATGATGGATGAGAATCTCAAGGAAATTCAGAAAAGATTTTAAGATAAAAGGATTGATTAATTAAATATAATTAATTGATTTGAGTGTGATTTATCTTAAACAATAACGATTAAAGAATTGAATGATAGTTTTATTTTTGCGTAAATATTGTTGCATGCATGGATGATCATGAGATAAACCAAGACCTTTGTATATGAATGATTTCTTTTAATTTATTTATTTAAATTAAATTTGTTATCCTGTGAGACTTCTCCTCATTAATATATAGGGCCTACGTGCTCAAGGTTTCTTTTATGTAAAACCCCATTTGACCCCTCACCTGCATGTGTGATAAAAGTATACATAATGGATGAAGCTCTCAAGCTAGTGGAGGCGGCTCAATTTAAGATCCAAGGTGAAATCAATCCAAGGAGATACAAAGATGGATAGGTGGAAAGCTGTAAACATGAACCCAAAAGGTTCAAGGTGTTTCTCCCCTAGGACTTAAGTTAGTTTATCAACCGCTAGATAAACTAACCAATAGAACAAACTCATGATCATATCATTTATTTTATTTATGTCAGTTGCATGGTTTATTTATTTTGGGTGTGTTGTCACGATCACACAATTAATGAATTAAACAATCATGCAAGATGGAACTAAAATAAGACCGGTTTATGCGTAAAATATTATCTTAGACATGGTTAATCACTTAAGTATATCTCACTTAATATTAACAAGCATGTAATTAAAGATAATAAAATGGAAATTTACGTATAAGGATAAAATCCCTCAAAGAAAATATTAAGTCGGTATAGCCTTCCATAATATTGGTTAGAATCGAACCATAGTTCAAAGTGCTTGACCATCCCTAGTTGGGGTGCTTTCATTTATCGAAGAATTCTAATTCAAGGTTTTGGGTTTACTTGACTTGGTTCACATTAAGGGTTGACTGCCACAATAGGACTTGATGTGACCAAGAGGCAAAGGTTGAGGAAATCCAAAATAAAAAGGATTTCAGGATTGGGGAGTCCATTCAGCTAATCAAGGAGTTGTGAGTTAATGCAGTTTTCATTTGGAATGCCCACCTAAAACCCTTCAAGTTGCTTGAACAACCCTATTTGGGGTAATGCGAAGGGAAATATGGATCCTTGTCACTAGAATATTCAGACAACAGAATATTCCAAAGTCAATGGAGAGGGCTATTGGATTTCGATAAAATAGTGTGAGACTAATAAGTATTAATTTATTTATCTGTCTCAGTTTTATCTTGATAAAGTACTAAACCTTTTCTCATCTTAATTTGTAGAAACGACAAGAAAAATTATTTCAAACATATCATTGCGAACCATACTCAAGAAGTAAAACATTCTCACCGACACCAATTTCCAAGAATGGCAGAGGCGTTTACGCGCCATCCTTCACCATGAGAGGAAATTGTATGTGCTGGAAGAGCCTATTCCAGTTGCGCTTGGAAAAGAGGCCAGTGATGAGGAACTATCTCTCTAAATGAAACATATGGATGATTCCACAGATTTCCAATGTTTCATGCTATCGGCCATGTCTAATGAGCTCTTGAACCAACATGAAAACATGGACACGTATAGCATGATGTCTCACCTTAAGGATCTCTATCAAGAGAAGGAAAGAGATGAGAGATATGAGATCTCCAATGCTTTGTTTACAACTAATCTTGGAGAGTCTACATCAGCTGGGCCTCATGTAGTCAAGCTTATTGGCTACATTGAATGCCTGGACATCTTAGGGATTAAGTTCTCAGATGAGTTGTGTACAAATCTCATCCTATCATCACTGCCCAAGACCTTTTCTAGATTTATTGTCAACTATAACATGAGCAACAATGAGAAGAGTCTATCGGAACTTCTAACCTTAATTCGTTAGGTAGATAAGGATTTGGGGCGTGACAAACCCACAGTCCTTATGGTGAATAAGAAAATGAAGGACAAGGAAAAGGGGCCAAAGACTTATAAACGGTCTGAAAGCCCCCGAGCATCATCCCTCCAAGAAGGGGAAGATTAAGAGGCAGGGCAAGGAATGAGAGGTGGCATGTTTTGAATGTGGAAAAAAAGGCCACTAGAAGAGGAATTGCACCCAGAAGTGTGGGGACGCTAAAGGTGCGTTCGTTATCGAGTGTAATCTTTCCATTTCTACACATAGGGTATTAGATACAGCTTGTGGGGCTCTCATATGTATTCAAATGAAGAAACCAAGTAGATTTAGAAAGATCGCCAGAGGAGAGGTGGATCTTCGAGTTGCCAATGGTGCTGTCATGACCCGTCCACGGGCATGTGCCGTGACTACCACAAGCCCGCCTTCCTTAGGCCAGGGGCTGGCGACTCGCACAAAAAAGGCATATCCTAGAGAAAAGGGAAGACATTTCCTTTAAACCTGCAACTCACACAGACTGTACACAACCAGAGATAACCAAAAGGTACTAATAATGTAAAGAGTGGAAAGTAAATGGGCCAGTATACAAACCCAACTGAAGTACAAGTACAGGAAAACAGGAAAAAATCTCTTGGATCATCCATCGGGAAATCCTACCTTGAGGGTAGGTACAAATCTCGATCAAGTCATCCCTGAGGTATGTCTCATCTAATTACAGCTCCGAACAACCTTCTGTTCGTCTCTCTCAACCTCGATCACTGTTTTCCGTTGTCTGCACAGGACACAACAAGGTGCGGGTGAAGCCTGTGCATGGGTGAGTATTACGATACTCAGTAGGGACCCTGAGACCCCCGAAGGTCTCTCAGAATCAACTAAGGATAAATCACAGTAGTAAGAATACAATAACAAAGTATCATCCAACCTTACTTAGGTATAATCCCATACATATACCTAAGTAATCAAATACAAATCGACTCCAACTCTTGAGCCCAAGCATAACTCGTTCCACAAAGGAAGAAAGATAACTCGTTGATAACAACACAGAGTCAAGGCTCAGCTCACACAGGTATACAAATTATGTAGAGAGATAGAGATGATTAGATGTAACCACTGAATCATCTACTCTGTCAAACCCACGTAGGATCCTGGTATAGTAATCAGAGCTGTCGAACCCATGTAAGATCCTGGAACTGTAATCAGAGCTGTCGAGCCCACGTAGGATCCTGTAATAGTATTTGGAGCTGTCGAACCCACATAGGATCCTGGAACAGTAGTCGGTCCTGTCGAACCCATGTAGGATCCCTTTATCACAATGCATCAAGCCACAGGGTTACGCACAAAGCACGCTTGATTCTGGGAGGGTCTTCTCCTCAAGCCAAGTTTCTATACATAAACTTCCACGAATTCCCAAGTTGATATATCCAAAAGATCTATCTTTCCATAATAAACCCAATGCGACAGACAGCGCGTCAATTAGACGCCTGGTCTGAGAGTTATTGGCATTTCCGTTTCGAGGGTCCGGTTGGATTTACGTTCGATCTAACCCGGCCATACCCCAACTGCATCCAAACCTCAAGTGGGGTATAAAAAAAAGATCTGTCTCCCTCCAAGGTTTCCGTCTCCGCAGATGGTTCGTCAATCGGACGCACGTAGCTCAAGTTACGGGCAAAAGAGTGGAAACAAGTCAAAGCGGGTCCGGGTCCGGTCTGCCCTAGTCGGACCGACCTGACCCGACCGACCCAGCCCGACCTAGCCTGACCCAGGTTCAGACTAGGGTTCGAACCGGAACACGGGGGCGGCCCGACCCACGCTGGGTCCGGCCCGCGCTAAGCCCGCGGTTGGCGGTCCCCGTGGGGTCCGCCCTAGCCGCGTCCAGGGGGGAGGTCGTGCCCCCTGGAGTCCCGAACGACTTATTCATTCTGGCGGTTCAGATCCGGCACCACGTGGCGCCAGTCCGTGTCACGCGGGACCCACGCTGCGGGTCCCCCTATTATCGGCTGGCCGAGTGACCAGCCGCCCCTCGCACGGCGCAGTTGCGCCGCGCCTCTGGCGGCCGACAGAACTGGTCGCCCGTACTTTGTTGTCGCGGCCTTGGTCGTGGCCCCTCGCTCCTCCACGCGGCGCGCGATGCGTTGCGCCTTCCACGACAACCCAGTGGCCTGAGCTGCCGGTTTTCTTCACGGCCGGCGTTGCGCTGGCCTCCGCTGCACCATCGCGGCCCATCGGCCGCGACCCACTTCTCTGGTGGCACGGTTGTGCTGCCACCATCCACGCGGCCGGTTAGAATGCCGACCACCCTTCCCTTCGTCGTCGGTGTCGTTCGCCGGTTCGACCGCTGGTGAGCATTCCGTGGTCACCGGATGAGTTCTGGTGGCCCGATTCTCATTCTGGAAGTAGTCGCGCACTCCTTGGGACGTCGCCTTCGATCCACAACCATCGTTGACGAAAATCACTAAACCCGGACATGTGCTGCGTTTAGCGTCAAAATCCACAAAGTAAGGCGGAGGGGTCGGGCCGTGTTTGTTCAGCCCGCACCCTCCGTGTTAGAGTGATAGCATGCGGCTTCGAATCTTAATCCACGAAGGAAAACGATGAACGAGAAACAAATAACAAAGCTCGAACCCCTACCTCATATTCGTTGACGTCGAGAAAGAAGATGAAGAAGTCGAGGATGACGTTGTCAGCGTTCTTCAAGGATGGTGCTTCCTCCCTTATTTCGGTAGGAGATCAAAGAAGAAAAAGATGTTCGTCATTGGCAGAAGAAGAGTTCTTCCTCCAAGGTTTCCTCCAACATCCAAAACACCAATTCCTGCAACTCCCAAGGGAGGGGAACAAACACAACCATTTGAGGAGTCTCCCCTTAATCACTTCATTTAATGAAGGAGTGGGGGTTGGCAAGAAATAAAGTGGGGGTTTAGTTCGGGTGGACCCCACTTTAATTCAAAAAGATTTGAATAAAATAAAATTTAAGTTTAAACAATTTTATTTTATTACACCTATTTTTTTATCCTCCATGAAAGGTTGGAAAATCAACTTCCGTTCACGACCAAACGCAGCTGAGGTGAAGGTCCCCTTAAGCAATCACCGGCGCTGCGATTTCAACGCTGCCCTCAGATTTCAATTTCGAGCACCGGGCTTAATGATGGTGGCCTCCATTATTTTGGCCCCGTTTTCAGGAACATCCAGTCTCTCAGTAAAAGCTTAACAACCTACTCCTGCTCCTTCTCCTTTATTAAAAGGGGTGGAAACGAAGCAGCCCATCACCTGGCATCTTTCAACACATCTGGCGTGAATCATCTTTGGCTTGATCACTTTCCTTCTTGGTTGCATGAATGTGTAACTTCTGACCTTTTTGATTAATATAACATCTTCCTTTGTCAAAAAAACGTACTCAGAAACTTCAAAAAAATATTCCGGGCACTCCGGGCCTTGGAATTATGGGTCGTTAGAAACCGCAGACTCAGAATAGTTCTATATAATTTTAAAAAAAATTACATGGATTTTCGGGTCTTTACAGATGCGAGGTTGGGTGCATTGGCCATTGGCGATTACCACCTCTCATTGCCAACTGGGATGATTTTGGTTTTACATAACTGTTATTATGTGCCTAGTGTTACAAAAAACATAATTTATCTATCATGTTTGGATATGGATGGATTTATTTTCAAGTTTTGAAATAAGGGTTGCTTCTTTTATAAGAACAACATATGTTATAGTATGACACATTTAAATAATGGTTTGTATGTATTAAATTACAAAAATCAAGTGTTGACAATCGATAACGAAACAAACTCAAATGACTTATACATCACCCAGTTGTGGCATCTCCGTCTCGGTCATGTAAATGAGAAGCGTTTGACAAATCTCTGCCAAGATGGCTATTTAGACTCTACTGAGCTAAAACCACTTGATAGATGTCACACTTTTTTACAAGGTAAAATGACCAAACTGCCTTTCGGTGGACAGGGTGAGAGGGCCACAAAGTTTTTAGGATTGGTGCACATAGATGTGTGTTGATAATTTCCAGTAGAAGCTAGAGGTGGATATTCTTACTTCATTAATTTTACTGGTGATTTGAGTAGATATCGCTATGTCTACTTAATGAGGTATAAGTCAGAATTCTTAGAGAAATTTAAGGAATTCAGGAATGAAGTAGAAAATCAGCTTGGTAAGAAGATAAAGAAGCTTCGATTGGATTGAGGTGGAGAATATCTGAACCAAGAGTTCATTGTTCTTTTATGGAAGTCTGAGATTCTATCTCAGCTCACTCCTCCTTATACACCACATTGGAATGGTGTTAGTGAAAGGAGTAACTGCACCTTGTTGGACATAGTGAGGTCGATGATGAGTCATGCAGTTCTTCTATTATCCTTTTGGGGATATGAATTACAGACTGCTGCATACACATTAGACCGAGTACCAACTAAGGAGACAAATGAAATTCCCTCCGAGTTATGGAATGAAAAGAAACCCATTTCGTTGCACACACGTGTATAGGGATGTGAGATATTTGTTAAGTCCTTATTAGGCAACAAACTAGTAACTCGGGGCACGAAGTGTATCTTTATAGGATATCCCAAGAAAGTGAAAGAATATTACCTATATAACCTTTCAGACAAGAAAGTGATTGTCGTCAGACAAGCCGTTTTTATTGAGAGGGAGCACATCCTCAAAAAGGATAGTGGGAGCAAGATTGACTTCGACGAAGTTGATGCTCAAGATACACAAGAGTTGGTACAAGAACAAGTTCCATAGGTCCCCGTGGAAGAGGTTCCAGAAACACAAGTATTACGTAGTAGCTCAAGGGAGGTAAGGGAACCAGAGAGATTTGGTTTCCTAGTCACCGAGGATGGTGAATCATTATTGTTAGACAATGATGAACATCTCTCCTAGTAGAATGCTCAAAAGCTGCAAGATGGATAGAATCTATGAATTCTGAGATGAATTCCATGTATCATAACCAAGTCTGGGTTCTGGTCGATGAGCCAGTTGATGTAAAGCATGTTGGATGAAAATGGGTATTCAAAAGAAAACTGGACATGGAAGGTCAAGTTAGCACCTATAAAGCAAGCTAGTGGCTAAAGGATTCAGACAACGTCAAAGAATTGACTATGATGAAACCTTCTCACCAGTTTCCATGTTTAAATCCATAAGAATCATACTTGCCATAGCAGCTTACCATGACTACTTGATTTAGAAAATGGATGTCAAAACAAAATTCCTTAACATGAACCTTCAGGTTGATGCCTATATGACACAACCAAAAGGGTTTGTGATACCAGGTGAAGCCAAACAGGTTTGCAAGTTGCAGAAATCCATTTACGGATTAAAGTAAGCATCTAGGTCATAGAACATTCGATTTGATAAATCCATAAAGGAATTTGGTTTCATTAAGAACTAATGTGAGCCATGTGTTTATAAGCGGTTTAATGGGAATGCGGTCGTTATCCTAGTAGTATATGTTGATGAAATATTGCGTATTGGAAATGATGTACCAGTCTTACAGTCAGTTAAAGACTTGTTGAACAAGTGTTTCTCTATGAAGGACTTGGGTGAAACAACTTACATTCTAGGGATCAAGATCATTCATGATAGATCCAAGAGGCTACTTGGACTAAGTCAGAGTACATATATTGACCAGATATTAAAGAGATTTAGTATGAAATAAATCCAAGATGGTATTGGTTCCAGTGTCACATGGACTACATATTTTTAAGAAAATTTTTTCTCAGACACAACAAAAGAAAGATGGAATGATTAAGATTCCATATGCTTCGGCTCTAGGATCCATCATGTACGTCATGTTATGTACTAGGCTTGATGTTGCCTATGCACTGAGCATGGTAGACAGATATCAAGCAGATCCAGGAGAACAACATTGGACTGATGTAAAGACTATCCTTAAGTATCTGAGAACTAAGGATATGTTCTTAGTGTATGGAGGAGATGAGGAGCTTGTCATCAGAGGGTATGCTGATGCTGGATTTCAGATAGATCAGAACGATCTGAAGTTGCAATCTGGATATGTTTTCTGTCTCAATAGAGGAGCTGTGAGCTGGAAGAGTTCAAAGCAACCAGTTGTCGCCGATTCTACAACGGAGTCCGAATATATAGCGGTATCTGATGCAGCCAAGGAAGCCGTCTGGATTCGGGACTTTGTCCAGGAGCTTCATGTGGTTCCTAGCAGTAAAGATCATATCACATTGTATTGTGATAATACTACAGTGGTGGTTCTTGCAAAAGAACCAAAATCACATCAACAGACAAAGCACATACTTTGTAAGTATCACCTCTTGAGGGATTTCTACCAAAGAGGTAAAGTTGCAGTGAACATAATGTCCACAGAAAAGAACGTGGCGAACCCCATGACTAAAAGCCTATCTCAGCAGAAGCATGAATATCATGTGAGAGCTAGCGGGTTAAAAGTTGTTAGTAGTTGACTCTAGTCCAAGTGAGAGTCTTTTGGAGTTGGTGGCCTAGAATCAAATACTTTGTACTTTATTCATTAATAAATACTGTTGTATTAAAGGGTCATAGTGGATCCCTGCTATGATGAGAACTCAGAAGTGCCATAACACTGTTCTTGAATATATGTTATATGGCCGGATGATGTTATTTGAGGGACACAAATAATACAGGTCATTAGGGGTGAGGACTCATAAAACTTTGAGGCACCTTTTCATGGTGTGCACCTTGGTAATATCTGGGAGGATATTATGAGAACGAGACCCGCCAGTAGGAAATCCACATTTCATAATGTCATTGGATGTTCCTATCTGCGAATGTTTGTATTGGCCCTTAGACTTTAAGATTATTATTAATGGGTATTACAACTCACGCACTTAGATATATTGACGAAAACTGTGATGACACACTGTTCGCATCGAGGTAGGATACGTTGGGTGCGTCACTAGTGATACTGCATTAATAGATAATGGGAGAAAGGATTTGTCCCTTCTGTTCCATAACGGAAGTAGATATCTCAGGCCCTTTGATGGAATTTGATAGTCTAAATAAATCTATGGCCATGATGAGGAATGAGCAAGTTCAATTCTGAAAAGTCAAAGAAAGAATAATCAAGCACATGAGTTGATGACACTAGCATGCAACCCGCTTGATTTGAGATATCGAGACAAAGAGATTACATTACACGGTAAGCGTTCATAGGAGGTGACACGTCATTGTGGAGTTAACTTCTTTCTCTATGGGTGCCTTGGCGTGTTGTTAGACGCTAACCTTGGACTTTAGGCAGGCTCCGCCTATGCCACGGAGAAATAGGCCTAGAGGGTCGCACACTAAGTATGTCCAAGTATCTCAGTTAAATATTAATTTAACAAGTTGAATAAATATTATTCCCGACTGTGGTTTAATAATTATTCAAGAATGTCTGATCGCATTTATTTCGACACTAGTTATTCGAGAGAATATATTATGGGTGAAATAATATATTTATTAACGAGTAATGCAGTGATATTTATTTGAGAAATAAATAGTCATTATTCAAGGTCTAATAAATGTGGTGGAGTAAATAAAGAAAAATGGAAAAACAAAAGTACATGCCGTGTATTTTTTCTGGGAATTTATGAGAAATTATATTATTTATTTAATTAAATAATATTAGGTGTAATTAGCTGGGCGCATGTCATATAATAATAATAGTCAACTGTTATTATTTGACATGGGGTATTACTAAGAATTAAATGAAATGAATAAATGCTTTCGGGTAATTAATTCATTTTATTATTCTATGTAATTAAAAATCCCAATTATATATTTCTCATTAGCCTAGCCATTTTTTGGGGTTGTGCACAACGGATTTGGAAAAACTCTCAAGCAAAGAGAGAATTCTTTTTCCACCAAGAACGCTCTCAAACTTTAAGATAGAGATCCACCTCCACCGGATCAAGGCAATCGAAGGTGGACATCGCAAATGAAGACTCTTCCACGCTAGCACCGAGAGATCCCTTCGGCGATGTCTAGAGATACGTGGAGCATGTGTGGATCACCGCTAGAGAGATCCCACACTTGGATTCTATGACGCAACGACGTATCACATCGAATCGTGATCGGAAACATCAACGGAGAAAAAAATTCATCAAGGTAATTCTTATCAATTAATTAAATTAATTATAACCAACATATGATGATCATATTTATGGTTTCAGGACTACCCTCTTTCTTTTCGTTCTTAGTTCTATTTCGAAGATCCAACGTTTTATTATCGTGAAAGATCATGGATTGATCGTTGTTAACGTTAAAATTAAAGTTGGGTACACCCACCAACGTCCTTCCACTGCGCCCAAAACCTACATGTGACACGTCCCAAACGACTCATGGATCGTTGTCCTAAAGTATCAAAACAATCGGAATGTTTTCACTCAGTTTTGAGTATGTCGGTTGTTTTTTTTATTAAAATTAATGTCAGTTTTGAATAAAAATACGCATTTGGAGTCATATCGGTCACACCGTGCGTCGGATTGAGGTGCATCTGATTCCTACACGTCACAAATGATGTATGAATCGTTGTCTTAAAGTACCAAAACAATCGGAATGTGTTTGCTTGATTTTGAGTACATCAATTATTTTTTTTACTAAAATTAATGTCAATTTTGAATAAAAAAGATGCATTTGGAGTCATACCGATCACACCTTGCGTCAGATACTCGGTTTTAAGTATGTGAATTGTTTTTTTGGTTAACATTAATGTAACTTTTGAATAAAAAAGACGAACTTAGAGTCACACCGGTCACACCGTGCATTGGATTGAGATGCGGCTGATCCCTACACATCACAAATGACGTATGGATCGTTTTTCTAAAGTAATAAAACAATTCGAATGTGTGCTCGGTTTTGAGTATGTCATTTGTTTTTTTACTAAAATTAATTCAATTTTGAATAAAAAAGACGCATTTGGAGTCATACTAGTCACATCGTGCGTCGGATTGATGCGCGGTTGAATGTTACACGTCCCAAATGACTCATGGATCCTTGTCATAAAGTATCAAAACAATCAGAATGTATTTGGTCTGTTTTGAGTATGTCTATTTTTTTTATTAAAATTAATGTCAGTTTTGAACAAAAAAATGCACTTGTCATACCGGTCACACCGTGCATCGGATTGGGGTGCGGCTGATCCCTACACATCACAAATGATGTATGAATTATTGTCTTAAAGTATCAAAATAATTTGAATGTGTTTGCTCGGTTTTGTTTATGTCAATTGTTTTCTTACTAAAATTAATGTCAATTTTGAATAGAAAAATGTATTTGGAGTCATATCGGTGACATCGTGCGTTGAATTGAGGCGTGGCTGAATGATACACGTCCCAAATGACTCAAGGATCATTGTCTTAAAGTATCAAAACAATCAGAATGTGTTTGCTTAGTTTTGAGTATGACAATTGTTTTTTTTTTATTAGAATTAATGTCAGTTTTGAATAAAAAGACGCACTTGAAGTCATACCGGTCACATCGTGCGGCGGATTGAGATGCGACTGATCCCTAAACGTCACAAATGACGTATGGATCATTGTTCTAAAGTACTAAAACAGTATTTGCTCGATTGTGAGTATGCCACGTGTGTTTTTTTACTAAAATGTGATTTTAAACTGGAAATACGCACAATATTTTTTATCTTAAATGGCAAGTGTTGTGCACATTTAAACAATTGTTTGCAACCCGGCGCTTCTTATCCTCCTCCTCCTCGGTCTCTACCTCGGTTTCCAACTCAGTCTTCGGCTGCCCCGACAAAGGGGCGGGATTTGTCGGCCAGAGGATCGTCATCGGCGGATTGGTGACATCCTCCAAGGCATTCATCCCCAAGGAGCCATCCGCGGTGGTGGCTGCGGCGGTGGAGAAGCCCCTCGGACCCATCGTCCGCCCGAACCCCAATAAGGATCTTTCCTGCGCTGAAATTCTCCAGACTTCAATACCCCTCACCCGCTCCATCTTCTGCATCTTTGGCATTAACGCCCAGACTCCTCCGGAAAAGCCGGAGCGGAGGACGGTCCCTCGGCCAACACCGCCGCCCACCGCCGTTTTGCAAATCGGCGATGGCTCCTGCGTTCCATGCCTTCACGTGGTAGTAGAGCCGTCGGTGTCTCCGGCGGAGCAACTCATGGCCACCGGGACGTGCGTCCTGGTAAGGGTGTGGTGGTGAGGCCACCTCCGGACGGGAAACATGAGATTCAGCTCATAGCAGGGAAGGTTTTGCACATCGGAATGGTGGATGTGGGCGTACCCCCACTCCAAGAAACGCCTGCCGCTGGAAAGCCTGAGGGATTGGCTCCATCTCCACCACAGGACTCGAACGGTAAACCATCGAGTTCTTTAGAGTCACCCCATTTAATTCATATTCATGGCTTCATGGCTGCAGGGCTGCAGGGCTGAGATATATATATATAGGTGGCAGCGATAATGAGGATTCGCGCGGCCCTGGCGGCTGCAACCAATACATTTCTCCAAAGCCACGGCTTCCTTTGCGTGCACGTCCCCGTCCTTACGACCACCGACACCGCCCCGCCGTCCGACAAGTTTCGGGTGGCTGCCACCTCCTCGCCTGCACCCAGGGAGAAGAGGATCCTCACAGAAGAACTGAAGCTAACTGACAATCAGATGGAGCAAAGGGGATCCAAGACGGAAGCCGTCGGGCTGCTTAGAAGACTATTTTGAACGGCCGATGTTCCTGACATTCTCCAGGTGGCTGCACCTCGAGAGCTACGCCTGCGCGTTAGGGAACATGTACTCGTTTGGGCCCAGATTCCAGCGACCCGCCCGTGGTTCTGAGAACCAAGCCACCGAGACGTGGATGCTGGATATCGAAATGCCATTTGCACCAGCTGGGAGTTTTTTTTTTTTTTTTTTACATTTTTTCAAAAAAAAAAATTTTAAATACGACCAGGTTTAAAATATTTTTTTTTTACATCCCAAAAGCGGCACACCATGTGCCGCCTTCTGTTCAGTTTCCGCCGGGCCAAAGGCGGTTTTCCAGAAACCGCCTTGCGCCATTGGGGAAACTAATGCCGGCACACCAGTGTCCGCCTTTCGATTTTTTTTCTACGAAAGGCGGCTTTGGAAGAGCCGCCTTCGCCAAAAATATCCCTATAAAAGGGAGCCGTCTCACCCATCCTTCCTCACTCACAAATCCCTCTTCTCTCTAAAATTTTGAGAGCTTCTCTCTCTAAGTTGAGTTTTCCTTCGTGGTGCTTCCAGAGACGCAAGGAGTACAAGATTTTTGTATCAAACTTCATTTAGAGGTATTTTTTTATTTTAAAGTTATTTATTTATTTAATTGTAATTAGTTAATTTTAAATATTGAAGTATGTAGTAGTAGTTATTTAAAGAAAAGAAATAAATAGTTATATTATTAATGTT
Organism: Viscum album; assembly: GCA_963277665.1. Classification (NCBI taxonomy): domain Eukaryota; kingdom Viridiplantae; phylum Streptophyta; class Magnoliopsida; order Santalales; family Viscaceae; genus Viscum; species Viscum album. The sequence continues at coordinate 79,447,959 of OY728166.1, forward strand.
TTAATTAGTTAATATTTAATGTTAGATTAAGGTATATGTAATTTAATATTATTAATGAATGATGATGAGGGATAAATTATTTAATGTTAGATTAAAGTATGTATAATATAATATTATTAATGAATGATAATTAGGGATAATAATAATTTATTAATATTTTAGAGATAATCATAAACTAATTAAATGATGATTAAGGAATAATTAAGTCATGATTAAAGGGGTAATTAACCATGGATGATTAATTAAGGAATGTTTAAGGGGTGATTAAGTGATGATTAAGGGATGATTAAGGGGTCATTAAGGTAATTAAGGAATGATTAATTGATGATTAAGGGGTAATTAAGGAGTGATTAAGGGGTGATTAACTAATGATTAAGGGGTAATTAAGGAATGATTAAGTGATGATTAAGGGGTGATTAAGGGGTGATTATGGGGTGATTAAGGGGTAATTAAGGGATGTTTTAGGGGCGATTAAGTAACGATTAAGGGGTGATTAACTAACGATTATGGGGTGATTAAGTTGTCATTAACTAATGATTAAGGAATGATTAGGGGATGGTTAAGGGGTAATTAAGGAATGTTTAAGGGGTGATTAAGGGGTAATTAAAGAATGTTTAAGGGGTGATTAACTAACGATTAAGGGGGTGATTAAGGAATGTTTAAGGGGTGATTAAGGGGTAATTAAGGAATGTTTAAGGGGTGATTAACTAACGATTAAGGGGGTGATTAAGGGGTCATTAACTAATTAAGGGGTAACTAAGGAATGGAGGGGTAATTAAGGAGTGATTAAGGGGTTAAGGGGATGATTAAGGGGTAATTAAGGAATGATTAAGTGATGATTAAGGGGTAATTAAGGAATGTTTAAGGGGTGATTAACGAACGATTAAGGGGTGATTAGCTAACGATTAAGGGGTGATTAAGGGGTCATTAACTAATGATTAAGGAATGATTAGGGGATGGTTAAGGGGTAATTAAGGAATGTTTACGTGATGATTAAGGGGTAATTAAGGAATGTTTAAGGGGTGATTAACTAACGATTAAGGAATGATTAGGGGATGATTATGGGGTAATTAATGAATGTTTAAGGGGTGATTAACTAACGATTAATGGGTGATTAAGGGGTGATTAACTAACGATTAATGGGTGATTAAGGGGTGATTAACTAGGGATGATTAGGGGATGATTAAGGGTTCATTAACTAACAATTAAGGGGTCATTAACTAACAATTAAGGGATGATTAAGGGGTCATTAAGTAAAGATTAAGGGATGATTAAGTGGTGAATGACCAACTCCTAACTGATTATCCAGCACTTATGTAGTGATTAACCAGCACTTAAGTAGTGATTAACCAGCACTTAAGTAGTGATTAACCAGCACTTAAGTAGTGACCGACACTTAAGTAGTGATTAACCAGCACTGTAATGAATCTTATTTTTTATAGATCATTGAACATATCTTTAGAAAAGTTTAAAATTGTTCTACAAAACATTAGTGGCTTAATTTAGGAAGGTTTTAAAATTTTTTTGTCATGAAAGTTTATATCGTTATCTAAGCAATTAAATCTCTGTCTGGATACTACAAGTGGATGTGGCTCTGGCACAGTTGTACCTAGGGGTGAAAGCCCCGACAAGGAGTTTCGGGCATGACTTGGGGTATCCTGGTACACGACAACGGGCCTTGATGCACTCCTGGTTTGACACTCCCGGGGGATATGCTTTAGATGATTGATATTTACTTCATGAAGTACTAAAATACCTTTAAGAAGATAAAAAATGTTATTTAACATGTAACAAAACATTATTGACGTATTCAGTGATCAGTAAACATTTTTCATGTAGAGAGACATGTTTGCTTGTGTTTACTGCTATGGAAAGGTTATTCAAACCGAGCAAGGAGCTTCTTATAGTATACAACCAACATCTATGGTTAACACATCTGATTGTGTTACCATAACTGATCTTCAAGATAGAATTCGTGGTTGCTTAAATCTCGGTCCTCATTAAGAGATAAAGTCTATTAGTTATAGACATTTGCAATTCCCTGCCACGTTATGGAATCTTGCTTGTCCATTGGCTGCTGATGAGCACTGGGTCCAAGCGGGAACTTTATTTTCCCAATGGTCTGATGGTGCAATGATGGAGTTATATGTTGAAGTTTCTAATGTACAACAACATCAAAATGTTCGAAGTCGTAGACATGCACAAATAGTTGTTGAAGAAGCTTCATCCCAATAAATTGAGGATGTTCGCCCTGTTGTGGAGGAGGAAAACTTAGATGATCTTCCAGATTTACATATAAATCATTCTTCAGATGAGGAATTTAATTATGATGGAACAGACGGAGAAGACAATGATGATGGGGAGGGAAATGGAGATGGGGAGGGAGCTGGAGAAGATAAGGTAGTAGTTTCTCGAAATAGAGTAGTTCAAGAACATTCTCGACCAACATTAAATCATCCACCACCCTTTGAATCTTGGTCTGAAGCAATGGAACGTGTACCTGAATTCGACAACAATGTTCTGACACCTGCAACAGAGTTTCCTGGAGTTATAGTGGATAGGTTTAGTGAGTTGGACAAAACATTATATAATGGAAGGGATTTTCCAAGTAAGGATGCGTTGAAGAGCTTCTTAAAAAGATTTAATATTGAGAGGCATTGTAGATATGTAGTTGAGGCATCATGTCGAAAAAAATACGTCATACGGTGTGATAAATTTGATGAAGACTGTAGATTCCGGTTGAGGGCGATTCCAGACATTGCATTTGGTGGATGGAGAATTTCAAAGATTGAGGCAGCTCATTCTTGTGTTCATCCAAACTTGACACAAGATCATACTGCTTTGGATGCCAAATTTGTGTCAACTGTTATCGTTGAGATGATTAGGACCTATCAAGATGTTCCTATAGCCCTTGTGCAAGAGAGGATACTTCAAACTTTCGGTTATAATATTTCTTATAACAAGGCATGGATAGCGAAACAAAAGGCAATTGTGAAGGTCTACGGTGATTGGGATGACTCATATCAGGTGTTGCCGCAATTATTATCCATGCTGAGCCACAAAAACCATGTTGTCTACCATATAAATACGAAGGAACATGTGTTTGAAGATAATCGATTGGATCAATATCGTGTTCAATTTCATCGGTTATTCTGGGCATTCATCCCATGTATTTCCGCATTTCATTTCAGTAAACAGTTCATACAAATTGATGGAACATTTCTATCTGGAAAGTATAAGGGCATATTATTGATTGTAGCAACCCAAGATGGGAACTGTTCACCACTTCCGCTTGCATTTGCAATAGTGGAGAAGGAAAACTATGAATCTTGGAGATGGTTTTTGGCATGCATCAGTAACCATTTCACACACATTCGAGGTGTCTGTTTGATATCTGATCGACATAGGGCAATCAATGAGGCAATCAATGCGGATCCTGATTCATGGAGGCCCCCAAATGCACATCATCGATACTGCATCAGACACATTGCTAGTAACATGCGCAAAACCTTCCATAATGAGGATATTAAGAATGCAATCATGAGGCTTGGTAAGCAATGTTGTCATTGATGTTTACTATTTTAATGTAAATAAAAATTTAATTTCTATGACTTGTGATCATATTTATGTAGCATATGAGTCAGATCAACGAAGGTTTGAGGCGCTTTACGAAGAAATCCGCAAGGCTAACCAAGAAGTGTATGATTATATGATGAAGATTCCAAAAGAGAAATGGACACTGGCCTATGATGGGGGGAAGAGGTACGAACACATGACCACAAACATTGTGGAGTGTATAAATGGAATCTTCAAGGGGATTCACAAGCTACCAATTACTGCCCTAGTTTAGGAGACATTTTATCATTGTGTCAAGTACTTCATTGATAGACAAAAACTGGCCTCAGATGGGATTCAATAGGGGCTAAGATTTGGAAAAAACTTTCAATGAGATATTGACAAGAACATTGAAGAAGCTTCCAGTTATCGAGTGTGTCTATTCCGTCGGGAAGACTCAACATTTGAAGTTCAAGAGTATTGTAACCCCATTACAGGTAACAACGGTGAAAAATTAGTGGTACTTATAGAAGCAAAACAATGTCAGTGTGGAAAGTTTCAGGCATTAAGGTTTCCATGCGCACATGTCATCGCAGCATGTGTGTCTGTGAACATATCATGGGAAGCTTATGTTGATCCAGTATACCGATTGGAGGCCATTGCTAACTGTTATGCTGCGCCATGGATGCCTGTTGGGGAGTTTCGATATTTTCCAATGCCTGAAGACCAGCCCATACTGATTTCTGACATCAGTAGATTACGACCACGGGGAAGACCGAAGACCAATAGGATATGAAATGAGATGGATTGGCCTCAAGAACAAGGGAAAAGGTTGAGATGTCATCTATGTCATCAAGAAGGGCATAACCGGAAATGATGTCCTAACATTTCTGGATCGAGTTCACACACTCATCCACAATGATGTGTTGTATCCAACATGATCTTTTCATGTAGTCAGTTATATGTTGTTAATATCAGAGATGAACTTTTTAATAATTGTTTCACATTTCCAATAAGCAGCTTCTCTCCTTCTAATAACGAACCTCTGTATTCAAAAATTTTAAATCCATTAATCTGAACGTAATCTTAGAGAACAAAAACATTATTAAAAAAAGGTTATTTGTCATCGAAGACAAAAATTATTAAAACATTTATCATAAAGGATCTTTATAAATCATACATAACTGGGATAAAATGTTTATATATATAAATGTATGACACCATATCTTAATAAACATAATTTTCATGGTAAAAACATATATAAAGACATGATAGATAAATGTTCTCCAAAATATGACCACATTCCCTTAACTTTTTCTAAAAAAAACATCACATATCGTTCATTATACCAATCATAACATTATATTAAATTTAACATTATATTTATATTTTATAGTGAAGACTAATTTCCTTTTCTGGCTTCCAGATGGATGATATTCCACTCCTCACCGAGCAGCATAGGCATGTTTCTCGTGATGTGATAGAGGGTCGGGATGTTTGACGGATTAGGGTGCGGCGAGCACACCATTTTCGACACATGGCGCCTCCAGCTGCTATTATACCATACTTACATCGTGCTGGCTTCTATGGAATTGTCGTTTCTGATTTCACTTACACTAATCATCCCCTTATTGCTTCCTTGGTCTAGAGATGGAGACCAGAGACTCACACATTCCACTTGCCAGAGGGAGAGATGACTATCACCTTAGAGGATGTGGCAGTGCTACTCGGTCTTCCTATTCAGGGAGATGCAGTTATTGGACCCACCAGTGGAGATTGGGCTGAGCTGGCAAAGAGATTATTAGGTGTCGATATTTTGGCTAATCATACTGCTACAGATGGTGGGTCCATATCTTGCTTTTCAGTTTTCACATTTACCTGTTGATGCTGATGAGCAGACCATCATGTGTTATGCTCGGGCATATATCTTACGAATTATTGGAGGTAAATTGTATTCATATCACTCAGGTGTGCATGTGCACATGATATATCTTAGTTTACTGGAGGACTTTGATCGGATCGGGAGATACAGTTGGGGATCTGCATGTTTGGCCTACACTCATAGAGCATTATGTACGACATGCCGCTCAGATCACACAGATCTCGGAGGATGTGTCGTCCTTATATAGTTGTGGGAATGGGAGCGCATCCCTATCCTCACCCCTGTTACTGTTGGTTAGAGGCTTCCTATAGATGTGCTACAGGATGCTCCACGTGGACTATGGTATGATCCGTCATATTTATTTGTTTCTGATTGTATTATGATTTATTATATTTAATTTCTGATTATTTATCACTTTCAATGTTGTATTTGATAGGTGGAGTCAGGCACATCGTTTCGTCGATGCTCCGACCCATAATTTGGCTGCATATCGTCTCATGTTGGAAAATTTACTACCTGAAAGCGTAAGTATATATCATCATTTTTGTTTTTTGTTAAAAAATTTCTCTGATGAAATGTCACATGTCATTACAGATTCATTGGATGCCATACTGGTGTCTGGTTCAGGACTTACCTACATACTGTACTGCTGGACTTCATGAGGTTATGGATGTAGTGCCACTCATTCACTTTCATATTATTGAGTGGCACCAACCCGATAGAGTTATGCGTCAGTTTTGCTGTGTTCAGCTGATTCCACCTGCACCACGACAGTTACCAGTGCTTCATGGATTGAAGCTCACGGGGAGACAGTATGTCAATTGGCGATGACGACATGCCCAATATGTCTCCATCTGGGACAATCGAGTAGAGCATCATATCACAGGTGTATGTACGATGTGATTCTACCTATCAGATCAGGTAGAGTATGATCCATGGTATAGAATGAAGTCTATATTGTATCTGACTCAGCACGAGAGAGGGATTCAGGATCTGGTAAGTCAATAAATTTCACATAATATATTTATTACACTATTTTATAAATCATTTTGAATCTCTGTACAACATACCAGACTACGACGACTATGTTGCATGACTGATCCAGAGGAGGAGGAGGTTGCTAGTTTATCTGTGATCCATGCTGCTTTGGAGGAGATGATGCCGATTTGTCGATCTATTCATGATAGTATCATCCATCCTAGACCCTAGAGACATGATGTTCTTGCTCAGGAACATGGTGATCCTGTCCCAGGAGATGAGGGTCCTAATCAGGAACCTGCAGCAACAGCTGGTGCTGTTCCCCAGTGACGACAATGGTTACGGAGACCGCGTCCTCCTGCACATGAGCCCTCACCTGTTCTAGAGGCACAGGTCGGTGCTCTATCAGTCCAGCCTGACCCGTCTGGGTTTGTGCAGCAGGATACAGCATGGGATCTATCTTTTTTGACCGGATATCCACAGTATTCGCCAGATATTTATTTTCCAGGGATTTATCAGGGGTCATCTCCCATGCCGCCATCTTTCATACCAGATCCTTCACAACCTATATGGTTTCCCGAGGGTATGATGACAGCCCCTTCTACTTACGTAGTGGGAGAAGGATCTCGTGCACACGATGACATCCATCCGACACCTCCTTCCATGCAGACTATGACAGAGGATCCCGTGATTGATGTTCCAGTGCCCGAAGATCATCCCTCTCCAGGTCATCATACTCCATCCCAGCATGGAACATGTCGCTCTCGATATGGATGTACCATTCGCACACCACCTTGTGGGACAGAGCCTCAGCATAGACACTGACATTACTTCTTCATGTAAATGTTTTCTATTTATTAAAAAGAGTGCATTACTTTTACTCTAAAATAATTTCTTAAAAATTATCGATGACACATAATTTACAAGATTTCAAAAACACCTATGTGAAACTTCATAATGGTTCAAGTACGTGACTTTGAAAGCTTATAAAATATAAACAATAAGACCGATATGAATGAAAATTAAAATATGAATTAAACATATAGGAGATAGTTGAAAACAAAATGAATTTTTAAGAAATGTTGATGATAAATTATTTAAAAGGTTTCAAAACAACCTTCCAGAAACTCAAAAATGTTTCAAGTAAGTGATTTTGAATGTGCAATGCTATGAAAAACCTTTAGATGAAATGTGTCAGTTCCCCACTAGATGTGCATGTTCCTCCAACATTTTTAGGCTAGAGATAATCCACCTTAAGTTCCACATAGCCTTATGACTTCCATGGATTAATGTCAAACACTTCATTCCATTTTTTTACTTTATGGGAAGTAAAACTCATTCCTTTGAATATGCACATTACTATGAACATATAAAATCATCATTTTGCAAGAAAAACTACTAATCTCATGTTCACTGAAATACCCCTTAACGTAAGAATGATACAAATAGTGTAAGTACACAATAGAAAGATTCCAATCCATTTTGACTGGGCTATGTGGAATAATTGGTGTTTTCATCTGATTAATAATTTAAAAGGTTTCAAAACCACCTTTCTGAAACTCAAAAATGTTTCAAGTAAGTGACTCTGAAAGCCTATAAAATATAAACCATAAGATCTATTGAAATGAAACTTAAAAGATGGATTAAACATATAATAAGTAATTGAAAATAAAAACCATTTCTTAAAAATTGTTGATGAAATACAATTATAATCTTTCAAAAACACTTCTTGCAACTCAAAAATATTTCAGATATGATAATTTGAAAGCCTATAAAATATAAACTTAAAGACTCATATAAATGAAACTTAGAACATAGATTAAACATATAAGAAGTAGTAGAAAAGTAATTAGTTAATTCTGGTGAGGGGGAAAACTATTAGACCCTAGAATTGAAGGATAATGAGGATGACAAGGAAACATCAACCCCCACGCCCACCCCTTCCACCCATTCAACCAACTTCGGTAACTCCTATAGAAGTAGCTTTTCAAAGAAATGAAATGTCACACCACCACAGCTTCCTACATCCATATTAACCCCCCAATTCAGTTTCATTAAATGTGGACAGCCCCCATTTTTACCAAAGTCAATGATGCACTATTAAACCATCACTTTTCAACCCATGCCTCAAAAATACAAAATGCTTTGAGGGATGAGAAATGATTCGCCGCATTTTAGAACATTGAAATGCGTCGAATCATTTCTCATCCATCAAATCATTTTGTATTTTTGAGGCGGGGGTTGAAAGTGGTGGTTTAATAGTGCATCGTTGACTTTGGTAAAAATGGGGGTTGTCCACATTTAATGAAACTGAATTGGGGGGTTAATATGGATGTAGGAAGCTGTGGTGGTGTGACATTTCATTTTTTTGAAAATCTACTTCTATAGGAGTTACCGAAGTTGGTTGAATGGGTGGAAGGGGTGGCCGTGGGGGTTGATGTTTCCTTGTTATCCTCATTATCCTTCAATTCCAGGGTCTAACAGTTTTTCCCCTCACCAGAATTAACTAATTACTTTTCTACTACTTCCTATATGTTTAATCTATGTTCTAAGTTTCATTTATATGAGTCTTTAAGTTTATATTTTATAGGCTTTCAAAGTCTCTTATCTGAAATATTTTTGAGTTGCAAGAAGTGTTATTTAAAGCTTATAATTGTATTTCATCAACAATTTTTAAGAAATGGTTTTTATTTTCAATTACTTATTATATGTTTAATCCATCTTTTAAGTTTCATTTCAATAGATCTTATGGTTTATATTTTATAGGCATTCAAAGTCACTTACTTGAAACATTTTTGAGTTTCAGAAAGGTGGTTTTGAAACCTTTTAAATTATTAATCATATCAAAACACTAATGATTCCACATAGCCCAGTCAAAATGGATTGGAAGCTTGCTATTGGCTACTTACACTATTTATATCATTCTTACGTTAAGGGGTATTTCAGTGAACATGAGATTAGTAGTTTTTCTTGAAAAATTCTGATTTTATATGTTCATGGTAATGTGCATATTCAAAGGAATGAGGTTTTACTTCCCTATAAAGTAAAAAAATGGGATGAAGTGTTTGAAATTAATCCATGGAAGGCATAAGGCTATGTGGAACTTATGGTGGATTATCTCTAGCCTGAAAATTTTGAAGGAACATGCACATCTAGTGGGGAACTGACACATTTCATCTAAAGTTTTGTCATAGCATTGCACATTTCTAGAATCTCTCTTCCTGATGGTATAATACCTCCCTTCTCATATCACCTTTACAAGAAAAATTATCTAGAGCTTTTGTGGTTGATTTATACTCAGGGGCATGACAAAATTGCAAAGATGTTTCTATTGTGTGTAAAGCACATAACCTGGTTGAGGTTTTCATTGTCGGAATGCATCTGAATGCTACGAAAAAGTTAGAAAGACTAAGTTAAAATTAAAAATTTTATTAATTTTTTTTGTCCAAAGGCGGCACCTGGTGTGCCGCCTTTGTTCTTTAATTATGGGCAAAGGTGGCACACCAGGTGCTGCCTTTCTTCAGCGCTGAAATGCCCGAAAGGCGGCACATGGTGTGCCGCCTTTGGGATGTAAAAAAAAATATTTTAAACCTGGTCGTATTTTTAAATTTTTTTTTTAAAAAAAAATGTAAATAAAACTCCACAGCTGGAGGTAAGGATAAAAATGGGTTTCTGCCTTTTATTTTGAACTGTGTAACTGAAAAAGATGATGGCGTGAGTGGCTAGGGTGCGGTGAAGTGTGTGTGTGATCTTGTGGGGTTCATCTCCGACTGGGTGCGGGAGAATTACTCTGAGGACATGAAGTTTCTGTCGAAGCGTGCCCACAAGAGCTGTATCGGCCATCTGCAGTCAGTCATTGTGGCTTCGTTCGAGCGGATCTCTTACAGGGATGCGGTGGAGCATCTGAGGAAGGTAGTAGTGCTTAACATATAAATTTAAGGGTTTCTAGTTTCATCTGACATGATATGATAGGTTCCGGAGAAGACATTTGTTGGGAGCGGGATGGCATGGGGGGCTGCACTCACAGAAGAGCAGCTCGGGTACGTGTCCTCTCTGCATGTGCATGTGTTAGATTTTTTTTTACGTTTAAAAAAATCCAGAAAATGCTTAGGGAAAAAATATTTTTAAAAATGCACCTCAAAGGCGGCATCCGGGATGCCGCCTTTGTATTTCGGGGGCAAGGCGACATCCGCGATGCCGCCTTTGCGCTGCGGGTGAAAGGCGGCATCCGTGATTCCGTCTTTCTCCTAAAAAAAATCTTTTTTTTGAAAATTTTTATTTTTATTTTGTTTTGTTTTGTTTATATATATATATATATATAAACGAAACAAAAAAATTCAGCAGAATTTCTCTGCTATTGAAGATCCAACGCTACAGCCATTACAGCAGTCTGGATTCTGACAGAAACTCTTACCCAGGCCTCCCTTTTATAAGAGGGCTTGCCCTGAAAATCATTCTGCATTTTCGATTTGGGATTCAGGTTCTACCTTTACTGCGCAGTACATTCTACATTTCTGATGTGAGATTCTATTTCAAGTACGTGACTTTGAAATACAATAAAGTATAAACTATAAGGCCAATATAAATGAAATTTTAAACATTGATTAAACATATAATAAATAGTAGAAAACAAAAAGAATTTCCTCAAAAATGTTGATGAAAAATAATCTATAACCTTTCAAAACCGCCTACTTGAAACATAAAAATGTTTCAAGTACATGAATTTGAAAGACTGTAAAATATAAACTATAAAACGATTATAATTGAATCTTTAAACAATGATTAAAAATATAATAAATAGTTGAAAACAAAAGAAATTTCTAAAAAATGTTGATGAAAAGTAATTTATAAGCTTTTAAAACCGCCTACTTGAAACTTAAAATTTTTCAAGTGTGTGAATTGGAAAGACCATAAAACATAAAATAGAAGACCAATATAAATGAAACGTTAAACATTGATTAAACATATAAGAAATAGTTGAAAACAAAAGCAATTTCCAAAAAAATGTTAATGAAAAATAATTTATAAGCTTTCAAAACCGCCTACTTGAAACTTAAAAATGTTTCAAGTACGTGACTTTGAAAGATTATAATTATATTACTAATTAAATAATTAATTATTATATAATTAATAGTTATATTAATAATTAAATAATTAATTATTATATAAGTAATAATTAATGATTAATAATTAATAATTAATAATTTAATGAATAGCTATAATTAATATTTATATTGCTAATTAACTAATTAATAATTACTAATTACTTATTATTAATTATTAATTACTAATTACTAATTATAATGAATAATTATAATAAATATTTATATTACTAATTAACTAATTAATAATTAATAATTACTAATTACTAATTAATTAGTTATAATTATTAATTGTATTTCTAATTAACTAAATATTTATTATATATGTAATAATTATATTACTAATTAATTATTATATAATTAATGATAATATTACTAATTAACTAATTAATTATGACATATTTAATTATTAATAATTACTAATTAAAAATTATAATAATTATATTTAATAATAATATTACTAATTAACTAATTAATTATTATATAATTAATAATTATATTTCTAATTAACTAATTAACTATTATATAATTAATAGTTATATTAATAGTTAACTAAATAATTACTGTATAAGTAATAATTAATAAGTAATAATTAATAATTAATAAGTAATATTTATAATTAATATTTATAATTAATATTTATATTACTAATTAATAATTAATAACTACTAATTACTAATTAATAATTAATAATTAATAATTATAATGAATAAATGTAATTGAAAATTATATTACTAATTTACTAATTAATTGTTATATAATTAATAATTATATATCTAATGAACTAACTAACAGTTATATAATTAATTATTAATAATTAATAATTAATAATTATAATGACTAATTATAATTAATATTTATATTACTAATTAACTAATTAATAATTAATAATTACTAATTACTAATTACTAACTACTAATTAATAATTAATAATTATAATGAATAAATGTAATTAAAAATTATATTACTATTTTGGTAATTTATTATTATATAATTAATAATAATATTACAAATTAACTAACTAATTTTTATATAATTAATTATTATTAATTACTAATTTATAATTATAATGAATAATTATAATTAAAAATCATATTACAAATTTACTAATTAATTATTATAATGAATAATTATAATTAAAAATCATATTACAAATTTACTAATTAATTATTATATAATTAATAATAATATTACTAATTAACTAATTAATTTTTATATAATTATTTATTAATAATTACTAATTAATAATTATAATTACTTATTATAATTAATTATCATATTTATAATTAACTAATTAATTATTATATAATTAATAATGATATTACTAATTAAATAATTATTTATTATATAGTTAATAATTATATAATTAATCATTATATTACTAATAACGTATTATATAAATAATAATTAAAAATTAATAGTTATAATGAATAATTATAATGAATAATTATATTACTAATTAACTAATTATTTATTATATAATAATTTTTAATAATTACTAATGAATAATTATATTACTAATTAACTATTATATAATTAATTATTAATAATATTAATTTAATAATTAAATAAATTATTATATGTTTAATCCATGTTTTAACTTTAATTATATCGGTCTTATAGTTTATATTTTAGTCTTTCAAAACCGCATACTTTAATCATTTTAAGTTTCAAGTAGGTGGTTTTGAAAGCTTATAAATTATTTTTCATGAACATTTATTACGAAATTATTTTTATTTTCGAATATTTGTTATATTTTTAATCTGTGTTTTATGTTTCATTTATATCGGTCTTATAGTTTATATTTTATAGGCTTTCAAAGTCACGTGCTTGAAACATTTTTAAGTTTCATGTTGGTCGTTTTGAAAGCTTATAAATTATATTTCATCAATATTTTTGATGAAATTATTTTTATTTTAAAATATTTGTTTTATGTTTAATTCATGTATTAAGTTTCATTTATATGGGTCATATAATTTATATTTTATAAGTTTTCAAAATCACATACTTGAAACTTCTTATGTTTCAAGTAAGTGGTTTTGAAAGCTTATAAATTGTTTTTTGTCATCATTTTTTATGATTTTTTTTTGTTTTCAACTATTTTTTATATGTTTAATCCATGTTTTAAGTTTCATTTATATTGGCCTTATAGTTTATATTTTATAGTCTTTCAAAGTCACGTACTTGAAATAGAATCCTACATCGGAAATGCAGAATGATTTCCAGGGTAAGCTCTCTTATAAAAAGGAGCCCTGGGTGAGAGCTTCTGTCAGAATTCAGATTGTTGTAATGGCAGTACTGATGGATTTTAAATAGTGGATAAATTCTTCTGAAAATTTTATTTTTGTTTTATTTTTGTTTTGTTTTGTTTATATATATATATATATATATATAAACAAAACAAAACAAAAAAAATCTAGAAAAAAATATTTTTTTTTTCTGTTTTAGGGGAAAGGTGGAATCGTGGATGCCACCTTTATGGTGTATTTTTGAATTTTTTTTAACCTAGCCTGTTTTTAAAATATATTTTAAAAAAAACATTATTTAAAAAAAACTCGCATGTGTTTGTATATTTATATATACAGGTATCTTGCGGATGAAATCTACAAGAAGCCCATCGTGATATGGGACTTCCCTAAAGAGCTGAAGCCGTTCCACGCCAGACTGAACGACGATGGAATAATTGTTGCTGCTTTCGACTTTGTCCTCCCGAAGGTGCGCTCCTTCCGGAACCTTGATATGGGATACCCAGAACGAGGAACACATCGATTTGTTGGAGAACTCGAAAACACAGTGAAAACTTGACAGGCAGACTCGTGAGTTTGATAACTTTGGTTTTTGTGCTAGCCGCCATGGGCATGGATTACCTGCGAGAGGTCATCCCCTTCCCCAGAACCCGCCCCCCCCATAATCCTTCATGAAGAACTTTGAAAGGAGGGAGAAATGAATGATATGTTCAGATCATGCTAGCGTTCTGACGATCTTTTGAAGAAGAGGTGACCTTCACTCATTGTAACTAACTTGCATAAGATTGAAGAGGAAAACATGCCTTGTTCACTCTGCATAGAGGTCAGATGGTGTATTCTATGTAGCTTCACCGAGTGCAGGGTGTTTAAAAATATTAGTGGGCTTTGCCATAAAATACCAAGCCTTCTATGAAATTATTTTTTAACACATTTTATATTGTCATATCAATCCAACCTAACAAAAAACACATTATATCAGTGGTATGTATTGTGAGAAAATTTAAATCCATGTATTACAATGCATTATGTATCTTAAACCACTATGTACAAATCTCAATCACATGCACTACAATGAAATAAATTAATTTTTAACACATTTTATATTGTTAAAAGTATCCACAACACACTCAGTGTTTTAAAAAGGTGTGTTGCTAAAAGTCATTATCTTTTAACAACATGTATTAATTGTTATTATCTACACTATACTACCTTTTTATCAACGTTATAAATTGTTATTATCAGTGCTACGAAAATAAAAATGTTAAAAGCGTCTTTAAAAGTCAAGTTTTTTTATTAGCATTAAAAAAAATGCGTTGATAAAATTATCATTCATCACCACTAAAAGAAGCATTAACAGTTGACATTTATCAACACTTCTTTTAGTACTAATAAATTCTACTTTTACAATCATTGTAGGTTTCTCTAATAAGAGAACAGTTGCAGTAGTGGGTAGCTACATTTACAACACACCACAACAACCATTTATTAAATTACAGCTTAATTTAAAATAAATTTGCATTACAATAAATTAAAAATACAAAATAAGTCTACGTTACAAACATTTCAATACATTAAAATTACATTAATATATTGAATTTATTAAAAACATTACATTTTCCAAGAAATTAAAAATCACGTTAACATGTATACCAAACCGGGAAGCCCTATATTTTGTTGTCATTAGGACTCCATTCCAATAGAGCTCGATCGCACTAACAGTTGCTAAACATAGTACCCAACTCAAAAAAAGTGCATAAATAAAACATATTGAAAAGTAATATGTCAAGCATGTTTTGAACTAAAATAGTATTTTAAAATGAAAACACGTGCTATTGGTCATATCGTTCACACCATTTATCAAATTGACATGAGATTTATTCATACATGTCACAAATGAATCACAAATCATTATCATCAAGTATTAAGACAATTTGAGGGCATATTATCAGTTTTGAGTATGTGACGCGTGTTTTAGACTGAAATGTCATTTTTTAACATAAAGCATCCAGTTTCAATCAATTCAACCAAAAATGTGTGTCAGGTTGATGTGTGATTAATTCTTACACATCACAAATGAATCACAAATCATTGTCTTAAAGTATCATGAGAATCCAAGCATGTTCTCTCAGTTTTGAGTATGTGACGAGCATTTTGAACTAAAATGTTACTTTTAAATGAAAACGCGCACTTTCAGTCATATCAGACACACTGTGTTAGATTAATGTGCAGTTAATTTCTATACGTAACAAAACAATTATTGATATTTTTCCTAAAATATCAGGATAATTTTAGTGCGTTTACCTAGTTTTGAGTATGTAACACACACTTTGAACTAAAATGTCAATTTTAAATGAAAACACTCATTATCAGTCATACCATCCACATCTTGTATCAGATTGACTTGAGGTTAATTCCCACACGTCGCAAATGAATAATGGATCATTGTCATAAAGTATCAAGACAATGTGAATGTTTTTATAACACCCTGAGTTTTTTTGAACATTTTTTCGAATAAATTAAACTTTTATTGATGTCTTGTGATTGCATGATGCACTAAGTCAGACTTTTGTTATATGCTACACCAAGGTAAGTTTACGCTACACACAACACTGATTTAGCTTATGTTACATGCAACACTAAATTTCTATGAAACATCATTTTATTATTATTTGAATAAGATAATAACCTAGCTGTTAAATTAATAGTTATTAATAGTATTAAATAACTTACTAAAAATATTCAATTTATAAGATGAATTCATTGGTTACCAATTAATTAGAAATGAATATATACATACATACATACATACATATATATATATAAAGGAAATATTTTAATTTTTATGCTCCCAAAGTCATTTTGTATTAATAAATTAAATTAATTACAATTAAGAACTGATATTAATGAAATACATATGTTATATATTCAATCAAATATTTTTAATATTTATTAAATAGATTTTATAAGTATAAGATAAGAACCAACCCAATCTTATGGATAAAAATCCTATATTTTCTAAAAGGGTAATTTTATCGTCTTTTAATGACGAACCCATTTTAAATCCAAATTTTGACACTTATAGTTTTATATGCCAAAACAAACTTATTTTTTGAAATCAGGGTATAAAAACTTACTTCGGTTGAATTTTTGGTATTTTCTGATAGGTTTCATGTTTTGATAAATAATAATGAAATATTGTATTTTAATTAAAAACAAATTTTTCATCTAAATAATTTATAGGGTTAAACTATATAATTAATTGGGTTTAAAGGATAACTAGATTAGTTTTTTATCAGTTAATCCAATGTAAGTCATTGACATCAATTTTACATTGAATTCAGATATAAAAATGTTTCAATCTTTTCCATGTTTTAACTTTAATAACCCGTTTTCTGACATCGTCAACGAGATTAATTTTAAATTAATTACTGTAAATTATGTGTTTTAAATTTTGAAAAATAGATTACATTTTTTAAATTAGTGAGTAGAAATTATCAGTGCTAAAAAAGCGTTGATAAAGACCCATTTTATCAGTGAAAAAAAGTGTTGATAAATGGGTCCTTTATCAGCGCTTTTTTTAACGCTGATAAAAGTTAAAAAACATTAAAAAATAAAAATATTTCTGCAATTCGGGGAGGGGATTGAACATCACTTAGAAGCCCCTTTGAACAGTGCCCCCCACCCCAGCCCACACGCCCCAGCCACCCCCAGCTTTTAATAGCGTTAGCCCTTATTCCACCTGCGTGAGCGTGACCTGCCTCCTCCTGGATTCAAACTCAAGACCTATTGCCAGTGCACCTAAGCCTTTACCACTCCACCATATTGCTTTGATCTTCATTTATTAATATATTTATTTATTTATATATATATATATATATTTAGTTATATTTATTCATATATTAATATATATTTATACTAATACATATATATTTATATTAATATATATATATAGGTATATTAATATATATATAGTTATATTTATATATTAATATATTTATTCGTATATTAATATATATTTATAAGATCATTTTTAAATACATTTATAAAATATTTTTTTTGTGTGTGTTTATAAATAAAAAATACATATATACAACACACACGCACACACATATATTAGATGTGTATCTGTAAGTATAATTATACATATTTATATATATTTACAAATATTATATATTAATATGTTTATACATATGTTTAGAATATATAGATAATATATATCAGTTTGTCAATACAGATGCACACACACACACATATATATACACGTACACATTATATAGGTATATAAATATTCATATATTTGTATTTTAAATAAAATGGATATTAGTTTTTTATTTAGATAAGGCTTATATATTGAGAAATATATTTTATATGTAAATATGTTTAATTATTTATTTATAAAATTAAGTTTTTATGTGTAAATATATAAAATATATGTATATATTGTTATATATTTGATTATAAATAACAATACATTATGAAAAACCATAACAAGCCCTGAAAACCTGAAAACAGGTTAAAAATGGAGAAACCCTCAAAACCCGTAAATATAGTCAGAAAGTCAAATAAACCCTAAACTCAGGGTAATGATGAAAAATTCTGATCCAAGAGTTCGTTCCAGCTCTGTGACTAGTTAAATCGAAGATCATCAAACGGATTTTGATATGATAGGTGGTGGAGGCCGAACAAACAAATAGATCATAAGTTACACATGTTTGATCACTTAAACAGGCATAACTTCAGATCCGTGTGTCCGTTTCAGCTCTGTGACTAGTCAAACCGAAGCTCATAGAATGAACTACGATATAGCAGGTGGAAGAGGCCAAACAGACAAACGGATCAGGATTTATTGCCATTTTAAGAAAAATTTGACAGGGCCCCAGACACAAAAAAAAAGAGTTTTAGAGGAATTCTGATGGTTTTTTGGGGTTTTAGGCCTTGTAACATGACTATAACTTTGTTCATGTCAGCCTTATACATAGATCTATTCGTTGCCTTCGATTTGATATGTGGTAGATCCCAAACGGACACCCAGAGAAAAAGTTATGGCTGTTTGAAGTTGTAGTTTTTTTACACTACTGGGAATCAAAGATTTAGCCACACTCATATAGACACATTTAAAAATCCCATGGATACATCCTATGATACCACCACGGTTTTTAAAAAACAGTGGCTTTAGCCATGGAAATTCATCCTCCCCCGTGGATTTCCTCTCTCGCTCGCTGAATCGCCCTCGAAACCCTTCTCATCTTCCTCGCAACTTTCCTCCGATCGTCGCTCGACTAATGACTTCTCTCTCATTCGTCCTCTCCGGCTTCAGTTCCTCCATCCCTCGCCACGATTCCTTCATTCACGGCGCAACTTCTCCATTTGTGGCCTCTCCATTTGTGGTTCCTCCTTCCCTCACCCACGTCTCCATTCGGATTCCTCCATCCCTCTTGCATTCCTCCCTTCCTCCATACCCTTCTTCAGACATTACTCCTCCATTTGGTGCATTAGTCGAAGCATTCCTCCCCTCCTCCATACCCTTCTTCGGGCGTTACTCCTCCATTTGGTGCGTTGGCCAAACCACATTCTGTTTTGTGGCTCCTGTTTGCATTATTCCTTCTATTTAGAGTATTGCTAACCTATTTTATGGCTTCCTTCTATTTGCAGGAGGAGTTTTCAGTATTCATTATGATTCGGGAGTTTACAATTGCAGGAGGAGTTCACCAGAGGATTTTTTGTTTATTGTCAACTATTTTGAGGCTCCTGTTTTTTGACTGGTATCCTGTCAACTGTTATTCACTGTCATTTCAAGGTTTATATTTCAATCTCATTATCATAATTAATCTGGTATTCTGATATTCATGTTTTAATATGTTTACTATCCTATTATCTATTTACTATTCTGGAATTATTATGTTTCTATTTACTATTAGGGAATTATTAATTTGTTTCTAAGTTTTTTGTGTAATAGGCTTTGTATTTCTGAAATTTACAGAATTTAGAAGTTTGATATGAACATGCATAACTTATGTGACCACAACCATTGAAAACATCATAGATTTCTTTAAGCTTTCCAAATCAGTTTGATGCAGACAGATTCTTTTCAAACATGTTGTTTAGAATTTCCAGATTTTAGAGCATGTTGTTTTTGGGATTCTTTTACCACTAGTTGGGTTCTTCTTATAGAACAAGCTTCCACACTCATTCCTCTATCCACTATAGACATGGTGTAAATATTATCTTCATTTTGATTCACCCATACTTTTATAGATTTTATTTTCAAACCTTCACTTTCTATGAAAATAGATTTAGAAAAATCATTACATTAAGGTATGGATGAAACCTTTTTATTTAGGTCTACTTGATAATTACCATTAGATGACACAATGATCTTATTTCAATATAATGGAAGCCTTTAAACACTAGTGTACTCATTAGAACAATTTGTGGTAGTGGATTCATTCAATTTAAACTGTGAAAACTCAATATGTGTCATTTCTAGATTGGCCAAATTTTTTTTCAATTCTACAAACTTCATATTGAGAGAATTCTTTGGGTCTTTAATTAATTACACTTTATTTTCATAGTCTTTTCTCATTCTTCCAACTTCTTCATCATGAGTTTTTTATCTTCTCATTTAACAAAGTTCCATAATCCTTGATTCTTTTGGCCTTGACATCAATTTGAGCATTCTTGGTGGAAAGATCTTCTTCAAATTTATCAAATTTATTCTCAAATTATTTAGTGAGACCGTCCTTTTCATGGATGGTTTTGAGACACTCTTCTTCAAATTTGGATTATCTTTCTTTAAGATCCTAATTCATATCTTCTTTGAAATTAACTTTTTTAGAGATATTTATGCAGGTTAGAGCTATTTCTCTTAAATATTTATCTAAATTATTTGCCTCACCTTCAAACTGAGTGATCTATTCCTATGGAATTTCAAAAATTTCACAAATAAAAGTAAAAATTTCTTTGAGAAAACAATACAGTATATATTTTAATGTTACAAAAGATATATTTGGTTAATCAGAAAATGTATAATCACTCCCAATTATTCTTGGATCTTATTTGGGATAGTTTGAGAAACAATCTTCACTTACCTCATTTTCACATGGATCCCTTGAATCAATAGAGGTTGTAGGACTGTCAAACACCTTGGTAGTTATCTCAACCACTCTTCTTTCACCTTCTAAGATAGGTATAACTTCTTTAGTATCCTATAATATAGAAACTGATCTTTATTCTTCTTTTTTCAAGTGGGGTAACTTTTTTGGGATATTAACCACATTTAGTGGGGGTTGAATTAATTTTGGTGACTTTTAATTACCTTTTTTTGTACTTTTAAATTTTTATCCCTTTTCTTTTTACCTCTATCACTATTAGGTGAGTAGTTCTTTTATTCTCTCTTTACTCCTCCATTATTTCTTATATCATAATAAAAAACACACACATAAGTGGCATATTAATTTATAAGGTTCACCTCTCAGTATGATAAGTATAATCCTTAGTGTGATCTGGTAACACCTAAGGTCACAAAACCCATTAGTAAATACCTCTAAGCTTTAAACTATAGTCTCCTGACAGTATAGAGTGTGTATACTACACACTTATTTGGTTTTTCCCAAAATTAGGTACATATCATACCATTAAAATAAATATAGGGGTAATGACAAGATATTGTAACACCAATTTAGAATACTTCCTTATTGTTAATGTACTACTCCTTTCCTCTTCTTCCATTGCACAATAGCAAGTCACTTATTTTTTTTATACATATCACTATATAAAAACTATTCTTCTTCATAGTATCAAATTGGTATTCTATAACTTCTTCTTTATATTCCTTCTTATATAAACTGAAATACACATAACTCTTCATCTCTCCCCTACTTTCATGTGTGAACTGGGGGAACAAATCTCTTCTTCTTATAAAATTAATGAACTACTTGGTTGCTTCTTCTTCTACCTCTTCCCACTTTTTTCTCTTCTTTTTTTCAACACAAATAGAACTAGATCTTCCTCTTCTTTTTAACTTTGACACATAGTGGTTTTTCAGAATCAAAACTACGTTGGGTCTTATCACTCTTTTAAATAGTGTATAGAAATTATTCTCTCTTGAATAATACTGTCAAGATTCCCCTTGTCTATATTTAGAACTACTTGAATATATATAAAATATAGGAGCATCGATTTCTTCTTTTTTAGCATTCACTAAACCACATGAATAATTTGGATTCAAATCTCCCAGAATTAATGGATCTAGAATTTCCCACTCCATGTCTTTATAACCATTTGTTTTGGGTCTTATCACTCTTTTACATAGTTCATATAAATTATTATATCTTGAATAATAGTTTTAAACTGTCACATGTATCTATTTCTAACTGCATGAATATATATCAAACATTGCAGCACTAATTTATTCTTTTTTAGCATTCACTAAACCACATGAATATTTTGGATTCAAATATCCCTGAATTACTGGATCTAGAATTTCCCACTCTATATCTTCATAACCATATGATAACTATATGTAATAATATCAATGGAGTTGGGGTGGGGGGTAGTGGGGTGGGGGGTCAAATGAGTTGGAGTGAAGGGTGGGGGTGTAGTGTGAAGGTGTGTGGGGGGGGGCGGTGGGGGTGGGGGGGGGAAGTGGGGGGAAGGTGGGGGGGAGTAGTGCAGGTATGTGTGTGGGGGGGGGGGGGGTAGTGAGGATCAGGTGTGGGGGGGTGTGCAGGTGGGGGTAGTGGGGAGTGGGTCATGTGGGGGGTAGTGGGGGGTGGGGAAGGTGGGGGGGGGAGTGTACAGGGGGGCAGTGGGGGGTGAGGGGGGGGGGGGGTTCAAGGGAGTTGGAGTGAAGGGTGGGGGTGGTGGTGGTGAAAGAGGGCGGGGGGAGTTGGGGTGAAGGGTGGGGGCAGTGGGGTGAGGGGGTTGGGGGGGGCAGGGGATGAAGGGGACTGGGGGTAGGGGGTGAAGCAAGATGGGTGGTAGTGTGCAGGGGTCGATAGCTCCATGCATTTATTGGGTAAATATTTTGTTAGTTTCTACCTGCCTGTCCTAGCTCCATGCATTTCTTGAAAGAGCATACTACAACTGAAAGTCTTTTATCTGGTTCTCCTACTGCCACACATCGACCGCCATAGTTTATGAAATCACAACAAGACTTACAAAAACTATATAAGTTTTATGAGATTCCCATAAGTAGTCTTGAAATTTTCAGGACTTATCCAACTTTTATCTTCCAAATATAATTTATAGATATCTTTAATAAAACATAGAACTTATTAAATTTACCTCAAATCATCTCCAAACACTCCAAATCATCTTTTCTTCTCTCTCGCGATCGAAACCTTCCTCTCGTGATCGAACCCATTCCACCCTCCCCTTTCCCTACCTCTTTCGTGATTGAACATCTTCCCTTTTCCCTACCTCTTTCGCGATGGAACCCCTCCCCCCTGCCCAACCCCTCCCCCTCCACCCCACCAGCCCCCTCCCCCCCTACCCATCCCATACCCCTCCCCCCTGCCCAGCCCCCCTCTCCCCTACCCAGCCCCTCCCCCTCCCTACACACCAACCCCTCTCTTATACACGTATTAAAACCCAATATTCTTAGAAAAACCATCCTTAATATATAAACCCCATGGTCCACTCTAATTGTGTCATTCTAATATGATGAATTTCATACAAATCCAACATTTGAATCCTTTTACACTATATAAGTATCTAATAATGATACCCTTTGTATGTACTATTATATTTTCATTAGGACATAAAATGTTACCTCCACTTGTATCTCATGTATTTTAGTATCTTATTTTTAGATAATGTAAATCATTAATGATTATGATTTATTCATTTAAAATATTTACCAATATCTAGAAATCTAGGAACTTGCTAGAAACCCAAGGTTGACTTTTCATGGTGTAATAGTTGATAGTAAGATATTTCATTATGTATTCTCTTAACATGACATAAATATTAATTAGTGGATATGAGTATAGTTATTATATTATTATGACTCAGAGATCTCATATAATTTAGTAAATGATAATGTTATAGTTGATGCATTAAGCCTGGACATTTACTTATGTTTCTCAAGAAGCATGTAAGGAATAGAAGCCTATGAATGAGTCCATATACTACTTTTCTTAAGCACGAATGAGTTTCAATGTTTTTATTTACAATCAACAATTTTACTAACCGTTTGTTTATTCATATTAGAATGGATAGAAGTTGGATGTATAATGTTGATCAGATCACTAATGAGTTTCATAATGGATAGAATCTGGATGGGAAATTTGATTTCCGATCGGTTTCCATTTGCTTCTCAAGCTAATAATTCATGTAGAGTAGTGGAAGAGGAAATTAATACGGGAACATAGTTTTCATCTAATGATCAGAATGATGACATTGAGCATGTTAGAAAGTTTTTAGAAGATGTGAATACCCCAGTATACCAGTCATGTGAAAAAATGACCAAACTAAAGTTTTTAATGTGACTGTATCATGGGAAAACAATGTATGGATTTAGTAATACTGCGATTGAATATCTACTTACTCTTTTTAAGGACTTGCTACCTGATGATGCATGTATTCCTAAAAATGGTTATATGGAATCAAAGTTGGTTAAAAAATTTGGATTTTCAAGTAATAAAATCCACACATTCCCTAAAGATTGTTGTCTATTCTATAAGGATAATGTCGAGTTAAATGAGTGAAAACAATGTGGTATATCGAGATGGAAGAATAATAAATATGGAACTCAATCCCGTGTACCAGAGAAAGTGATGTGGCACTTTCCATTGATTCCCATACTTCATATACTTTTTATGTCAGAACAAATGGCTAAGAATATGAGATGGCATGAAGATGAAAGAAATAAGGATAATGATGATATAGTTCATCTTTCTGACGGGTTAGCATGGAAAAAAATTGATAGGTTACATCCTTATTTTTCAGCCGACCCACAAAATGTTAGATTGGGATTGTCATGTGATGGTTTCAACCCATTTAAGCATATGCATACTGCTCATAGTACTTGGCATGTTTTCATTCATATTTATAATTTTACATCATGGATGTGTATGAAAAACCTAGTTACTATCATGAGTATATTGATTTCTGGACCCAATGATTCTGGAAATGATATTCACATATATTTGCAACCATTAATAAATGAGTTGAAGGAGCTTTAAACCATTGGGGTGCAGACATATGATGCATTTATAAAGTATTACTTTATGTGTCATGCATCATTATTATGAAAAATAAATGATTTCCCTACATATGGAATGATGTATGTTTGGAGTACCAAGGGGAGATTATCTTTCCCTATATGTATGAAAAATACACGTTCTAGGAGATTAAAGTTTTGATGAACTTTCAGTTTCATAGGGCATCAAAGATTTCTACAAATGGATCATCCATATAGAAAAAATAGAAGACTGTTTGATAATTACATAGAGATAGATGAAATATCTCAACAAATGTTGGGGGGTGATATCCTTAAAGAACTTGACAGTTTGAATTTTTTTCTTGGAAAGGGTCAGTTAAATTCCAACAAGCGGAAGAATGTTCCTTTTAATTCCAACAATAATTGGAGAAAGAAAAGTATATTCTATGAGTTTCCATACTGGTCATCAAATTTTCTACATCACTGCTTGGATGTAATGCATATTGAGAAAAATGTGTTTGAAATGTTACTTTCAACACTTTTAAATGTAAAGGGAAAGACAAAAGATGATTTGCGCTCACGTCATGATTTAATGGATTGGGGTATAAAACCAAGACTTCATCTTGAGTTAATTGGTCAGATTCAGTGGAAAGTCCCTTTTTCTTGTTTTTTGATGACAAATGCAGAGAAAAACAATTTCTTCAAGTCTTGTAAAGTTTAAAGGTTCTATATGGTTATTCGAGTAACATTTCGAAACGAGTGAATACACAAGATGTGAAACTAAAATCCCCCAAAACCCATGACTACCATGTCCTGTTTCATGAATTGATTCTTATTGCCATTCAACATTTACTATCACATAACATCAGGGTCACTGTGATTAGATTATGTCACTTTTATCGAGATCTTTGTGCTAAAATATTGAACAAAAGTGTTGTGAAAAAACTACATAAAGATGCACTGATCATTGTTTGCGACTTGGAGAAAATATTTCCCCCATCGTTTTTACATGTATGTTACATCTGACCGTGCATCTTCCAATAGAAGTTCTTTTTGGTGGTCCTGTTTCTAATCGCTGGATGTATCCAATAGAATGTATGATGTTTACATTTAAATATTATGTGAGAAATAAGAATCATCCTGAAGGATCTATTGTGAAAGGTTATTTAGCACAAGAATGGATTAATTTTTGTTTAATGTATTTGACCAATGTCACCAATAGATCTAATCGATCCATGAGAACTAAAGATGAGAAGTATGATCCCATTGAGCCAACATTTCAGTCACTGCCACAAATGGGGGGGATACCCGGATCATACAAGTTGTGTACTTTGAATAGGGATGAGTGGGAAATGGATCATCATATGATATTATTTAACTATGGAGTGGTTGATGATTACATCAAGTAAGTAAAATTATATATATATATATATATATATATATATATATATGTATGTGTATTTTTTTTCATAGTTCATGATATCATTAAATTTTTATATTTGTAGAGAACATAGTGAAATTATAAAAAATGCACATTGCTCTTAATCAACTAAGTGGCAGGAGAAATTACATAGTAAATAATTTCCTGTTTGGTTGAAGTAAAAGGTAACAAATTCTTTTTTTTACATTACCAAATTGTTGGTAGTTTTTCAATATTCGTTGTCAATATATTTCAGGTCCAAAGTTTACCGATGAACGATGTATGTACTGAAATAAGGGCATTGTCGTTTATTCCAAACAATATGGTTCATGACTGTAAAGAAATGGTTGTCAATGGTTTTAAATTCATTATAAATAGTTGTGCAACAAAGATGGAAACACAACATGACAGTGTCACGATAAATACTACAATGGATTTTTATGCTAGTGCATCAGACAGATAGCCTCGATCAGAAAATATGTCATATTATGGGGTTGTTGAGAGAATATTTTTATTAGATTACTATGCACATGGTTATTTTGCTATGATTAAATGCAAGTGGTTTGATTCAATGACACAACAAGGTTTGTATATAGATAGTTGCGGTTTTAGAGTGATTGATATGAAACGTCAGCTGTGAACAAATGAGCCTTATATTCTTGCATCAAAAGATAGACAAGTATTTTATGTAAATGGGACTTTAAAACCTCAATTTGGTGTTATTGTTGATGTTATTCCCAGAAATTTTTTTGATGAAGTATTGGATGATGGTGATGTTTTGGATGAACCGGTCGATATTCAGTCAAATATATCATTCTATGATACAGATGATTCAATTGTGAGAATGGATTGTGAACCAGAAATTATAACAGAGAATTCCTAGCGTTACATGTTCCAAAGTATTTATATTATATTATTCTGACCTAGTGTGTGTTTTTTTAAACTTATAAAGTAGCAGATTATTTTGTTTTTTAATGTTTACATTTAGTGAGTAAACAACACTATGGAAAAAAAACTTAATAGAATATGTAAAGTTTTGAAAAATAATATGAATTTTCTTGGAATATTTATCGTTATTTAATGCTTTGTTATATTTTTAAAATCTTTATATCACTTTTGGCATTTACAAATTATTATGTCTTATGAGGAGGTTCGGAGAAAAAAATGGAGGAAAATTATTGCCGACTTAGAGAAGCTGGCCTGAAAAATATGAATTTTCCGGTGAGTCCCTTATTTATTTATTGATTATGCATGAAATTTACATAAATAATATTTAATATGAACATGAATCATCGAGGAGGAAACTTGGGTTCAATTAATATGGTTTAGGCACTCCAGAGTATAGGACTGACCCTACATGCAGCCCCCCTACATGTACCACCTCACAGTCCATGGCTCTGTAGTCACTGGGATGGTTTCCTCCCATCATGCCCCCCACTTATATGCCTTATCCATACATGGGCGGTCATCCTTTTTATCCGTTTCCTCCTCTTACCATGTAGGGTAGTCCATCTCCTTCTATCCCTCAACCTTTTTACCCTTATCCACCTTCATCTCTATAGGGTACACCTCCATTAGTTATGCCCCCTATATACCTGTACCCTCCTACCCAACCTCAGCATCCAAAATCTACTATGGAGGGTACACCTATATTGGTTATGCCCCCTGTATACTCATACCCTCCTACCCAACCTCAGCATCCACAGTCTACTATGGAGGACACTTCTCCAGTTGCTGCCCCCAGCATAGTGTGCATGATCGAGCAACAAAAAATAGTGTTATTGGTAAATGTTTAAAAAGTAATGAAATTAATAAATTTTTATTAAATTTAAGTTATATATGTGTATAAAATATTCATTTCTTTTTTCAGGATTATCTTCTACTAAAAGACGTGGTCATAGAAAGATGCATAGAGTGTGGAATCGACACACATAAATTATGGTTCAGTATAACAAGGAAGTGAAAATTATTGAAGAAAATGGTAAATAATTGTGGAGTTTCATGGGAACACTCATCAGACATAGTAATATTGTTCCATTTCAACCAATCGAGTGGAGAAAAGTTGGACAAGAAATAAAAGACAAGGCTTGGGTGGAAATTTGGGTAATATATTTTTTAAAATTACTTTGCAATTTCTTTATAAAGTTTTATTGATAAATTTTTTTGAATATTCATATTTTCTATAAATTTCCGGATGGTCTCCATGCTAAGAGAGCTAGGTTAATGGAATTGGGGGAGATGTGGCAGGCCTACAAGCATGACCTGCACGTTGGTTGGAAAAAAAGAAGAGGTACTCCTCTGGAAAATGAACCGATCTTCAATGAATGCCCAATTTCACAATACAAAGAATTAATTGCATATTGAATTTTTTCCTCTTTCAAGTTAATTTACAATCTTAATGTTTTTAATAAATTGATTTTTTTCATTAATCTTAGTTTTCTAGAGCGGATGATTTTATTAGATGTGATTGTGTTCAGTTTTATTTTTCAGACTTGGTTATTTTAGTTATGTCTTGAACTCATTGAATTGTTAAGTTGAAATGATGGTTTTTATCCCTTTTGACTTGTTGAAAGGCTAGTTTATTTTTGTTTACTAATAGGATTCATCTGAAATAAACATAATAAATAAGGTCATCATGATATATAATCATACTCTAGGGTGAACTACACTACCAGATCATGAGCTGTCACAGGTAATATATGATTTAACATTGAATATACATTTATTTTTTCATTGATTTATGTTCAATTTTCATGTAGAAATGGGCATTAAATATCAAAGGATGTGTTCCCTGATCATTATTGTTTTTTTCTAGTTGGAAAAATAAAGATGGAACTGTTGTGAATCAGGCAATGCAGGAAAAAATTTGTAAGAATGTTTTTAAATTTTTAGCTTTTAGTATGCAGTTTCATTCATTGAAAATTATATGAGTTGTGTCTTCCTCATAGGGAATTCAAATGCTTGATTCAATTATATCACTTGTTCCTATGGTATTATATAGGACAATACATTATTTTCCACTCTCTTTAGTATTATTAATGCTAGTTTAATAAGATAAATTTTTGATAAGGTTTAAAAAGGACATCTGAAATCCATTCAATCTAGAATAGTGTTTAAGGAACCTTCTCATTTCTTTTATACTGATCATATAATCATGTTTCTATATGGAGGTTTAAGGAATATTTAGACTCTCAAGTAGGTCTATAACCACTACTAATATATTTTTAAACCCAAAAAACATCCCAAGATACTAATATATGTTATACCAACTCTTAAAAGTAGTATAAAGGATATAAAAGGACACATGCTACTTATGTTTTGGTCTAGATTTCATCAAAAAAGGAGTTTGTAGACATTTTAATCATAAAACTTATGATCATTTCAATGGAAATATAGATAAAATTATTTATTTTTTTGATTATATATTAAAATAGTAATGCCCTTTTATAGGATTCTCTTTAAGCTCTAATGGAAAAGGAACTGGAAACATTTGGACCAAACGATTATTTACATCAGGTTCTTGGAAACGAGCACTGTGGAAGAATTCATTGTAAACTTAGAAATAAAATCGTGTCGTCTAAATATTGGTCATCAAGTAATTAATCTTCTAGCAATATTGCAGGAATGGTTACCGAATAACAATTACATGCTGCCATTGAGACAGAAAAGCAAGAAGTTAGACAAGAGTCTCAAAAGATACGGAAAAAAGAAAATGAAAAAATTTTCAAGTTGATATCAGCTATATACTCTTCACTTCCGCTAGTGTGTGCAACAAAAATGGATGGATGTTTATTGATTTTGTGCTCTATGTATGAGGATGATGAAGATTGTGTAGCTAAAGGTGCTGGTGGAGAGGCTGAAGATGCTGCTGATGGTGGAGAGGCTGAAGATGTTGCTGATGGTGGAGAGGCTAAAGATGTTGCTGATAGTGATGATGATGATGCTGTTGGTGGTACACACATTGATTCTGTTGATATCGGTACTGCTGATTATGAGGATTCAAATGAAATTTTGGAGTGACATTATTGACAATTTTTGTATCTATCATTTTGTTTTCATTGTTTATAAAATTTCAATTTTATATGTATTAATTATTTTTTTATTTATGTGGAAATGAGATGCTGCAATGGTTTTTGTAATTTTTTGCAGGTGTATGTGTATTGTGTATTTGTATACTGTAGGTTTGTGCAGGGGGATGGGAAACTGGCAGGGGCAGGACTGGTAGGGGAGGGGAAACTGGCAGGGGGGAGTGGGGTGCAAGGGCCAGGGTGGGTAGGGGTGTAAGGGGTGGGTAGGGGTGAAAGGGGGAACTTTTAGGGGGGAACTAGCAGTAGTGGGGGTAAAAGGGGGAGGACAAGGTGGGAGGGGGGACTGGCAGGGGGTGGATGGGGCGAGGTGGGTGGGGTGCAAGGGGGATGGCAGGGGGGGGACTAGCAGGGGTAGGGGGGAGGGGAAATTGGCAGGGACAGAGGGACTGGCAGGGGTAGGGGGGGCTGGAAGGGGTAGGGGCAGGGGGGACTGGAAGGGGCAGGGGCAGGGGCAGGGGGGATTGGTAGGGTTAGGGGGGACTGGCAGGGGTAGGGTCAAGGGGGACTAGCAGGGGCAAGGGGGCAGGGGGTTAATGGAGGACCTTTAACGGTAAATTCCTTCAATGGTTGATGGCTTGAAGTCGGGCAATTGGAGATTCTCTTCTGCTATTTCAAGAGGAATTTTTTCCCAATTCACTAGTTATGTATCAGAACACTCAGCTTATCACCATGGGGAGACCAGCCTTGCTGGTACACCAGAGCAAAGTATGCTCACCCTCAAATCCCATTTTTCATTTTTCAATGATGATTTTCAGGTATTTACATTGTTGTTTTACTTGCAGTTATTGAAGATTTATTTCAACTACGACTTGAATTCTATGAGAATAGAAAATTAAGCTCAGATCCTCTGAAGTCAGGTTTATATATAATACCCATCTTTTACTAAAATATCTTACTGCTGCTGCTATGCAGAGAGTGATCCTGGATAATCTTGAACTAAATCTATTGAAATTGGATAACAAGGTTCGGTTTATTCTTGGGGTGGTGATTGGGGAGATTATTGTGAGCAATAGGAAGAGGGTAGAAAATGGGTAACTAAATAGTGAATCATATATGTATGTCTTATATTTTCTTATTTCATTCCAGTTTTGTTTTGTGTGTTGAGGTTTTGTTCATTTTTATCATGAAAAATATATGGGCTTTTAACTTATTATATGTTGGTCACATGTGGAAGCTTTTCACTGGTTAAAGGAGTGGGTGGCTAATAAGATTTATGGATATAAAGGGAAAATTTTATCCAAGGTGGGGAAGATAATTTTAATCTACACAGTGTCATTGTCTCTACTTATTTTTATTATAATATGAATTCATATTTTACTAAATCTATTTGTTATTTTTTTTAATTATTTTATTTCTAACTATTGGTGGGAGGAGAACCAGGTAGAATACCTCTATACTAGGTTAAGTGGTAGGTTATGTGTCATGAGAGGTATTGTGACAGACTTTGGTTGAAAGATATTAATGCATTTAATCTAGTTATTTTGGATAATCAAGGGTGATGTCTTTTGTATGAACCAAAAGATCTTTGGTGTAGATTTTTGAAGGGATGTTTCTTTCCCTGTACTAATTTTATTTTAGTACATCTTAGGTTGAAACCATCATATGTTTGGATGGGGTTGATAGAGGCTCAGGTGATCCTTAAAAAAGTTTTGTACTGGAGGGTGGAGAATTGAAGGAGTATTTCACCAATTTATTGTTGTATTCCAACTAATTCCTTATCCATATAATATGTGTATATGTTTTTATGATTGTGGGGGATGCTGTA
The DNA here is from genome assembly GCA_963277665.1 of Viscum album. Classification (NCBI taxonomy): domain Eukaryota; kingdom Viridiplantae; phylum Streptophyta; class Magnoliopsida; order Santalales; family Viscaceae; genus Viscum; species Viscum album. The sequence goes on from OY728166.1 coordinate 79,480,159, forward strand.
GTGGGGTGTGGTGGGGGCAGGGTGAGGGAGTGGCTAGGGGTAGGGGCTGTTTCAGGGGGTTGGGGGTTTCTAGGGGGCTGCTGTAGGGGGTTGTGGGGGGGGGGGCAGGAGGGCTGCTGTAGGGGGTGCAGGGGGGGGTTGGAGGGTGGTAGGGGGTTGTGGGGCTACTTCAGGGGCTTGGGGTGTCTAGGGGTAGGAGGGATACTGGGGGCAGGGGTAGTAGGGTTGTTGTAGGGGGTGGCAATGGGGTGTGGGGGATTCTGTAGTGGGGTGTGGGGGCTCCTACAGTGGGTGGGGGTTGGAGGGTTGGGGGGGTCCAGGAGGGAGGGGTGTCCAGAAGGGGAGGGGGTTGTCTAGGAGGGGGTGGGTGTCCAGGAGGGGGTATTCAAAAATAGTTTCTATAGAGAAGGAATATACAATCAAGAAGTAGGAAGATCATGCGCCAAAAGATTTTCTAATCATATTATCAAACTGGTTTGAAAAATCCAAGTGGATTGAGTAATAATAAAAGAAGGAAAATTCTCTACTTTATAAAATTGATAAAACTATATAAACTAAGAATAAAGGTATATTCTAGAAGAAGAACATGATAAAAAATGAAATCTAGCACAACAACATTATGTTTTTTTTACTTCCTATATCATCCTTCTTATACTATATATCTTTAATGAATTATGACCCTCTAACCATGTCATATTCTATGGACATTTTGGCCTAGGCTGCTTCACACAAGTATTCTAGATGATCACTACAGAGACTATCACGACCATCTTGGACTTGTTGATTCACACAAGAACATGATCATTGCATCATGACCATCATAATTCCCTCTTTGATGGGTGTGGCCTTCCTAGCTACTTCTCCATATTCACCATGACCAAAACTAGTATGTTTCCTTTCTTATGGTATGAAATTCCTTCATGATGAACCAATCATGATTTTTGTAAACGTGAAGTTTATTTCACCTAGAATTTTATGATTTATAACTTCATCCAATGATCCATGGATGAACCTTATGAGAATCACTTCATCATATAATTTATAGAAAATCTCAATGGAACTCAAAATTATAACCTACCACATGAAGATATATGGATCGAGACATGAAATATTGTTTATCTATCACAAATTAGTTCAGTTGGAGACCGGTTTTGTTTTCCTATACTTGGTGCATGTATTCTATTATTTTTGGTTATATGACTACACTATTATTTTTTATCGAGTTATATTCTTTGTGAATTTTCTAAGATTTTTTGTTTAACCATACTTTTAGGGGATGAGCACAACTATGTTCTACCTTGTGTTGTAGGTACATTTGAGCTGGTTCCAGACTTCTTTGATAGTTTGTCTTATAGGGAGACTCATGTAAGTGCAGTTATGTGTTTTTTTTATATTTGGAGTTGTTTAATTATTAGTATGTAATTATCTTTAGTGTATAATTTAATTTGGACAGTGATTACCATGTTGATCTTCTGTGTGATAAATAGAGTAACTCATTATCATTTTGTAACATTGTTTTTAAACCCATGAAATATATTTAGTGTCTTGGAAATTTCACCAATGGTTATTAGATCCTATGACATGATACAAGCCAATGGGTTGGGATGTTAGTAGGGAAGGGGACTGGTAGAAGTAGGGTGGAGGGGGACTGGCAGGGGCTAGGGGAAGGGAAACTGGCATGGGGGGACTGGCAGGGGTGGGGGGGGGGAGGAACTGGAAGGGGGAGGGGGGAAACTGGCAGGGGGAGGGGACTGGCAGGGGATGTAAGGGGGGACTGGTAGGGGTGAAGGGGGTGGGGGCTGGTAGGGGTGAGGGGGACTGGCAGGGGCATGGGGGAGGGGAAACTGGCAGGGGGGAGGGAAAACTGGCAGGGGGAGGGGGGGAACTGGCAGGGGGAGGGGAATGGCAGGGGAAGGGGGAGCAAGGGGTAGGGTGGGTGGGGGTGTATGGGGGGGGGGGGGCTGGTAGGGGGATGATAAGGTGGGGGGGACTGGTAGGGGGAACTAGTAGGTGGGGGAAGGGTAACTCGCAGGTGGGGGGGAGGGGTAACTCGTAGGTGTGTGTGGGGGGGGGGAGGGGTAACTGGTAGTGGGGGGTGGTGTCCAGGTGGGGGGGGGGCTGTCTAGGAGGGTGGGGGGTGTCCAGGTGGGAGGAGGGTGTCCAGGAGGGGGGGGGGGGGGGTTGGGGGTTTGCGGGGGGGGTACTACAGGGGTGGGGGTAGGTGAGCTACTACAGGGGGGTGGTGTTCAAGGGGGATGTCTAGGGGTGTGGGTTACTATAGGGGTGTTCAAGGGGGGAAAGGGGGATGTCCTGGGGGGTGTAGGGGGGTGTCCAGGAGGGGGTGCAAGGGGGAATGGGTGTTCAGGGGGGTGTCCAGGAGGGAGGGGTGTCTAGGTGGGAGGGGGGGTCGGGGCATGGGGGTGCGGGGGGGGGGGGGGGGTGTTAAAGGGGGTGCAAGGGGATTGTCCATGGGGTGCAAGGGGTTGTCTAGGGAGGGGCATGGGGGTGCAGGGGGTGTTCAAGGGGGTGCAAGGGGTTGTTCAAGGGGGTGCAAGGGGCTGTCTAGGGGGTGCAAGGGGCTGTCTAGGGGGGCATGGGGTGAAGGGGGTGTTTAAGGGGGTGTAAGGAGGCTGTCCAGGGGGGTGCAAGGGGCTGTCCAGGGGGGCATGGGGGTGTAAGGGGGTGTTCAAGGGGTGAATGGGGGTGTAGGGGGTGTTCACGGGGGTGCAAGGGGGCTGTCTAGGGGCATGGGGGTGCGGGGGGGGGGGGGGTTCAAGGGGGTTCATGGGGGATATCCAGGGGGTTCAAGGGGGATATCCAGGGGTATAGGGGTGTAAGGGGGTTGTCCAGGGGGCATTGAATTTTTTACAACATATAAATAATATCGTGATAGTTTTAACCGTGGCAGTAGGGGCCCATTGCCACAGTTTTAACTATGGTAGTAGGGGCCTAGTGCCACGGTTAAACCGTCACACTAAGGGTCCTACTTCCACGGTTAAAACTATGGCAAGAGGCCCCCTAATGCCACAGTTAAACCGTGCCAGTAGGCCCCTACTTCTATGGTTAAAACTATGGCGCTAGGCCCCTACTGCCATGGTTAAAACCATGGCAGTAGGTAAGACCTACTACCACGAAGATAGCGTCCGGGGTTTTCCGAAACTGTGGCCATAGGCAATTGAAACCATTTTCGGGCCTATGGCCACAATTCCAAACTGTGGCTGTAGGTAAATTTTCTTGTTGTTTTAGAGTGGTATAACTGATATATCTTATGTTTCTTTAATCTTATCATGGTTTCCATTGGACGTGGTCCTCACCTATCTCACGAGATTCAATTTTACTGGTCGCGGAGCTCAAACGGACACCCGGAACAGAAGTTATGACTGTTTTAGTGAGTTACATATTTCTTAATTTTTTAGGTGCTAGGAGGGTTGCTCAATTTTAAACGGTCATAACTTCTGCTCCGGGTGTCCGTTTTGCATCTACCACATATCAAATCAATATAAAACATATTTAAAAAATATATATTATATTTATATCAATATAAATATACTTATATATCAATATATTATTTTTTATGAAATATTTTTTTTGACATATACACTTTATCAGCGCTAGGAAAAAAATAACTGATAAATCCCCCCTTTTATCAGCACTACTAAAAAAGCGATGATAAAGGGGGTCCCTTTAACAACGCTTTTTTTAGCACTGATAAAGGAACCCCCTTTATTAGTGATTTTTTTAGCATTGTTAAAGGGTGGTGCTGTGGAAACCCATTTTTGTGGTAGTGATAGTAACTTTCATAATTTTTATTAACATAGTAAAAAGGAAAATCAGGTAATTAAGGGTAAAAAATAATATTATAAATATTAGAAAATTACCCTAACACTTGTCCTAATTTCATTGGATGAGTGTGTTTCTACTAAAAAACATCGTTGGTCTGAAATTATAACCTTTTGAAGCCACTTGGATGAGAGTATGAAATTTATTACATTTTATTTAAAGAGAAGTTAAATATGTCATACTCATATTTCTAATAACTATATCATTTTTAATATAGGGTTATACAGAAGATAAATTCAACTATAGATAGTAAATTTAAAGCTAAAATTTTTATCTGCATCATAATAATTTATTTTAATTTTTTAGGAAATAAATAATTACCTTAAAGGCTTACAATGATGATGTTATAATTGTTTAATTAATGGAAATATCAAATAAATGATATTTAAAATATTAAAATAAATATAATTTGGCATAATTAATTTCATCCATGAATTTTATTAATAACTTTTACATGTTATAGATGAGTTAATATAGTTTTTTAAAAGATATCATGTTGTTATGATATTTTTTAAAAAGACAAATACTGAATAGTGTCAAAATTGACACTAATGATATTTTATGAAAGTAATATTTTGTTAAATTATTTAAAAATAATAAAAATATTAAATAAGTAAAAGGGGATGATATATGGTCTAAAACATCGTAAATGGACCATTTATGGTCTAATTGAAACTTTATATATAAAAATTACATTCTCTTAACATTAAAAACATTATTAACTTAGTTAAAATTAAAATAAGTTAACTAAGGGTTAATAAAAAAATAAGGTTTAAAATTAAATCAAAACCCATATAAAATTTATTGGTTGATGAAATTACAGAATTATATAATCTTTTCTTCATATCCATGGCCTTTTGGAGGTATTTGGATTGAGATTGAATTAATTATAAATTAATATATTTAGAAATTCCAAAAGTGACCCTTACCTTAATTATAAAAGGGCACCACCTCCCTCACTTCTTCACACCACATTGAGCCTTCTAGATCAACTAAACCCTAAAAATTTTTATTTTCAACTTCCCTAGTCACATTCTAGAGGTTCTGGTCTTCTCAAAAGACCAACTCTAGTGTCCCTAAGAGGTGATCTAGAGGGATCTCGCCGAAGAAGTGGTAATCTTCTTTACCGACTCATTCAAGATTATTTTTTCTTCTCCTTCCTATTCACGTGTTGTTTCTAATATAAAGTAATAACTCAAGTATCACCTATATTATAATATGTTATTATGATAATTAAATAAAAATATTATACCTTTTATCCATCCTACGAAAAAAAGAAAATCACCATGTGTGTGTACGTACGTCCTACCGTCTCCACACTGTTGTGTAATATGTTTTTCATCACCAATTTACTTGGATGGGTATAATGATGGAAATAATATTTTTATATGATGATTATAACATGATATTTTTTTCTAGAACAAAATATATACCATCCACTTCCTTACCTTCCCATAATTAAGGGAATGATATCATCGCTCGTGCGTACGTATGACCTACTGTCTCCATGATGCGATGCGATTCATTTTCCATATTCATCATTCAAGGATGATTATATAAATTCATATAATGAATAAAAATGATATATTACCTTAATAACATTCTAAACATGACAGAACTATATCCCACGTGCATGAACCAAGACTTACACGAAAAAATATGCATAGGAAAATGAAGCAGTTAACACCTGAAAGAAGAGTAATGATGAAATGTTATTAACAAATGGGTGATAAGATAATCATATATGATATCATAAAAATAAATATGGTTCTAGAATAAGTTAATAACATTCTCAAATCTATTATATAGGAGTTTCAGAAATGTATGAAGGAAATCATACCTAAGGTAAGAGTTAATTTCACAATCTCATTATTTTCCAATATTGTTTATACGTAAGTATTTCCTAGGAAATATTTATATTCCATGTCCATGTTTCTCAAAAAAAATCCAAGATATTTTAACTATTCTTATATAATTATTAAAGTCATTTGTACCCATTTTTGACTTATACTAAATGGTTTGAAAGGAATCATTTTTTCATTTTCCAAATAAGGTAATTTGTGACTTTTCTGGAAAAAGTATGAAATAAATGTTTTTTTTAATTTATATGGAATGATTAGAAATTTCTTCCATCAATAATCCTTAATTATTTTAAGCTTCCCTTACATCCATACAATGTTATTTTCAAAGAAATTTTTTTCTTTTAAAATTTCCACTACTAGAAAAGCAGGTATTTGCGACGGGCTATTTGCGACGGGATCCCGTCGCAAATAGCCCGTTGCTGAAAACGCCGTCACAACTACACTTATTTGCGACGGGCCCGTCGCTAAAGCCTTTGTTTGCGACGGGACCCGTCGCAAAACCTCTTTTTTAAAAAAATAAAAAAAAAATTAATAATACTAGTATTTGCGACGGGAGTCGGGACCCGTCGCAAATACTTTTAAAATAAAAAATAAAAAACTATTAATAATACTAGTATTTGCGACGGGCATAGTATCGCGTCGCAAATACTATAAAAAAAATAAAAAAATAAATTATTAATAAATTATTTTAATTAATATAATAATATAATTATAATTTACAAATGAAAATAATAAATTATTTTAATTACTATAATAATAGTAGAATTATAATTCAAAAATAAAAATAATAGAATATTAATAAATAATTTAATTAATATAATAATATTACAATTATAATTCATAAATAAAAAAATATTAATAAGTTATTTTAATTAATATAAAAATAATAGAATTATTTTACATTCAAATATTAAAATAATTCAAGTATTACAAAAAAAATAATTAAATTATAATATTATAAAATTTTAATATATATATAAAATTTTAATATATAAATAAAATTTTAATATATATATAAAATTTAATATTATAAAATATAAATAATATTATTATTCATATTAATATTGTTATTTAAAAATATAATATTATTAATATTTTATAATGAGACAGAAACTACGAATAGAAAAAAATATATTTTGATTTTACAAATTTTATAACAGAAATACAAACTCTAATCTGTAGGAGGGGGGGAGGAGGGGGAGGTGGGGGATCTGTAGATGGTGGTGGAGGAAACTCCATCCCTAAAGCATGAGTGAGTCGACGCATGTACTCCATCTGCTCCTGATGCTGCTGCTGCCACCGACTCGTCTGCTCCTCGTACAGCTGCTGCTGGCGTCGACGCTCCTCCTCATGCTGCTGACGCATCTGCTCCTGCTCCTGTCGGAGACTCTCTATCTGTGCAGTCTGAGATCGCAACTGATCCTCATACTGTGTAGAAGAAGATGCACGAGCTCCTCTCGAGCTGGACGCCGACATCGCAGCACTGCCATAATAATCTCCGGGAGTCAGTCGAGAGCCGATACCAACTACCCGACCCTTCTCGAAGGCATACTGGGTGGCCTGCATCCATGCCGCCTCATCAAACTGACGGGCAGTGGTCTGATCTGATGACTCGGCCTGACTCTCAGGCCGGGCCTGTGCCGCTGCGGCCTCATATGACTCCTATAGTTGCAATTTAAAATTAAAATTGTGAATATATTATATGCAGTTAATTTTTAAACTTGAAAACAAATAATACTGACCACGATGTGATGCTGACGATCACCTCTGAGCTCCCCAGTAGCAGGATCACTATACATCCTCCGATATACGTCGTACTCTGTAATATCGGGGTGCTCGACAGCCTATAAGAATAAAAAATAAACTGTTAATATTTATAGTTATATAAAATATTTATAAATAATGTACGTACCAGATGTTGTCTATGAGTACTGAAAGAACGACTCCCAGCTCGATGAGTCACCTCCTGCCTCCCCCGATTCTGCCTCCCCACCGATGATCTCCTCTGAAAGGCACCACTCAACCAGTGCGCACATAATCCATCCCATACATGGGATGAAATATACTCTGGTCGGTGTGCTCTACATGACTCATCAAACTCTGACACTCCTGTTTTCTTCATCGCAGCTTTTCTTAAATTGTGCAAAAACTGACGAAGGCGATCACGCATGGCCACCTCCCATGCCTCGTGGATGGCGTCACGCATGGTATCCTCGATCGGATACCATAAACCCTACAAATAAATCAAAATATCAAGTTAGAAAAGAGATAATTTTCAAAATAAAAATTATTTATTTACGTACGTACCAACCAATGGCCGAACATGGCCTGCTGCACATCAATGGGAATCTGCTCCCATGTGGTCCACAACTGAGAGAAATAGTTGCGCAAAATAGCGCTGCCCTGTCCAACTGCTATATGCGAAAAACTGAAAAAATAATAAACATTTATTATGTGAATGGATTAATGAAATCTTAGTCAAATCCACAGGTTATTACACAGGTTATCACACCTCCGGGTGCGCGGATCAAACCCAAGACGTGGACGTCGCTCGGGGACGGGGTCAGAAATCATCAATCGTGCAAGACCGCGCCCCCTCCACGTACTCCCTGGAGCGCCTGCAGGCTGAGGTTCATCTGCCAGCAACTCATCCACATCGAAAGGCAGGTCAGCATCCGCCAACGCACGAAATGTGGCCTCGTCCATCTGAAACAGAAAATGTTAATGTTAGCAAATAATTGATAATTACTATTATATATACATATATACATATTATGATTGTATATAAATACCATGGAATTCTATAAGTGTTCATCTTCATCATCATCTTCATATATGTCAATGTCATCTTCATATTCCTCCTCAACATCATCGATATCCATTCGAGTTGCAGTTGCTTCATCTCTTACCATTTCAAATTCATGTGTGACATCATTAACATCATCGTCATCACCGACTCTTAAATGTGGGGTGTCGTCATCGATACTCATATCTCTTTGTAAAAAAGATTGATTTTGAGTACTCTCTTGAAAAACTTCAATTCTTTGCACATCAGTGAAAGCACATTCACTTTGACTAAACTGATTGTCTCGAATTTTGATTTTTATTACACTCCACCAATCAGTCAAGTCTCTTGATGTTGCACAGTACTTTGCATAATAAACTTGATATGCCTGTTGAGCCAATAAGAATGGTTCATTTACTGCGAGAACACTTTTACATTTAATATCGATGATTCCATGAGTCGGATGAACACGCACGCCTCTCTCTGTATCCAACCACCGACATTTGAACATGGTTATGTAATGTTGTCCAAGATAATAGAGTTCAATGATTTCATCAAGTATGTCATAAAAGTCAACTTCATTTTCTCGATGATGAGATCCTCTCAAGCTAACTCCACTGTTCATTGTTTTTTTCGATTCCCCATATGCATGTGTGTGGAATCGAAATTCATTCACCACATATGCATTATAAGTTTTAACAAGTTTGGAAGGTGGGTTACTCAATACACACAGCTGTTTGTCAATTTTATCAGCATGTCGAGACACCTGAAGATTTGTGAAATAATTATCAATATAGTAAACTATACATTGAATGAGTTGCTAAATGATAAAGAATTTATGTTACCAGTTTTTGAAACCACTGAGAGAAATTTTTCAGTCGACGTTCTTCGAGAGCAGCTGCTGTAATTTGTGGAATTTGTTTATTGATATGATTATCATACAACCTATAAAAACCAAAGTTATTTACTGTAACATAAATGATAGAATAAGTGATATAAACACTTACAGTACAACTGATGTCATCTCTTCACAGTTGAGAAGAACATACGTATGAGCTCTATGATGTTCATCATCTGAAATCCTGCGTTCAGAAACTCCACCAAAACCAAGCTCTGACTGGTTGAAAATAGATAATTGATTGTCGATTTCATCAATATTCCTCTCATTCCGTCCCATTCGGTTGTGTTTTGAAGGATACTCAGATTCAAAATAATGGGAGCAGAAAAAAGATATTTCCTCTTGCAAATAAGCTTCTGCAATAGATCCTTCAACAGATGCTTTGTTGCGTACTTTTCTTTTCAATTTTTGCATGCATCTTTCAAATGGGTACATCCATCGAAACTGTACCGGACCTCCACATTTGGCTTCATATGGCAAATGTAACATCAAATGTTCCATTGAGTCGAAGAAAGACGGCGGAAATATTTTTTCCAGTTTACATATAATTACAACATCTTTTTCAAGTTTCCCTAGATCATCATAATCTACCGTAGCTGCACATATTTCCCGAAAAAAATGAGACATGTCTGTTATGGAATCTCAAATCACAGAATTCAACAGACCTCTTAATCCAATGGGTAGAAGTCTCTCCATTATAACATGACAATCATGACTTTTTAATCCAGTAATATAACCATTCTTTACACATATACCCAAATTGGAAGCACAGCCATCTGGAAGTATCAAATCTGCAATCCACTGACAAAATAATAAACGGTTTTCTTTAGACAGTGTATAAGCTGCTTTTGGTTTTAGTAACCTTTCTGTTCTGACATTCTCAAATAGTTCCAATTCTGGACGCCTGCAAATTTGGGCAAGATCTAAACGTGCATTTACATTGTCTTTGCTCTTTCCTGGCGTATCCAAAACTGTATGAAACAAATTATCAAAACAGTTCTTCTCAATATGCATGACATCTAACATGTGTCGGACCAACAAATCAGACCAATATGGCAAATCCCAAAATATGCTACGTTTAATCCAATTGTGTTCTTTCCCAAAACCAGAAATTTTCTGTTGGTTTATTGTGGGACCAAAAGTGATGGGAGGTAATGAAAATACAACCGATTTTAACTCCGAACCTGATAGCATTTTTGGAGGTCCATCCCTTTCAGCTGTTCCTTTTCTGAAATAAGATCTGTTTCTGCGAAAAGGATGATCAGCTGGAAGAAATCTGCGATGACAGTCAAAATAACAAGGTTTCTTTCCATGAATGAGCATAAATGCTTTGTTCTCTCCCATACAGTAAGGACATGATTTTTGACCATGTGTACTCCAGCCAGATAACATCCCATAAGCCGGGAAGTCACTTATTGTCCACATCAATGCTGCTCTCAGTATGAAATTCTGTTTCGTTGCAACATCATATGTACTGACACCAGTACTCCACAATAAATTTAATTCATCAATCAATGGCTTCAAATAAACATCAATATTTTTCTTCGGATGTCCTGGAATTAGTAAAGTCAAAAAGATATATGGCTCCTTCATCAACATCCATGGAGGTAAATTATACGGAGTTAAAAAAACAGGCCAACATGAATATTGACTACCATAAGATCCAAACGGACAGAAACCATCAGTGGAAAGGCCCAGTCGAACATTTCTAGCTTCTAAAGCAAATGATGGATGCACTCTATCAAAATGTTTCCATGAATCACCATCGGCTGGATGATTCAAGCTTTTATCGGTTGAACTATTCTCTTTATGCCATGACATCATTGTCGCTGTATTCTTAGACATGAATAAACGCTGAATTCTGGATGTAAGCGGAAAATGTCTCAACTGTTTTACAGGAATCAAACCAGACTTCCCGTGTTGTCCTTCTTTATATCTCAGTTGCCCACATGTAGGACAACTATCCAACGACTCATTTTCCCCAGAATATAAAATGCAGTCATTTGAACATGCATGAATCTTCTGACAAGTAAGTCCCAAATTTCAAACCAGCCTCTTACTCTCATAGTAATTTGCAGGTAAAACATTTCCTTTGGGTAATAGTGTTTTCAGCAAAGAAAATATCTGGTCAAAACAGGTGTTTGACATTCCGTTATCTGATTTGATAGCCATAAATTTTGCAACTGCTTCTAATTTGCTCATCTTGCAGCCAGGATATAATGCATCCTCAGCAGATTTCAACAACTCATAAAATTCAGACGGTGCCAACTCAGGATTTGAAGCTATATCAGCCGGAGTTTCTGTATGTTGAACAGATGAACCTGCAACATCATGTACTAAATCTTGAAACCGGGATGGATCCGGAATCAAGTTGGTATCACCTGCTCTGGAACTGCGTTCACCGTGTTGATACCAAAAAACATAATCTGGTTGAAAACCAAAACGCAAAAGATGTTCTCCCACTTTGTCAAACGTGTCAAACGTTCTCAATGCACATTTTCTGCAAGGGCATTTTATTTTTTCCTTCTGAAACAAATTCTGAATTTGATTCCGCAAATGATAAAAAAGTCTCCACACCCTCAACATATACTGGATTTAAACCAGAACCATTTGGATTTCTACGTTGATTTATCCATATGCGGTCACCTAATAATGATTGTTGACGACCTCGTTGTTCCATATTTCTCTATAAAATATAAAATCATTACTGGTTTTGAATAATTTGTTAGAAAAAACACTCAAGTAAAGATTGAATATATTGAGAATAAAGCAAAACATGTTACAAATATTTATAATTTTAATATTATATTGATTTTTTATTATTTTAATAATACTGATATAATTTTTTCATAAACATTAATTATATAATAATAACATTATTACATTATTAGTATATTTTATTATTAATATTAAAATAACATAATTTTTTATATTATATACAATTCTCTTTTCATCTGTGTGTTTAACATTCTGTCTCCACATGTAATATTCGCATTCACTTTCACCTCTCCATTGGCGAGTAGGTTGATAATTTTGAAAAAGAATGCGAATATTACATGTGGAGACAGAAAACACACAGATGAAAAGAGAATTGTATATAATATAGAAAATTATATTATTTTAATATTAATAATAAAATATACAAATAATTTAATAAGGTAATTATTCCAAATTATTGATAAGTATTTCAAATTATTGGTAATTATTCCAAATTATTGGTAATTATTCCAAATTATTGGTAATTATTCCAAATTATTGGTAGTTATTCCAAATTATTGGTAGTTATTCGTAATTTTTGGTAGTTCTTCCTAATTATTGGTAAATATTGGTAAATATTGGTAAATATTGGTAATTATTGGAAAATATTGGTAATTATTGGAAAATATTGGAAAATATTGGTGATTATTGGTAATTATTGGTGATTATTGGTAATTATTGGTGATTATTGGTAATTATTGGTGATTATTGGTAATTATTGGTGATTATTGATAATTATTGGTGATTATTGGTAATTAATACTAATTATTGGTAATTAATAATCATTATTACTAATTATTGGTAATTATTACTAATTATTCCTAATTATTACTAATTATTGTTAATTATTACTAATTATTACTAATTATTACTAATTATTACTAATTATTTCTAATTATTACTAATTATTTCTAATTATTACTAATTATTTCTAATTATTACTAATTATTGCTAATTATTACTAATTATTGCTAATTATTGCTAATTATTACTAATTATTGCTAATTATTATTAATTATTGATAATTATTGGTAATTATTGATAATTATTGGTAATTATTGATAATTATTGGTAATTATTGGCAATTATTGTTAATTATTGGCAATTATTGGTAATTATTACTAAATATTGCTAATTATTACTAATTAATCCTAATTATTACTAATTATTGGTAATTAATAATCATTATTACTAATTATTCCTAATTAATACTAATTATTCCTAATTAATCCTAATTATTCCTAATTATTCCTAATTATTACTAATTATTGTTAATTATTACTAATTATTGTTAATTATTTCTAATTATTACTAATTATTTCTAATTATTACTAATTATTTCTAATTATTACTAATTATTTCTAATTATTACTAATTATTTCTAATTATTACTAATTATTTGTAATTATTACTAATTATTGCTAATTAGTAGTAATTATTGCTAATTATTATTAATTATTGCTAATTATTATTAATTATTGATAATTATTAGTAATTATTGATAATTATTAGTAATTATTGATAATTATTGGTAATTATTACTAATTATTATTAATTATTGGCAATTATTGTTAATTATTGGCAATTATTGTTAATTAATACTAATTATTGTTAATTAATACTAATTATTGGTAATTAATACTAATTATTGGTAATTAATACTAATTATTGGTAATTAATACTAATTATTGGTAATTAATACTAATTATTGGTAATTAATACTAATTATTGGTAATTAATAATCATTATTACTAATTATTGGTAATTAATCCTAATTATTCCTAATTAATCCTAATTATTCCTAATTATTCCTAATTATTCCTAATTATTCCTAATTATTACTAATTATTTCTAATTATTACTAATTATTTCTAATTATTACTAATTATTTCTAATTATTACTAATTATTTCTAATTATTACTAATTATTGGTAATTATTGGTAATTATTGGTAATTATTGGTAATTATTCCTAATTATTGGTAATTATTGGTAATTATTGGTAATTAATACTAATTATTGGTAATTAATACTAATTATTGGTAATTAATACTAATTATTGGTAATTAATACTAATTATTGGTAATTAATAATCATTATTACTAATTATTCCTAATTAATACTAATTATTCCTAATTAATACTAATTAATCCTAATTATTCCTAATTATTCCTAATTATTACTAATTATTGTTAATTATTACTAATTATTGTTAATTATTACTAATTATTGTTAATTATTTCTAATTATTACTAATTATTTCTAATTATTACTAATTATTTCTAATTATTACTAATTATTTCTAATTATTACTAATTATTGCTAATTATTAGTAATTATTGCTAATTATTAGTAATTATTGCTAATTATTATTAATTATTGATAATTATTAGTAATTATTGATAATTATTGGTAATTATTGATAATTATTGTTAATTATTGGCAATTATTGTTAATTATTGGCAATTATTGGTAATTAATACTAATTATTGGTAATTAATACTAATTATTGGTAATTAATACTAATTATTGGTAATTAATACTAATTATTGGTAATTAATACTAATTATTGGTAATTAATAATCATTATTACTAATTATTGGCAATTATTACTAATTATTCCTAATTAATCCTAATTATTCCTAATTATTCCTAATTATTCCTAATTATTACTAATTATTGTTAATTATTACTAATTATTTCTAATTATTACTAATTATTACTAATTATTACTAATTATTTCTAATTATTACTAATTATTTCTAATTATTACTAATTATTGGTAATTATTGGTAATTATTGGTAATTATTGGTAATTATTCCTAATTATTGGTAATTATTGGTAATTAATACTAATTATTGGTAATTAATACTAATTATTGGTAATTAATACTAATTATTGGTAATTAATACTAATTATTGGTAATTAATACTAATTATTGGTAATTAATACTAATTATTGGTAATTAATACTAATTATTGGTAATTAATACTAATTATTGGTAATTAATACTAATTATTGGTAATTATTGTTAATTATTCCTAATTAATACTAATTATTCCTAATTATTACTAATTATTACTAATTATTGTTAATTATTCTTAATTAATACTAATTATTGGTAATTAATACTAATTATTGGTAATTAATACTAATTATTGGTAATTAATACTAATTATTGGTAATTAATACTAATTATAGGTAATTAATACTAATTATTGGTAATTATTACTAATTATTACTAATTATTCTTAATTATTGATAATTATTGATAATTGTTCCTAATTATTAGTAATTAAATGAATAATTATCAATAATTAGAAATAATTACCAATAATTACAAATAATAACATTATTAATATATTTTATTATTAATATTAAAATAATATAATTTTCTAATTTATATACAATTCTTCTTTGATCTGTGCGTTTTCTATCTCCACATACAAATAATACATGTGAAGACAGCAAACACACAGATCAAAAAAGAATTGTATATATATAAAAAATTATATTATTTTAATATTAATAATAAAATAAACTAATAATGTAATAATGTTCTTATTCCTAATTATTGGTATTTATTACTAATTATTAATATTTATTCTTAATTATTAAAAATTATTACTAATTATTCCTAATTACCATTAACTATAAACAATACAAATAATTTAAATTTATTAAGTAATAAAACAATGTAAACATAATTAAATTACAACTAATTAATAATAATTGAAACTAATAAAAAATTAAAAATAAATAAAAAATTAAAATGAAGATAAATACCTTGAAAATTGACCTGTTCTGATCGTTCTTCAAAACTTTAATATCAGCTCCGGAGAAAAAAATTAAACTGGAGAAAAACTCAACTCTAGAAATATAATTTTGAGAGAAGGAGAAGATAAGGAATGAGAATGAAATGAAAAAAACGGATGGGGGTATTTATAGGTTAGATTATTTGCGACGGGACCATTTGCGACGGGAATCCCGTCGCAAATAGTATTATTTGCGACGGTACCCGTTGCAAATACCTTAGCCAACATTTATTACGGTCAACCGGTAAATAGTTATTTGCGACGGGACCCGTCGCAAATAACCCCTGCCGACATAGTATTTGCGACGGGGGAATATTCCCGTCGCAAATACCTTTTACCGCCGCCGGTTATTTGCGACGGGAATATTCCCCCGTCGCAAATAAGTTTCCCGCGATTTGGCGCGCATCGCGGGAAACTTATTTGCGACGGGGAAAGCAATCCCGTCGCAAAAGCCTCCTTATTTGCGACGGGGAAATACCCCCGTCGCAAATAAGTTTTTAACATGACTATTTGCGACGGGATTTATTCCCGTCGCAAATAGCCCGTCGCAATTGCTCATTTTTCCCGTAGTGTTCATAGTATTTTAGGAAAATAAAAATTTTTCAAAGAAGAAATGATATTTTACTCAAGAATTATTTTCAAGTGATCTCTCAAAATTATTTTCCATATATAATAACCTTATTTGATTCTATTTATGTTTTACTAGGGATATGATTCAATGATAACATTCTTATTCTTTCTAATAATGGTTTATGTTTATGATGGAATGATATTTATGAAACCTATTTATTTTCTATGGGTTATGTTATGATTAAATGATGTTTATGAAACCCATTTAATTCCTTGGGTTCTAATATGATGAATAATTTATATTCTTGTGGAACACATATGTATGATTTAATTATGATATGGGTGAAACCTATATCTCCCTTAAATTCATTGAGTAAAGATTTTATATGTCATTATAAAGACATAAAGAACCTTGTCCGCATTAAAAAACACTGATAAATGGGGTCTTTTATCAGTGCTTTTAAAAGCACTGATAAATAGTACTTTTATCATTGTTTTTTATTTTTGCCAAAAAATCTAACCTTTATCAGTGCTTTTTTAGCGCTGATAAATTCCATGAACTTTTAACTGCACTAAGGTTATCAACGTTTTTATAGCGTTGATAAAAGATGATTCTAGCATTTTTAAAAGCATGTTTTGTAGAAATGATGAACATAATTTCATACTGGCACGACTCCTCAATGTTTTGAAGTTTAAGTTATTTCAAAGTGAAAAGGGTATTTTTCTCAAAAAAATATATGAAACTTGTTTTATTTCCAGGGGTTATAATATGATGAATGTTTTATGATCTTATGACACATATATATATGATTTTCATTATGTGACGGTTAGATCCAGAATTATATAATCCTCCAATGCATTGGGTAAAGATGGACATCTCATGAGATAATAAGGATTGGAATAGGGAGTGAACCCAATTTAGTAAGAGACTTTGTCCACTATGATAGTCTTAGGAGTGAACCTTAACTAAGGATACAATGTAATTGAGAGTAAACTCAATCTATTGTGATAATTTTGATAGTGAACCTTGACTAGAGAAATGATTTTCTATGATTATATGTATGTCACAAACTTATATCAATGTTATAATTTCATTACTTATTTTTTTTATTCTGTTATGGTTCATGTCTTATGAACCTTCATGAATTATGTCATGATTCAAGATTATGCTATATGATATGCTGGGTATGAATTTTCAACTGTTAAGCTCATGTTCTCATACTCTTATGAAAATTTTATGTTTAAGTGATCATTGATATTTCTAATGTTTATCCTTACTGAGCGTTTTATCTCACTTGTTCTTATGTTTCCTTTTTTCGAATTATGTTATGTCTAAGAAGAATATTATATGAGAAAAATGTTTATTTGTAAAATATATTGAATATTCATCTATTAAGATATCACCATATGCCATTAGTGATTTCTAAAGTGTATAAAAATACATGTAACTGTTTAAAGCATTCACTGATGACATACGCCATCAACGGTTACAAAAAAAGGTATTTCTGACCTCACCTATTATGAATTTCAAGTGTGACTACGAAGCAACCTCCCATGAAAAATATACCCCCTCCAATTCCTTTTTTTTCAATATCATTATAATGCATGACCTTGAGGATAATACTCTAATAACATGTCATTTTTCAACTAAAATTATTCGTACAAAAATAACTTTGGATCATTGATTTATTATTAGACTTAAAGTTGCTAAGTATTTTACTGGCATGGAGATCTGAATCGCTCAGATATCATATTTTATCAACCTGTGACATCTTTATATTCGTACTAATCTTGGAGGCCAAAAGGATTTTTTTTAAACACTTCAATCAAATAAAGATGAGCACAGTCAAACATTTATATCATTTTTTTACTGCATCTGTTAATAAACTAGATTCTATTAAGAAAATGTTTATGGGGAAACCTCACCGTTCATCACAGCGCAGGTGCTGGGGAAACACTCAACGTTCCTCACAACATAGGCGGAAGTGCAGGCCCAGGTGCTTGGATCCCAGAACCCGCTGACGCAATAGCACCCTCCGCGCACAGGACGCAGGGCCAGCTCATCCAAGTAGGTCACCGTGGTGGTGTAATCGAAGGAAGGGGGCTTGGAAAGATCCACAGCGTTCACCACTGGGATTGGTTTGGCCTCTATAACTTGGGAAGCATCGCTAGTGCATAAGAGCCTATGGTTTCTCATACAGTTCTTGAATCTCCACCCATTTTCTTGCCCTAGGATCCTTCTCAATTCGAACCTGTAAACCAGTTTCCTAAATTGGCATCGCTCCTTCCATAACTGCTCTATGAGGTACAACCCGTTGTAAACGAAGGTATTGCAAATGGTTTTACAGTGCTTGCTGAAGAAATAATCCGGATTGGCATCACTGAAGTTGAATATGACCCTGACCGGAGTCTTCCAAATCATGTTGTTCCTCAGCGCAAGGTTCCCACCAATGAGCTTCTGGTCTCCGGGCTGCTTGTCACCTCCCAAGGTCAAATTCCCACCATGTCATGAATAAATGAGTACATCCGAGGATATGATGCTATTGGCGTAACATTCTGAATTGACAATGTTGGTCGCCACCTTTTTCCCGCCATATTTCATGGTGTCTATTCCGTTCATGAACGGATAATGGAGGCCGATGACCACTAGCTCGGCCCAGCAGCAGAACTAGTCCCCAACTTCCACATCGGAGACGAATCCCATGAGCTTCTGACCGACATGCACCCATTTTCCCTGATATTTGAGACACATCGCGACTTTAATGTAAATTGATATGGTTGTGCCCAGCCTCTTTGTCACCTTCCGTGCCAGGAAGAGCTCAGTGCAGGGGGATCGGAAGACGTCGATGGCTTCCCTCACCCCGCACCGGTCAACGTCGATTTTCAATGGGTGTACAAGGCTTGTCTTCTATCTGGTTGCGGTCGATTGACTGTTTGACATGGACTGGGTTACATGGATATGGGATTTCGTGAAAGGCATCGAGGGGCTTTGGATGTTTGGACCCCGCCTGAAAACAGAGGCTTTCCCTTTCTATGGTCGGGCCGTTTTTATGCTTAGCAAGTTGGTGCGCGACCATCATTACAAACTCTGAATTGTACATCATCAGGATTTAGAAACACTGAGACTAAAAAACAGCCATGAAAAAACAGAGTGATTTTCAAATTAACAATTTTAGAGAATAACAATCAAAATAGAAAATATTGTTCGTGCATATATGTGGACCACCGGCTTCACATAACGATACAATTAATTTTCATCGTTATCTTTTATGATTTAATGTATATATATATGATATTCATGATTTGAGGTATATATATGTCATTCATAATACAGATTTAATGTATATGTTATTCTGAAATGATAAAATAATATCTATCTTTTTTTCCATGAATGGTGTAAATTATTATTTTTCTCTACTTTTTATGGACAACTGTAAATATACAGATAATGAATATATATGATATTTATATAATGGTTAACATTCGGTAGATTCTAGAACCATGATCAAAGTTTAAATATCGGGATTTTCAAACTAAAATTCTCATGAAAAATGAAACAATTAATACTAAAAAATGATGATTTTAATTAGGAATTATTAATAAATGACTATTGAAATGATATAAGTGCATCATATACAATATTATAAGTATGTATGTGATTCTAATATGAAAATATAATAAATTTAAATTTATTACACATGAGGTTAGAGCACTTTAGAAGAAAGTGAAACTTGAGGTAAGAGATTTATGTTATAATCTTATTATTTATCGAGATTGTTTATGATTAAGCTTCTAATGATGAAATTTTGTGACATGACTTTCAAGAATCTCATGAATTTTCTTCTCCTGAATGTTTGTAAGTAAAATTGAATTCATTTATTTTTTTGGTTAAAAATCATTTTTATTTCATATTCATGTTTTCTAAAAATATTTTCAAGAATGTTTTTTTATATTCTCCTATCATTGTTTAAAGTTATATTTATCCATGATTAACTTTTTACAAAAAAAATTAAAAGTAATATTCTTATTGTTTTCTGAAAAAGGTAGTTTTGACTTCTGAAAATGTGAAAGAAATCTTTATTTTAACATACATGACATAAACATAACTTCACGCCGCCATGACTGCCCAATGCTTTGAACCTTAAGTGATTTCAAAGTGAAAATGATATTTTTCTCAAAAAATATTTCAGAAACTTTTTAAATACATTTTTATCTATGATAACATCCTTTAATGTTACTTATGATTTACTGGAGATATGATCCAATGACGTCATCCACTTTCATTCTTTGGGTGACAAATAATGATGAAAATTTAAGGATGATTCTATGAAACTTGTTTTTTCATTATGTGACAGGTGGATCCAAAATTATATATTCATCCAATGCATTGAGTAAATACTCGTGAGATAATAAGGATTGGAATATGGAGTGAACTTAGTTCAGTAAGAGACTTTGTCCACTATGATATTCTTATGACAGAACCTTAACTAAGGATAGGATGAAATTGAGAGTAAACTCAATCCATTGTGATTGTTTTGACAGAGCCTTGACTCAAGAAATTATTTTCTATGTTTATATGCATGCCACAAACTTATGTCAATGTTATACTTTCATGACATATTTTTTTTATTCTTTTATGATTCATGTCTTATGAACCGCCAAGCTTTATGTCATGATTCGAGACTATGCTTTATGATATGTTAAGTATGAATTTTTAAATGTTAATCTCGTGTTCTCATACTCTTATGTCAATGTTATGTTTAAGTGATCATTGATATTTCTAATGTTTATCTTTACTGAGCATTTAAACTCACTTTTTTATGTTTTCTTTTTTTTACTTATGTTACGTCTAAGAAGAGTATTATATGAGAAGAATTTCACACCAATATGGTTTGAAAATATTGGTTTGACGGATGGAATAAGATTCCAAACTAAATGTTGAGACCCGGTTTTTTCCTTGTAAGACTTTAACATATTTCTATATATATTTCCAAAGTGAGGCGTTGAGACGATGTATGATTTTGAGGCCCGGTGTGCCCGAAATTGATTTTATATAAATATTAAATATATTTTATATTGCGCGCGCAGTTAATTAAAGAAAATGAGATAACTCTTAAATGGTTGATCGGATCAGAAATCCAAGACCACATATGAATAAGGAACATGGTGTTTACCCTAAGTGCGACCTAAAGTGAGTCAGCACAGGATGTTCATGTAAGAAACCACATTCTTAGACCGGATAAAATATGAGTTTTTTTTATTATTTTTATTTTTCTTTTATCGGCATGTCGGTTTTAAAACTGCGCTTCGTAACTAGGTTCCGAGTACGCAAACCGTTTCAAGCGGTGACATCGGACTGCGCACGGGCGGTTAGACCGCGCGAGTTAAGTCACGCGATTGAACGGTTGTCAGAACACAATTTTTTTTTATTAATTTAAATTAATGGATGTTTCAACAATAATAGTGGGAGATTATTATTATTTAATGTGGTGCAAACATATTTAATTAAGTGGCAGTCAAACGCCATTAATTGTGGAGTTGCGGTTTGACCAGAAGTGCGTCAAAATTAATATCGCGTATTAGCGGATTTAATTTGACGTAGGAATTTAATTAAGAGATCGTTATTTTGATGACATGTTTTAATTGGTGATTTTTGATCTTAATCATGGTTAAATAATAATAATGAAATTATTATTATTCTTATGGGTTAATTTATTTTTTAAAACTAAAGAGGGTTTAATAAATTTTGTTGACTATATATATATATATAGATATATAGATATATAGATATATATGTAGTTTGGGATATATATATATTTAATTATATATATATATATGTTAAAAAAAAGGATATTTTGTTTGCCCCTTAATTGGGCGCTGGGCAGGGCGTGACCCCCCACACATGGCCTTTTTTTTTACTTTCTTCTTTTTTTATTCCTCTTTTATTCCTCCTCCTTCCCCCTTTTCTCAATCACGTTTTCCTCCAAACCCTAAGGCGTAGGCACGTGGGTTCCTCCTCCGGCTCTCCTTACCGCGCGACCAAGCTCCGCAATCGGACACCCCATTGCCGGACCTCCTCTTGCTGCGTGATTCAGGACGGCGAGACCCCTCCTCCGTAAGGTCTTCCTCCTCCTTCCAAGGCAGCGCACGGTCGGCCTCCTCCTGGTCCTCCCTAGGCGCATCAGCCTTCTTCCCCGGGTGAACCCCCATGCACGACCTTCCCTTTCCCGGACAGATCTATGGCGCGACGAACCCCTGCAGCGCACTACGGCCCATGTGATCCCCCTCTCCTCCGCATGAGGCGCGACCTCCCATGGCCGACCTCCCCATCTCCTTGCAGTGAATTACAATGCGAGATGGCTTGGACAGCCCCTTCCGGGCATACCTATGCGCGACCCCCCATACGATTCTTCGTCGACGTTTGGTACGAATATAAATATACACCGTTGTTGTATATTTTACGTCAATTTAAATATTAAATTGAGTCTACGGAGTTTTTTTTTATATTTATCTGGTCTTGTGTCGTTTACCTGAGTTTCTTTTGAGTCCATGATATGTGGCTTTTGAGTCGCTGATATGTGGTCGTTGTCACACGGACCATATTGCACCGGGTATTAATGTAGCAATGTATTTGGTGTTACATTGCAGGTTATATATACACATGTTATATAGGTGATATGTATATATATATATACACACGTCAAAGTCGCGTGCGCACGACTGTGTGACGTGTGAAGTGGTTTCTGCCGGTAAAACGTTCCTTATTTAAAATGGTCTGACCGATGTAGGGTCTATTTCCTTGTCCCTTTAATTTATTAACTCAATGAATTAATTATTTGATGCACCATTATTAGTTTTTAAATTAATTTCTATTTAATTTGTGCAGTTAAGTCTTTACATCAACTTCTATTTAATAAATGTTGTTAAGTCTTTAAATTAATTATTGTTTAATTAATGCAGTCAAGTATTTAAATTATTTGCAGTTTAGAAGTGAAAAATATAATAAATGATCGTTTGATAATAGAAGTCACATGTTATAATAAAACCCCTTTTTTGGGTTGTGCTATCTTCAATCTAAAAGTAGTGAATAATTATTTTTATAATGTATGCTGTGCGAATTTCATTGATGTTTCTACATGCACCGATTGATATGTACTAAGTTAGTGTTCTCCCTCTTTAATATGAATTAATGTTTTGGATTAAATGATTGGATATGCGCAAATAAATTGTTTGACTTATAATAAATTACCTGGATATTTTAGCATGTTCGTTGTGACCCTCACTTATGGAAAAACCTGTTTGGGGTGTTCGCTTTGCCTTTTTGGACACCCTTTAGGTGTGATGACGTGTTTAGTACGTTTTATATTAGCCCAAGATGATTAGATTATTCAATTGCGTGTGTTGCGTGGTCCCTTTAAATTGAGTTTTAATTAAATAAATTATTTAAGATAATTGTTTTGGGGATTGGTTATGGGTTGAGGTCTTGTAATCGAGTTTTTGTTTTCATTTGATAAGATAAGTGATTGGGGGAAACTAATCATGAATTGATGTAGGCTAAGAAAGGTATTTAATTATATGAATTAATTATGTGTCATAATGTTGATAAAAGATAATTAATTATGATAATTAATTATGAAACATTGAGGATTGATTTGGATAATCAAATGTGAAGAATTAACTATGAAATGGGAATTGTGTCGATTGATTAATTAATTGATAAATGGTAATAAATAAATGAGATTATGGGTCCTAGACATGGTGTTCTAGACCGATTTAAACATTGGGTTTGGACATGGTGTTCCTTCCCAATGGTTATCCAAGCTTGTGATATAGGGTGTTAGACATGACGATCTACACTGAATAATTATCTAGGTGTTAGACATGGTGATCTACACCAAATGTGATTCGGGGTGTTAGACATGGCGATCTACACCGAATAATTATCTAGGTGTTAGACATGACGATCTACACCAAATGTGATTCAAGGTGTTAGACATGGCGATCTACACCAAATTAGAATTGGGGTGCTTGACATGACGTTCAACACCAAACGAATGATAATAATGATTTATGAAATGAATGAGAGATGTGGGTAAAACCAGAGTGAATTGTGATCAAATAAAGAAAGGTAAGAATGAATGGATTTCCAGTCTGAGTTGAAATGATAAGTGAATAAAAAGGGTATAAATGAGAAAAATGGTAAAAAAAAGGTCTTTTTATGCTTGAACCAAATTTACTTGTGTTGTTTTAAACAGGTTCTTATCCCGACTATGGGTCGAGGCAGGTATTGCCGTTAGGTGTCCTTTTTGGAACCTGGACGGGCTTTATTGTTTTTATTGTATCGTTATTGTTCGAAAATACCAGCACTTTGTTTAATTATATTTCATGGTCTAGAGTGGGCTAGACCCCGGTGGTTCTGGCCTACTGAGATATATATCTCACACCCTACTCGGGCCTCCATTGCACTGGGGTACCCGAGTAGATTCTATTTGGTTGCAGGACCCTGTCGTTGTTGTTTCTTGTACTTGGAGTTAGGAGCAAATGACCAAGTTGGGGCTCAGGATGCTCATGGAGATTGACCTCGGGGCTTGAGACTTTTTTCTATTTACTTCTGCATTGATGTGTAAGTATGTCGCGTGGTTTAATGCTTCCATTGTATCATTAGCATTTCATGCATGCATCTCCTATATAAACTGATGCTCGCCAATTTTATGCAAACCTTATAAATAAAAACTGTTTTCTGCTGTTTTCTTATTATTTACACTACTTCCGTTGTTGCTGTATTTTTTCCTTTTTCTTCACTTTGATAAGAGGGTATAGTATCCCCCTGACTTACCTTACACCCTCTCCACTAGTCGGAAACCTCTAGCCTAAGGGGAGACGCGCTTGAGGCCATGTCGTAGGCCGGCTCGGGTGACCGGATCAGGGTCGACACGGGTTGGTTCGTGACAAAATGGTATCAGAGGGTCCTATTTTTTTTCTTTGTCCTGCTATTTTTGGGGCTGGTAGACAGGAGACTAGGAATGTGTCGGCTCTTGGGTAATAGTCGTGTCTGAGACTGATCACCCCACGTACGGTAAATGACCAAGTGGCCAGGGCTGGGAATTGATGTTCATGCTATTTGCTGTTACAGTTGATGTGATTTCACCTTGGGTGAATGTTGTACTTTCCACTGCTTATTTGTTTATGAAGAGGTTTTGAAAATTTTCTTTGGCCCGATATGGCCAGAAAATTGCATTGCATGCATCATATTAGGCACTTAGAGATTCACATGTCATGCATATGTGCCATGCCATGTAGTTGCATTAGTAGGATGCCTGTTGATTTTGATTGTGTGCCTTGAAAATATGTCATGCCTGGATTTATTTAGCACACCTCTTTAGAAAGCATGTTTCAGTGATAGTTAACATGTTTGGGTGATAATATGTCATGTTTTCTATCTTTCTTGTGTGTTATGCACTGTGTTATAGCATGTTTTAGTGATTTCAGCTTGTTGCTTTGTGTTAGCTGTTTGTAGTGGCTTGTTAGCTTACTGGTAAGCGCTTGGTTGCTTTGGCTGAAATTGTTGGTTTCGATTACGACGGAGCCACTTTTCCATTATAAGGTGTATGAGCGCCTTATAATTACGAAAAGGGTAAATCGTGTTTACAAACATTTTAAAAGATGGGTGCTAAAGTTTAAATGTTAAATGTTGAAGAGGAAGTTTGTTACAACTTGCCTGTTTTGCCCGTGGGGCGTTGATTGGAGACCAAGTGACTTTTTGTGACAAAGTGCTTGTGTGTTTGTTAGAATTCTTTCAAATGTTAATGGTTGAAATGAATTAAGGGGGCTCTTTGAGCCTAGTGGTTTACCTGCTTTGCGTGACCTGGAGATATGGTCGATGCCTGTGCTTCGTAAGGGACTAGCCCATGCTAGGTAGTGCCCTTAGAGCTTGAGTTGCCTTGTTTTCGGTATGAGCTTGTGATGTGGTGATCGTAGTTCGAGGAATGTCACCGTTCGTTTTAGTGTTCTAGAAATAACGCGCTGGTAAGCAGCTAGTCCTTGCGACAGCATGGACACTCCTAAGGTGGGTAGTGCCGCATCTGTTTCGGTTTACATGTCGGTGCTTGCTTGGCAGCATGACTTTGATAAGGTTGGCGGTATGCACAACACTTTAGAAACTCCGTTAGTGCGGGAAGAGTTTCATTGGTTAAGCTTGGACAAATACGAATGCCTCAGGTGGTATAGGCATCAGAGTTTGGTCTGAATGATCTTCTCAGTGACCTTGGTTTAATCTTAGTGTACTCTGTTGGATGAGACGAGCATGTCCCCCATCTTGACGTCGTCTTGGATACACTAAGATAGTGTCGGTTATACGTCGCGCTAAAGTTTAAAAGATGTGGGTTTGTTTCGTAATCTCTTTCTGTTTGTGCGTGGGATGCACGGTTTCTTGGAGTTACGCTTCGTGCTGAGGCACGATAGTTTTATAATAGTCCTGTGATGGCTTGACTTGAGAATATCACCAGAGTTCGTGTAAGGACTTCAGTGTATGCTTGGTTGATAACGGAGCAGTTTTAAAAGCACGTCATCAGTTTAAAGGCGAGTGTGATTTTTGGGTTGGCGATGTCTTTCGAGGAAATCATGTGTGACCAATTTTAGTTGGTCGAACCGTTTTCTTTGGTTGAGGTCCCTATAATGGCCTCGGATGTAAGCTCTGCTTTGATATTTCATTTGTAACCTGAACGTTTTCTCAGACTGTAAAGGCTTAAGTGCGGTTTTCTTTGGAAACGCTAAAGATGCATTGGGCATTGGAAACGCGATGCGATCTTGTTTAATGAAACTTCACGACCATTGTAGGACGGGTGATGTTTTCATCGGTTCTATAAGGCTTCTCGGGGACGAGAAGTTTTTAAGGTGGGTAGTTTGTAAAAAACCACATTCCTAGACTGGATAAAATATGAGTTTTTTTATTTTTCTTTTATCGGCATGTCAGTTTTAAAACCGCGCTTCATAACGAGGTTCCGAGTACGCAAACCGTTTCAAGCGGTGACATCAGACTGCGCACGGGCGGTTAGACCGCGCGAGTTAAGTCGCGTGATTGAACGGTTGTCAGAACACAGTTTTTTTTATTAATTTAAATTAATGAATGTTTCAACAATAATAGTGGGAGATTATTATTATTTAATGTGGTGCAAACACATTTAATTAAGTGGCAGTCAAACACCATTAATTGTGGAGTTGCGGTTTGACCAGAAGTGCGTCAAAATTAATATCGCGTATTAGCGGATTTAATTTGATGTAGGAATTTAATTAAGAGATCGTTATTTTGATGACACGTTTTAATTGGCGATTTTTGATCTTAATCATGGTTAAATAATAATAATGAAATTATTATTATTCTTATGGGTTAATTTATTTTTTAAAACTAAAGAGGGTTTAATAATTTTTTTTGACTATATATATATATATATAGATATATAGATATATATATGTAGTTTGGGATATATATATATATATATATATATATATATATATATATTTAAGTATATATATATATATATATGTTAAAAAAAGGATATTTTGTTTGCCCCTTAATTGGGCGCTGGGCAGGGCGTGACCCCCCACGCATGGCCTTTTTTTTTACTTTCTTCTTTTTTTATTCCTCTTTTATTCCTCCTCCTTCCCCCCTTTTCTCAATCACGTTTTCCTCCAAACCCTAAGGCGCAGGCGCGTGGGTTCCTCCTCCGGCTCTCCTTGCCGCGCGACCAAGCTCCGCAATCGGACACCCCACTGCCGGACCTCCTCTTGCTGCGTGATTCAGGACGGCGAGACCCCTCCTCCGCAAGGTCTTCCTCCTCCTTCCAAGGCAGCGCACAGTCGGCCTCCTCCTGGTCCTCCCTAGGCACATCGGCCTTCTTCCCCGGGTGAACCCCCATGCACGACCTTCCCTTTCCCGGACAGATCTATGGTGCGGCGAACCCCTGCAGCGCGCTACGGCCCATGTGATCCCCCTCTCCTTCGTATGAGGCGCGACCTCCCATGGCCGACCTCCCCATCTCCTTGCAGCGAATTACAGTGCGAGATGGCTTGGACAGCCCCTTCCGGGCAGACCTATGCGCGACCCCCCATACGATTCTTCGCCGACGTTTGGTAAGAATATAAATATACACCGTTGTTGTATATTTTACGTCAATTTAAATATTAAATTGAGTCTACGGAGTTTTTTTTTATATTTATCTGGTCCTGTGTTGTTTACCTGAGTTGATTTTGAGTCGCTGATATGTGGTCGTTGTCACACAGACCATATTGCACCGGGTATTAATGTAGCAATGTATTTGGTGTTACATTGCAGGTTATATATACGCATGTTATATAGGTGATATGTATATATATATACGCACGTCAAAGTCGCGTGCGCACGACTGCGTGACGTGTGAAGTGGTTTCCGCCGATAAAACGTTCCATATTTAAAATGGGCTGACCGAGGTAGGGTCTCTTTCCTTGTTCCTTTAATTTATTAACTCAATGAATTAATTATTTGATGCACCATTATTAGTTTTTAAATTAATTTCTATGTAATTTGTGAAGTTAAGTCATTACATTAACTTCTATTTAATAAATGTTGTTAAGTCTTTAAATTAATTATTGTTTAATTAATGCAGTCAAGTATTTAAATTAATTGCAGTTTAGAAGTGAAAAATATAATAAATGACCGTTTGATAATAGAAGTCACGTGTTATAATAAAACCCCTTTTTTGGGTTGTTCTATCTTCAATCTAAAAGTAGTGAATAATAATTTTTATAATGTATGATGTGCGAATTTCGTTGATGTTTCTACATGCACTGATTGATATGTACTAAGTTAGTGTTCTCCCTCTTTGATATGAATTAATGTTTTGGAATAAATGATTGGATATGCGCAAATAAATTGTTTGACTTATAATAAATTACCTGGATATTTTAGCATGTTCGTTGTGACCCTCGCTTCTGGAAAAACCCGTTTGGGGTGTTCCCTTTGCCTTTTTGGACACCCCTTTAGGTGTGATGACGTGTTTGGTACGTTTTATATTAGCCCAATATGATTAGATTATTCAATTTCATGTGTTGCGTGGTCCCTTTAAATTGAGTTTTAATTAAATAAATTATTTAAGATAATTGTTTTGGGGATTGGTTATGGGTTGAGGTCTTGCAATCGAGTTTTTGTTTTGATTTGATAAGATAAGTGATTGGGGGAAACTAATCATGAACTGATGTAGGCTAAGAAAGATATTTAATTATATGAATTAATTATGTGTCATAATGTTGATAAAAGATAATTAATTATGAGAATTAATTATGAAACGTTGAGGGCTAATTTGGATAATCAAATGTGAAGAATTAACTATGAAATGGGAATTGTGTCGACTGATTAATTAATTGATAAATGGTAATAAATAAATGAGATTATGGGTCCTAGACATGACGTTCTAGACCGATTTAAACATTGGGTTTGGACATGGCGTTCCTTCCCAATGGTTATCCAAGCTTGTGATATAGGGTGTTAGACATGACGATCTACACCGAATAATTATCTTGGTGTTAGACATGGTGATCTACACCAAATGTGATTCGGGGTGTTAGACATGGCGATCTACACCGAATAATTATCTAGGTGTTAGACATGGAGATCTACACCAAATGTGATTCGAGGTGTTAGACATGGCGATCTACACCAAATGAGAATTGGGGTTCTTGACGTGACGTTTAACACCAAACGAATGATAATAATGATTTATGAAATGAATGAGAGATGTGGGTAAAACCCGAGTGAATTGTGATCAAATAAAGAAAGGTAAGAATGAATGGATTTCCAATCTGAGTTGAAATGATAAGTGAATAAAAAGGGTATAAATGAGAAAAATGGTAAAAAAAGGTCTTTTTATGCTTGAACCAAATTTACTTGTGTTGTTTTAAACAGGTTCTTATCTCGGCTATGGGCTGAGGTAGGGATTGCCGTCAGGTGTCCTTTTTGGAACCTGGACGGGCGTTTATTGTTTGTATTGTATCGTTATTGTTCGAAAATACCAGCACTTTGTTTAATTATATTTCATGGTCTAGAGTGGGCTAGACCCCGGTGGTTCCGACCTACTGAGATATATATCTCACACCCTACTCGGGCCGCCATTGCACTGGGGTACCCGAGTAGATTCTATTTGGTTGCAGGACCCTGTCGTTGTTGTTTCTTGTTCTTGGAGTTAGGATCAAAGGACCGAGTTGGGGCTCAGGATGCTCATGGAGATCGCCCTCGGGGCTTGAGACTTTTTTTATTTACTTCTGCATTGATGTGTATGTATGTCGCGTGGTTTAATGCTTCCATTGTATCATTAGCATGTCATGCATGCATCTCCTATATAAACTGATGCGTGCCAATTTTATTCAAACCTTATAAATAAAAATTGTTTTCCGCTGGTTTCTTATTATTTACACTACTTCCGTTGCTGTATTTTGTCCTTTTTCTTCACTTTGATAAGAGGGTATAGTCTCCCCCTGACTTACCTTACACCCTCGCCGCTAGTCGGCAAACTCTGGCATAAGGGGAGACGCGCTTGAGGCCATGTTGCGGGCCGGCTCGGGTGACCGGTTCAGGGTCGACACGGGTTGGTTTGTGACAGTTTAGACCCCTCGCTCATTGGTGGTGCGTTTAATGGATAAATTGATTTAATTACTTAATTAATTAGTTTATTTTTTGGCACAATTGGTAAGTCTATAAATATGTTGTTATTGATTTTCGTCCAGCATTGGTCTCATAACCCTATAATAGCTGGCAAGTGCTCGCTTTCCCTTTCTGTTGGCAGATCACGACGAACGACGATGAAACGTCAGACCAGATCGGATAAAGACCCGACGAACGCAACATATCCTCCTCCTTCGTTGGCAAACGATTTCTTCATCAGTGATCGATCCAAAATAGAGATAGCACTTTTCAATTTGGTGTTTCACTCCCTTTTGATTAATGATTGAGCAAATCGAATGTTGTTCTTCAATCTGCACCCTTTTAGAGCCTTTGCACGTGCCCATGTACACAAAATTAATTTGTTGTCAATTGTTTTCTAAATCCGGAATCCCCGTTCTTGATTGACTGGACAAGAACACTTGGTCCTTTGTTCTTGTGTCTTTATCCTAGTTTTTTTTTGCATTCATCACTGGTCGGATCCTCGTGGTCCCAGTTTTACTTTGTCAGGAAGTAGCAAGCCTGATCGGACCCCCTGATTCGCAGCGAATCTACGAAACAAGAACGAATCGATGAACCGAGCATAGACCTAGAAAGAATGCGACGTGAAGAGATTGATTCTGAGCGGAGGTCGTGCGCAAAGTCTCATGGTGGAGGCTACTTGGCGTGAACATAATGGTGACCAGGCTCGGATCTCTGACGGGGTGGTTGAACGTGATCAACACGGCGAGTGTTAATAATAATAATTATTAATGATAATAATGATGGAATTAAACGTTTGGTTAATTAAATTAAATGGTTTTAATTTAATAAAGGAAAATCATTTTAAATTAATTGGTTTTAATTTAACGAGATATGAGATATAGGGCATCACATATAGGATATCAGATAAAGGATATCAAATATCAGATATGAATCTTAGTTAAAGAATCTTATATCGGTTATATCTTTTAAACGAGGCATCTGTTTGACGAACCGTCAGCGACAACGTGATCCTAGAATTAATACGCTCATTTTAAGACTGATGTTGGATACCTTTTTGGGACTCACGCCTTCTGTTAATGAGACACTCAATAATAATAAAATTATTATTATTGAAAAATCTTGTATCTGGTGTATCTCCCTCATACAATGTCAGAATGACAAACCGTTAGCGATGCTGCAACCCTGAAAATAAGGTGAAAATTTCAAGACCAATATCAGGTATTTAATTTGAACTCTTGCCTTGGACCCACGAGACGTCATTCGAGCGTAATGTGGTGAAATGAAACCTTTTCACCGGGTGTCCGATTGAGTCAAGTGAATAGCCTATCTCGAGTGTTTTTCTGTAAGGATCATAACTGTGTGATTTGTTTGTCCATCCAGAGCCATTTGCAGAGGCATATCAATGAAATTATGTTTTTTCCCTTTAGACCGATGACTAGCCTCGTGCGTTCATTAGGATTTTGGCCAAGACATGTCGTGTAGTACCCCTGCAGGCCATGTAGTACGACATAGCCAGCAAGTCGTGTGCTGGTGAGGACACGATTAGACAGCAGCGTGGGACCACACACCGTGTGGGTCCCCAACATATCGCATACCTCTTTTTGAGGAAACTTCGAGGTTTCATATCTCCTTCGTTTGAACACAGATTTTGAACTGTGAGTATCATATCCAAAATGTTTTTTCGCATAGAACGTGAGTGCCCTCGGAAGCGGCTTTCAAGATATGATGTGAAATGTTCCTGGTTTGTCACGCAATGAGGGGATGAAAATATATTGAACTCAGATTTACAGTGCTCGGGTGTGTATTTGTAAAATATATCGAAAACGAGCAGCAACTGCCCAACAATGGCCCCTTTGGGATCATAGGGGAAACCCCTTCCGTTCCTCACAGTGCAAGCGCATGCGCTCGAATCCGAGCACCCGTCGATGCAGCAACACCCTCTGCGCACAGACCCATCTAGGTAGGTCACCGTGGGTGCGTAATCGAAGGAAGGGGATTGACGAGATCCACAACATTCACTATTGGG
Source organism: Viscum album (assembly GCA_963277665.1). Taxonomy (NCBI): domain Eukaryota; kingdom Viridiplantae; phylum Streptophyta; class Magnoliopsida; order Santalales; family Viscaceae; genus Viscum; species Viscum album. Next base: position 79,513,386 of record OY728166.1, read on the forward strand.
ATCGGTTTGGCCTCTTTACCTTTGGAAACATCGGTTCGTGAATCTACACCCCTGTGATTGCCTCAGGATCCTTCTCAATTCGAACCTGTAAACCAGTTTCCCGAATTGGCCTCGCTCCTGCCATAACCGCTCCACGAGGTACAACCTGTTGTAAAAGAAGGGGTTGCGAATGGTCTTACAGTTCTTGTGGAAGAAATAATCCGGATTGGCATCGCAAAAGTTGAAGATGATCCTGACCGGAGTCTTCAAGATCATGTTGTTCATCAACGCAAGGTTCCCACCGATGAGCTTCTGGTCTCCGGACTGCTTGTCGCCTCCCAAGGCCGGACTGCTTGACTATGCGGGTCGCCACCTTCTGCCCGCGAGAAGCAGTCCGTAGACCAGAAGATCGCGAACGGGAACCTTGCGCTGAGGAACAACATGATCTGGAACACTCCGGTCAGGGTAATCTTCAACTTCGGCGATGCTAAGCCTGATTATTTCTTCGGCAATCACTGTAAAATCATCCGCAAACCCTTAGTTTACAACAGGCTGTAACTAGTGGAGTGGTTATGGTAGGAGCAAGGCCAGTTCTGGAAACTGGTTTACAGGTTCGAATTGAGAAGGATCCCCGAGCAACCATAGGGGTGGAGATTCAAGAACCGAATGAGAAACCTCAGGCTCGTATGCACCAGCGACGTTTCCCAAGGTAAAGAGGCCAAACCGATCCCAGGGGTGAACGGTGTGGATCTGGCCAAACCCCCTTCGATTAGGCCACCACGATGACCTACCTGAACGGGCTGACCCCGCGGCCTGTGCGCGACGGGTACTGCTGCATCTGCGGGTGCTCGGATCCTGAGAGGAACGACGGGGGTTTCCCTGCGCCTGCGCTGTGAGTAACGGCGGGGGTTTCCCCTGCGGTGTGAGGAGCTCCACCATGGAACGGCAGGGGGGGGGTTTTCATGTAGGCATCGCTTGCCCGAGGGCCGGCGGGAGGAGGAAGAGGGAAGAAAGCAGGAAAAGCGAGAATGCGAGGGATCGTTGTAGGAAGGGACTAGCGGGGTTTATATAGAGGGCGATTCCCCGGGATTGTAGGCGATTCCCTTGCTAACTGTTTTTTTTTTTTTTCATTAATACATTTCAAAATTCAATTAGACTTTTATTTTTATGTTTTTCTTAATTTAGAAGTGCCGCGTCGTGGGAGTTGGGAGGGATGAAAGGGAAGGAAAATGCGGCCGTTGAATTTTCCGTTGCACAAAAAAGCACCACAAGTTCCGGGTTTCATGATTAACAAAAAATAAAAAAAAGTGTTTAACTTTGTTATTAAATTTAATTTCTGATTGATTTAATATTAATGATAGGATCGAAGTGTTTTTGGATTAATGAAAGTTAAAAAAAATATATTCATTGGGATGTTTACATGTGGCCGCCTGATGTGTTCTCTTACTTGTAAAAGTGGTTATGTGGGATCATTAAATCTATTAACTGTACTATAGAGCGTCCTATTCCTTCCACGTGTAGGGTGCTCCGCCTTCCTGCTTACATGTCCTCCTCTCCACGCACTTCGCTTTCCTCCACGATCTCAGCCTCGACCTAGGTCGCTGGCTCCGACTACACCATACCTTCCGCGTCAGGCTTCACCACCTGCAACTGATCCTTCGCCTTGATCTCCTCTACGGCCTCCACCTCCTTCACTGCCTCCTCCTTGGTATCCTCCACCTTCATCTCTCCCCCCTTCTTCTCTTCCTCCGCCTCCGTATACGTCTTTGCCTCGGTATCCGCCGTTGCCTCCTCCTCTCCCAACGATGATCTGGGTTTTAGGGGGTTAATCAGAGACGGGATCATGAGGATTTCTGAACCCCTATCCTGTTGGGGCGCGGAGCCCGGCGCCGCAGCGGAAGTAGTCATTGCAGAAACACAGACAAGAGGAGAAGACTTCACCTGAATGCTTTTTATCACCCGAAGACATTTTACATCACCCAAAGGAATTTTACACATCACCTGAAGGATTTTAACACCACACCCGAAGTCATTTTTACAACACAACACCGACATCATGAACACACCATTTTTGTTGTACCGCTGATCATTGCAACCAGGACACGCCGCTTGATCTCTGCAACCAATAGGACTTTCGATACATGACATCGTCATCATTGTCGTCTTCAATCATCGCCGCCGACACACCATCGTTGTCGTGATCACCATCTACGCTTCGCACCGATTACCGCAAACGCGACAACCCATTCGCCGCTCTCTCTTGGTGGCTACATCTTTGTCAACCCACATTCCAAAACATGCTGCTGCATCCTCTTATATAGACATCATGTCCATATCTCCATTAAATGCGGTCAACATCATAATCCCATCATTATTCCATCAATTAATATTGGGAATAACTCTTCATTAATGTTGGGAGAAAATCCTCCATTAATGTTGAGAAAATCCCTCCATTAATAATTTTCTCTCTCATTGTTATTTAATTTTTAAATCAAAATTCCCAACAATCTCCACCTTGATTTAAAATTCAAATACTCCACAATCATCTCCACCATCTGGGCCAATTTGATCGTCGACTCCACCAAGCTCTGAATGTCAACCAATGAACAGAACATGCTGCCTTCCATCATCTATCGCAAGCTCACCTCTTGCCTCCACCTCTGCCTCCACCTCGTTCGCCTCTGCCCCCGCCTTCCATTTCATCCATGTCTTTGATCTCAACCTCTCCCGTTCCATCCTATTCCATCTCCACCCGGAGCTTCCTCCTATCGTTAAATCTCCATATCTCTAGGTATTATACATGTTTGTTTTTTTCCTTTTTTTCATTTCAATTGATTTCATATGCAATTTTTTTCACATTTTCATGGCATAATCAAATAATATATTTCAAATCACATACACACACTCATCTAATTAGACTTAGCATTAAATTTGGGCTAGAATTTGTGATTTTAGTAGGTTTACATTAGGCCAGACAAAGAATTGACAAGCATGATGCGTGAACATGAGTCATGGGGCATGATACTGCTGACATCTATGGATTAGTGCTGGGTTATCTATAAATGTTTATATTTTATGCATGCATGATACTGGTGACATCCCCCCATCTAATGGCCCGAAGGCCTTCATTTTTTTATTGATTTTGATAATCCACCTTTCAAGGGGTGAGGTGGAACCCTTACAAGGCCCGTAGGCGTAAGTATTACATGACCCGTAGGCCTTAGAGGAATTCATTGCCCGTAGGCTTCAAACATTACATACAACCCAGACTCACTACTTGGAATTGCTTCTCCCCAACATCTTCATCGTGAAATCAACTATCCACCTTCGCATGGTTGTTCAGCTAGGCATTCCCATGCATGCACAGGCTTGTCCCAATGGGAGGTGTCATACCCTCTCATTCTTGCAATCCGTTTAGCTTCTGCTGTGGTGAAAGCTCATTGCTCATCCTCCTTGTAGAGCTTGTTCCTTATAGGTTGTCTGGTTTGCATCTGCACTTAAGGTGGCCTGAAGGTCTTGAGGTGGCCTGAAGGCCTTACTGACCCGAAGGCTTGGGTGGTCCGAAGGCCTTAAAGGACTCGGGGACCAAATCGGTGGCTCGAAGGCTCAAACGGGGGCATATTCCCGGCTGCTACAGTGTCAAATAGTGCCTGCCACAGTTCCCATTACAGAATTGCTACAGTACTGCACAATTCTCACTACAGTACCTACTACAGTGCTACTACAATACTGCTACAGTACCCCCCAGAAAATATGTCTCCACTTGGATTTGATTCCGAGTCGCTTGGATGCACTTACAGAGTCCTTACCAACCGGGCTAAGGCTCATGTGCTACTGGTGACATCATATGTAAGTTTTTTGATTTCATAATCTAAATCAGTTATTTGTTATACGTATTTACTCTTATTTTTTTTTCTTATACTACATAATTTTTAGACTATTTCATATTGTAGCGACAACTTCTTGGACACTAATTCACACTATTTCACACTATTTTTTAACGAGGTGTTCAATGAAAATCAAAATGATGAATCATCAAATGATGAATTTTCAACTGATGAACTCTTCAGTGGAAGTATTAATATAGGATGTTTGGTGCCTTTGGTAGGAATAAATTTCCCTTATGTGGTTGAGGTGAAGGAATTTTATAGGAAATATACAATGAACATGGGATTTGGTTTGATGGATATTAGCTCAAATAAAACGGAAGATGGTAAGTTCTATTGTTTCATTCTTTACTGTTCTTTAAATGGAAGTTATTTTTTAAATGTTACAAATACTGTGGAGACCCTCCCTTCATCGTGATGGTATTTTCTTTAGGTACACAGAATTGATCTCCTGATGTTAAATATCTATTGTGATTTTGGGTTCAATCTTATTCTTGGCATATGAAGGATTTAATATTTCTTCACGTAGTCTGTAGGTATTGATGTTAATTTATATTTGGTGCTTCTTCATGTTTCCTACTTTATGGTGTCCCAATAGCAACCGTTCCCTCACCACCTGGCATAAACCTTCACTACTTCAACATGTTTCTATTACCGGTAGTGATGTTAATTTGTTTCATGTTCTTCATTGTCCATGTGGTTCTCCTTTGTTGTGAAGGTATATTACTGCTATAAGAATTTCAATTTTTTCACTATTAGTTTATTGATTTTAAAATATTATATTTCAATTGATTATTTTTTATTAGTTGTGAAATGAAGAATGTTTACTTCCAAAATTTTTAATCAAATTTTGAATGATTCTATATTTTGAACTGAATTTATGTGTGCAGGTTCTACACCTTGGGTGAAGGTGCCACAACCGAGTCAGTTTTACAATTTATGAATTTCTAGGATCTAAGCATCACTCATGTCATTGCCAAGTCAATTTTACAATTTTTGATAATTTTTATTCACTAGATAATGTTATTATCACAATGCATTAACCAATCTGAATGTTTGACATTAGATGTCATTTTAACCGAACTGCTATTTATTTTCCAGTCATAGTTCCATCCATGTTTCCTGGTGTTTTTTCTATACCTCATTGGATGATACGTTTATTATGATGAAAAAATCTATGTAAAGGATTATTTCCAATCAATATATCTGAAGTTTTCAGTAATTTTGGTTTCTGTTAGTGTTTATTTTGTAACTGTAGTTTCAAGTGCAATTTTTATTATTGCACGATTCTCTATTTTTATGTAAACCCCATTATTGGTGAAGTGTGATTATATTTTTTCCTTTATTATTTCTAATTCAAAGGATTATTTCCATTAAGTTACCATATTCTATTGTTTTTTCCTTGTAGTTTGAAGTACAATGTTTCACGAATTGTATTATTTTAGTTATCATATTTGTGGTTTTAGTAGTTTTGCATGGTTTTCAAATGAATTAGTGTTAATTCACTGGTCTAGATGGTCTTGGAAGGCTAGGACCATTGAAGAGAGAGGTATCAATATATGAAATTTATAGGTGACCGTGTAATGCTTGTAGGAAAGCTATCCTTGGAAATGCTTACAGTTCAATGGTACGTCAAAGCTAAATAAAGAAATTATTGCTCTTTTATTCTTAATGTGAAATCTATAACATCTTCTCTCTTGAGTAGCCTTCAATGGTCTCTTTTTACCCTCAATGGCCATTCTCACTGGATCATGAGACCGAGTAACATTCCTCTTGCATGATATTTTTCTTTTTCATACTTTCAATATAACATTGGAGATGAATTAATTCCATTCACAAGCGTAAACATTACTATTTATTCCTTTACTCAGGATTTCTTGCATCATATCTCCAAATCCACTACAGAGGTCCCCATCATGTTCTACGTGGAAAAACACTCAGGGTAGGCTACTCACGAGCCTAAATCTAAGTTCATAAGGAGATATGAGAGAGAGAAGATTCGCAAAGTGGTACATGGTATGTGTGGGACCCACATGACGTGTGAACCCGCCTCATCACCTGGCCGTGTACATAGCCATGCATGGGTACTAAACTGTGCACTAGTACCTTTGGGCATGCTAGTGTACTCCCATATTACATGGAATATTTGGCCAAAAGGCTGACGAGCACACGAAGCTCATCGTTGGTCCGAAAGGGTGAAAACGTAACTTCACTAAATTGGATCCCTAGACGACCCCAGATAACCCAATAGATCACATCGCCACGATCCTTATGAAAAAAACGCACATGATCAACTATTCATTCACCCGAAACAGACTCCCGGTGAAGAAGTTTCATTTCACAACATTTCACATGAGAAATACTTCATATGGCCCATGACTCAATCCTGAAACACATCATATGGATCACATCATTGTGATCCTCTCAAAAAAAACCCAGGATTGGTTATTCATTCATCCAAAACAGACACCTGGTGAAAAAGTTACACTTCACTGAAAATGCCCGAATCGGGCCTCATGGGGCCCACACCTCCATTTTGTTTTAAGTGTCCAAAATCAGTCTTGAAATTTCCGCCTCAATTTTAGGGTCATGTCACCACTAACGGTGCGTCAATCAGACATCGTATGCAGAAGTTATGTCTGATACCAGAATCCTCAAATAATAATAATTATACTATTATTATTATTATAATTGGACGTTTCGTGCCACCGAGTCTCAAGACTAAAACATAAATTTTTTAAATTGGACTCAAAAGGTCCACCTCGAAACAAGGGTCATGTTGCCGCAGACGACCCATTAATCGAACACTCCATGTAAGAGTTACACTCGAATCAGTGTCTGAAGAAAATAATAATAATAATAATAATATTATTTTTAGGGAGTTTTATTGACCTAATCCACAAGTCAGAAAAAATCCCCCAACATTAGTCTTAAAAATAATGCATCGAAGATAGGGTCACAAGGCTACTGACAGCGTGTGAATTGGACGCTGCATGAGAAAGTTACATCCGATTAACTGTTTTAATAATAATAATAATAATAATAATAATATTTATTTATTTATTTATTTATTTTTGAAGCCTATGCGGGGGGAGGGGGGTTCTGTGGCCGGTCTCCTACCACCACCATCGTCCCAGCTCCGCACCACTGAGCGGCTTCCGCCGCCGCACCCAGCCACGCCACCGCACCCTGCCTCCGCGTTGCCTACCGAACCCAATGCGTCACCGCCTTGTCAGAGTTGTGCCCTGTTGAACCCGCACCGCTGCCACCTTCTGCGGACCACTGGAACCACTCCAGTTGTCAAAAAAAGAAACTCAGGCCAGATTTGGGATCCCTGGATCCCAATCCACACCACCGTAAGCTCTGCTCGAATAATTGTCAACATTTCGACGTGATGAAAAGTTGGCGGATCTTCTGCTCACCGCCACACCTCCTTCGACGCCCAAAATTTGAATCTAAGCATAGATCAGAACTCCTCGGGTTAAGAGAATCACAAATATGTTTCTTTATCCAATATTAGAGGTCATTTGAGCATGGAGAAAAGTTATCACCAGCAAACAACGACAAACACAAAGAACGAGAGACCCCGAATCAAAACTGAAAATGGCCGTTGTTAGTTTGGCTACGACAAAGGATTCTAAAGTAGCAAATTCCAATAGAAATTGAAATCAGCAACAAAGGGTTCAATTAGGGAGCTTTAGAATTCGAAATAGAAATCCTACCTTGATTTTGGATCCACCGTTGTGTTCACAACGCTCTGATCTACTATTGCCTGCATTTTCGTCGCAATCTGATGAAGTTCGGACGTCAAATCACCGTCATAAGAAGATGACTAGAGCTCCACCATTTGTGAGAGAAATGAGCTAACTCTAGATCATTTCTCCAATCTTCAATTTATAGGAAACTACCACCGGTCGTAGAATCTGAACCTCAAGTACCCTCTCACTTGAGGTCTCCCCTAGGGTAAAAACCACAATACGAACTCAACGGTGCTTTAAGATTTTCAATCTGAATCCCCATTTAGAAGTTATCAGGAGTAGATTCCAAATAAAATAATATTATTTTATTATTTTATTTAAGATTACATCCTTGATAACGTTTTCCACATAAGGCCTGCATCTGCAAAAGTTATATCTCACCTAGGGTAAACGCCACACTCCATACTCTACAGTAGCCTTGGATTTATGATCCGAGCTACCATTTGAGAGATATCCTATTTCTATCACATGAATAGTATTACATATACTTAATATTTTTGTACAATTTATTCTGGACACTTTGGGCCTCAGAATCGCATGCCGTCTCAGCACCTGGCTCTGAAAATATATGTAGAAATATTCCAAAGTCTTATAAGGAAAAAATTGGGTCTCTACATCATTACCTACATTAAGATTTTTTCCTTGAAATGAAAAACTAGGGAAACAACTTGAGATATTGAGCTCACACCTGGATTTGTTGCTTCTAGGAAAACCTGTACATTTTTGTGCTACCACAACACATGAACCAAAGGTATGGTTCATCCTCATATGGTCTTCTCCTATCAATGATGTTCATAGTAACATGTACATATGTCCTCAGCTGTGACATGTGGGAGACGTCGTGCACCCACTCCAGCTATTGGGGGGTAGGGAAAGATGGTAGGAAATCTCACCAACCCTATGCACGATCTCAAACGACCTGATGAACCTTATGGGTTTATTTCCTTTCCGACCGAAAACCAACACGCAATCCCTCTTCATATCCTCCAATACCTAGATAGTATGCTTGGACTGTCCATCGGTCTGGGGGTGAAAGGCTATACTCATTTTCAGTTGGATCCCAAATGCCTCCCGCAAGCCTCTCTACAATCATGACATAAAACATGCATCATTGTCATAGAAAATCATTGAGGGTACCTCATGGAGGAGGATGATCTCTCGTACCTACAACTGCCCCAAACACTCCCCCAAATTCTTCTCCCGAATAGCAAGGAAGTACACCGACTTCGTGTGTTATTCTACTATTACCCAGATAGATTCATGAACCTTCTCTATGTATGGAATTCTAGTGACGAAGTCCATGGATATGTCATCCCACTTCACGGTTGGATTTCAAGAGGCTAAAACAACCCTCCAAAAATCGGTGCTCAGCCTTCACCTGTTGATAGATGAGGCATCATGAGACAGACTCAACTAAGATTCATCTCTTACTGGACCACCAAAAGTGCCACTAAATATCCTTGTACATCTTACCCACACTGGGATGTACAACTAAGGGTGAATTATGGAACTCTCGCATCACCCTTCTCTCATCGCAAACAGAACTGTTGTTTGTCCTTGACACAAGGTCTCGAGATTCCATCCTTCAAAATATCCATCTGGTGCATCACCTATGGATATCTGAGTCACAAAATATCTCTCATTCGATGTATCACAGTTGGGAATCTCTCACACGCTCAAGAAGTGAAGGAGTCAACACCACCGACTGAAGAAAAAATGTACACTCCAGCTCCACTAGAAACATCTGTAGGGAAGCTAACTACTCCGAAACCTCCCACACTAGGTGAGCCCAAGACTTCCTGCTAAGGGAATCTGTTACAATGTTTCCCTTTCCTAGATAATAGACTATCTCAAAGTCATAGTCCTGCAGTAAGTTCAACCAGCATCACCGCCTCAGGTTCAAGTCTCTCTGACTGAAGGCATACTTGAGACTTTGGTGGTCTGTGCAAACCACATAGAGTTCTCCTAGAAGGTGATGTATTGACATCCTCAGGGAGAAGACTAATACTTCCAGCAACACGTAGTGGGTCATGTAGTCCTATTCAGGGGGTCTCCATCACCTCAACCTATACTTGATAACTGTTGTATCAAGGTTAACGTTGAGCATGCAAAGGTACCAACGAATAGGGAAGGTGAGTAAACTCATCCAACCTCAAGAGGCTAAAAACAAAAATCACGTGGCATACCCCATGCGTCATCACCTCTCTTGGAAGGAGAGTAACCCTAAACCATACACTCTGCCACACCCACTAGTGGTATTCCAAGCAAAAGGAGTTTAAGTAGAAAAACTGCACTGAAAAAGCTAGGACCTACTCCGACACTCCATTAAACAACCTTTCCTTGAATGCACAAGTTATAGAGACTCATCCACCACACCTCAATACTATCCAATTTTGGTGGCACTGACTCGCCCTCATGGTTTTTCTCGCGTCACAAAAACGTGTCTCGGTGGGGGAAGGACCCCTCTTCCTCGTGCATTAAAAGGTACATCGAACCACACTAACACAGGGTTACACCGACACCTCCTTTCACCCTAGTAAAAACCTAAATAAATAATTAGGGAGGAAAGAGTACCTCACATATCATCTAACAAGTTTTACTACAAAAGTAAGAAAAACACAGGTTGTACTTCTTTCCATCTTTGGCACTGCAAGATCGTAAACATCCATAGCAAGCAACTACCCGCGGACCCAGCCACTCGCTTCCTGAGCCTAACATGGGTTGCCTGGTGGTGGTGGAAGGATCTGATAGTGTTTTACACCAACCACAACTCCTACTCCTCTTCTAGCACTGCCTCCCTAGTGACAAACCAATCCCCGCCTGAGAGATCCCTCATCATCTCTACTGTGGTGGTTCATTTATTATCTGCCTATGAAGCTCAAAATGTCTAGTCGGGCAGTCTCATGCCATGTGACCTCACCCATCACAATAATAACACCGACCCTCCCTGGGTTGCCCTGGTGCTCTACATTGTCCCAAACCATGTGCCTAAATTTGATCATGGGAAGACCTCCTACATCGAGGCCCTACCAACTGATGTCTGCTGGCTGTGGTAGACGTCTCAACTATGACGTGTACACTTCCAAAACTAACTAACCGGCATTCCCCTGATAGAAAGTTCTTCTTCACTAGTTCCCAAACCAGCACCCTGGCATAGGTGGAGATGAACAAGGGCACTATGTTGACACATATCTCTCTACGAAGCCCCAAATCAAACTTCCATGCTCAGAAGTAGCCATCACAGATCATGTCCAGAGAGCAGTGTGTAAGGTCTGCGCACCTATTCGTGTACTCAGCCTCTGTCATCCCGCCCTACCAAAGCTCTAGAATCTCCCTGAATACAAGTGGAGTGTAAGAAGGAGGGGTAATAATCTTCATGGAATAGCTTCTGGAAGTCATCCCATGAGAGTACTGACTCATCATGCATCTGAGTAACCAGACTCCACCAACATCCAGTAGCTCCATGGAAAAGACTGGATGCCAAAGCAACCATCTGATTTGTCGATGTTCGAACAAGCCTGAAGAGGCAGACCACCGACTCTAGAAAATCCAAGGCTACTTGAGGATTTGGATCACCATGAAACCTCAACTATCTCTAGAACTGGAACTCACAGAGTGTTCTCAGCCTGTGCATATCCTCAACCTACTCTGTTGGGACTATCTGCTACTCAATAGGTGGGGGTGTTATTACCTACCCACCTGGAGGAAGGGTGATCACATGATGGATCCTAAACTAAGTCATCATCACTCACATGATTGTTTTCACAAACCGAAGCTGGTATCCTGGCTAGCTATCATCGCGAGGCATCCCAAATCCATCAAGGATTATTTCAGTCAAATGAGAATATATATATATATATATAAACAAAAATGAGAGATGACTCAAGAAGGAGAGTTAAAGACTCAATCCTAGATGATGCATGTACAAAATTTCTCTATAACAAATGTCTCAAAATTTTGAGTAAACAAGCAGGTAATCAGGATCCTCATGAATGGCTATGTCATCCGTCACACCACCACTGGACTCCCTAGCTTGAGAGACACTCTTGAGACACGTTGACACTTTTTTCCTAAACCCAACCAATCATTATATGGGAAAAAAATCAAAACAACATCCCAAGGAATGAACTTTCTCCGATACCACTTTTTCATGACCAACCCTTGTCAGGGCTCGATCCACAACTACCCTAAGACCGCCTCCATAGGTCAGGGGCTAGCGACAAGCGCTGAAGGAATAACAAACTCAGGGAGTCCATCACCTAAGTACCCCCCCATACACAACCAACTCAATGTAAAAGTGTATAGGAAATGGAAAAGATACAACACTACTATATATAAACCAAAAATATGCATCTACCTCTAAAAAATAAAATTTTAGGTGATATAAAGTAAACTGAAAGGTAAAGGGTAAAAATACACATCCATCCAGAAGAGTTTCACAAGCCAGAAATAAGTGGAAAAGTAAAACAGCTAAGAGAGCCCCGCTCTTGGATCCCAAGCTATGACCACCGCACGTGGTCCAAGAACCCCGTATCCCTAAGTTCCTATGATATCATGATCAACCTATTCATTGTCTGCAAGGTCACACCAAGTGTGGGAAAATCCCAAGCAGGGGTGAGTATAAAAATACTCAGTAGGATGTCCCGAAGGCTCAAGAGATTAGAAAAAGATGTACTTAATAGGGGGACAATAGATAGAAAAAGGTACAATAAAAGAGTACAACTCAACCCAACAAGATAGTGAAGTAAGATCATCCAAACACAAGGAGCTAGAAACGATGAGAAGATGAAATTCTCATCGAGTCTTCGCTACCTTTAGTATGAGAGTAGACTCTTCCAACCATAAGAATCTAGACACAAAAAGCACATGGCATACCCCACACGTATTCGCCTCTCCTAGAAGGAGAGTAACCAAAACCCAAGGAGTGGGTACTACAATATGATATATACACACACACACACACACACACACATGCTCAACCAAATAATCCCAAATGAGAGAGTAAGGGAATCTTCATCTCATAGATCATCTCAGGAAAAGAGTCACCAATAGTTCTAGAAGTAACCACCAATGATTCCCAATATCCCTCACATATTCCCTGAACATGAAAGTCAAAGGGACTCAATCACCACACCTTGATATTGTCTGCTTTGGGCGACTCTGTCTCACCCACATGGTTTTAGGTCACGTCACAAGGATGCATCTCAGTGGGAAAAGCATCCCTCTTTCTCATGAGTCTAAAGGTATGTCAAAAAATGTCCTGTAACTGATTCGTATAACCAGATCATGTAAACTCAAAGTAGAGGACCCACTCCCTAGTGTGTTAGAGGGATTCCACTCTAAAGTAGTTAATAGAGGACCCACACCCATGCTGATAGAGGATTCCACTATGAAGTAGCTGATAAAGGACCCACACCCATGTCAATGGGGGATTCCATTCTGAAGTAGCTGATAGAGGACCCACATTCATGACAATGGGGGATTCCACTCTAAAGTAGCTGATAGAGGACCCACACCCTAGTACGCTAGGGGGATTCCACTCTGGTAGTCATCATAGAGGACCCATGTCCTAATGTGTCAGGGGGATTCTACTCTAAGTCATCGAGGAACTACTATGTTCATCCCTACTAAATGGTACCTCTAAAAAATCATCGAGGAACACTGAATCCCAGCCCAGCTAGAGGGTAAGCTCAAAAAGATCATCGAGGAAAACCACTGCCCAGTCCTACTAGTCGGTAAGCCCGGTACTGCTATGTTGATTCTACCTATTCATAGCCATCATCAAGTGTAAACTTAGATAGTATTCATTCTTTGGATTTATTACATCATATATCTAAATCCAATATAGAGGGAACCATCACATTCTATGTGAAAAAACACTCAGGATAGGCTACTCGTGAGCCTAAATCTGAGTTCAGAAGAAGGAGATACGAGAGGTAGAAGATTCATAAAGTGGTACACGATATGTGTGGGGCCCAAATAGCATGTGAACCTACCTCATCACCTAGCTGTGTACTTATCCATTCTCAGGTACTAAACTGTGCACTAGTACCCCTAAGCGTGCTAGTGTACTCCCAGAGCACGTGAAACATTTGGCCAAAAAGGCTAATGAGAGCATGATGCTCGTTGTTGGTCTAAAAGGGAGAAAATGTAAATTTACTAACATGGCTCCCCATATGGAATCAAATAACCCAAAAGGTCACAACTCCATAATCCTTGTGGAAAAACACACAGGATCAACTATTCATTTTCCTGGAACAGACTCCCGGTGAAGAAGCTTCATTTCACAGCATTTCGCAAGAACGCTACTTCATGGGGCCTGCACCTCAATCCTGAAACACATCATATGGATCACACCATTTACATCCTCTTGAAAACACACACATGATTGTCTATTCATTCAACCAAAACGAACACCTAGTAAAAAAGTCACATTTCACCGTAAATGCCCGAACCGGGCTTCATGGGGCCTGCACCTCCATTTTGGTTTAAGCACCCGAAATCAGTATTGAAATGTCCAACTCAATTTAAGGGTTACGATGCTGTATATGGTGCATCAATCAGACGTTGTATGTAGAAGTTAAGTTTGGTACAAGAATCCTCAAATAATAATAATTATATTAGTATTATTATAATTGGACATTTTGTGCCACCAAGACTCAATCCCAAAACATAAAGTTCTCAAAATGGAATCAAAAGGTCTACCTCAAAGTAAGGGTCACATTTCCACAAACGACCCATTAATCGCATGCTCTATGTAGGAGTTATTCTCGAGTCAACATTTGAAGAAAATAATAATAATAATAATAATATTTTTAGGGTGTTTTATTGACCCACTCCACAAGTCGGCGAAAAGCACCCAACATTAAATTTAAAAAGACAGGGTCACAAGGCCACTGACGATGCATGAATTGGATGTCGCACAAGAAAGTTATAGTCGATTAACCATTTTATTATTAATAATAATAATATTATTATTATTACATTTTTTTCATTTTTTTTTTCTGAAACCCGCGTGGGGGGGGGGGGAGGTCTGTGGCTGGTAGGCTGCCATTGCACCTGGCCTCCGCGCTGCTTGCCGAACCCGCCATGCCGCCACCTTGATAGAGCCACGCCCTGCTGGACCCATGCCGTTGGCACCTTCCACGGTCCACAAGAACCACTCTGATGGTCAGAAAAAGAAATCGAGACCAGATCTGGGTTCCCCAGATCCTGATCTATACTTCCATAAGCTCCGTTTAAAGAATTTTCAATGTTTTTATGTGAAAAAAATTCGGCGGATCTTCCGCTCACCACCACACCTCCTCCAATGCCAGAAATTAAAATCTGAGAATAGATTAAAACTCCTTGGGTTGGGAGATTCACAAATATGTGTCTTTCTCTAAGATCAGAGGTCATTTGAGCATGGAGAAAATTTATCATCGAATAATGATGAAGAACGCGAAAAATAGGACACCCTGAATCAAAATAGATGATGACTGTTGTTAGTTTGACCATCAAAAAAAAATTCTAAAGTAGAAAATTACAACAGAAATCAAAATTGGCAACAATGTATTCAATTGGGGAGATGTAAAATCTGAAATAGAAACCCTACCACGATTTTGGATCCACTGTTGTGTTTGTTGTGCTCTGATCTACTAGAGCCTGTATTTTCATCGTGATCCGATGAAGTTTGGGTGTTGAATCACCATCAGAAGTAGATGTCCAGAGCTCTGTCATCCGCGAAAGAAATGAGCTAACTCTATCTAATTTCTCTAAACTTTTATTTATAGGAAACTACAAGCGGTAGTAGAATTCCTGTGCCCTCTCACCTGAGGTCGCACCTAGGGTAAAAACCACATTAGGAACTCAACGGTGCTCTCATATTTTCAATCTGAATCCCTATTAAGAAGTTATCAGGAGTAGCATGTAAATAAAATAATAATATTTAATTATTTTATTTATGGTTATGTCTTCGATAACATTTTCCATAGAAGGTTTGCGCCACAAAATTTATGTCCTGACTAGGGTAAACAACACGCTCTAGACTCAATTGTGTCCTCGAATTTCTGATCCAAGCCACTGTTTAAGAGATATATTGTTTCCATCATGTGCATAGTATAAAATATAATTAATATTTTTTTAAAATTTATTCTGGGAACTTCAGGCTTTAGAATCTCACGTTGTCTTAGTGCCTGACTCTAGAAATATATGTAGAAATATTCAAAAGTATTACAAGGGAAAATCCAGGTCTCTACAAGCTAACTCGGGTTATGATGAATAACCTTGCCCATATTAAGCAACATCTTGTTCCATAGTGTGATTCACCTATATTGGTTTGCTTCATGCAATAGAAACTTCCATCTTTTAATAGAACTACTAAACCATTAGTAGCTGAGCAATGGATTAAGTCTCTAGAAAATATATTATTTACTTTGGGAAGTTACATTTGATTTTATGAATCAACCTATGATAGTATATTAGTGAAAGGATGAATCTAAAATGATAAAATAAATTACTACCATCATATGGTTTTTTATATTTATTCATGAGTGATATTTATCTCATATTATTGGAGAGAAACTCAAAATTGAAGATATTCCTATTATATGGGAGTTTTTTGATGTCTTTCTCGAAGATTTTTCTAGCAATACCCTAAATTGTGAAGTTTATTTTTTGAAAGGACGTTGTCTCACACGCTCTCAAAAATATTTATTTGTGATTTTACTAAGTGTAGCATAGTGGCTGAACTAGGTCCTTCTCTCTAGGAGGAAGTGAATTAAACAACTATTAACGGGCTTTAAGTAAGTATTTAAATAGTTCAAAATAAAGGAAAATAAATATGGGGGGTTTGTTTTGTGACTTTTCAAACAGTAAATTAAACAAGAAAATGGGAAGCAACAATCAAGAGATAATTTTTTAGAAACACTTATATGAGAAGACATAGTTGATCTAATCAAATCCCTTCACCATTCATTTATCATTATCCCATATAATTATAATTCATTCAATTATGATCCTCTAACTTTGTTAACCTCCTAACCCTATGGAAATTAACACAACCACAAATAAGAAAATGAGCCCTAGGTTAACTTTGGGACCTTCAATCGCAGCACCCTGCTTTGATTGTGATCCAAAATACAACTTGTGGTTAGTGGTAAATTAGGGAAGAATATCCTCCCTATATTTGAGAATTAATTGTGTTTAGGGATGATACTTAAACCCTACAATTCTATCCCAAAGTTATTGGATTTTGCGATTGAGGTTTCACTCACACGGTTTACACAAGCCCGACCACGTGGTCAAGTGCAAGCCGATTGAGTCACTTAGAAATTAAAACTCAATTAATTGATCACAATTTATGAATTACAGTATATTTATGGATTCAAAATAAATAAATTAAGAGATTGGGGATTAGATCAACTACGAAAGAAATCACTCTTCCATGGGCGGAGTTGTCATTGTGGAGACGTTTTGCATAAGCAATGGATTGAAAGGGGAATACCAAATCTCATCTCCACTCTTAGATTCTAGCCCAATAATAAAAATAAGAAGATGAAAAGAGAATAACAAAGAATATTTATTAAAGAAAATTCACGTTAAAAGCATAAAAACAAGGGAAAACAAAGAGGAGGTGGGAGAGGAGAGCCTTCTTAGAAGAGAACTTTGCACAATGCCTTACTTCTTTAAAGGGTTGTGAGGTTTTTCCAAGAGACACCCTTTAGTCAAAACATTTCCAAACCCTCGACCAGCCTTCCCAAAGAGTTAAAACCCCATTTAAATAGAGTTTTTGAGGGCTAGGGTTACATAACCTTTTTAAGTGTGAAATGAAAACTCGGACAAATATTTTATTCCAAGTTGGACTGCATAGTTGACCTCTAAAATGCATGAATTGGCTAGACTTCTAGAATAATTATTTGTTCCTAATTATGTCCCCGAGCTTCTCTCCAAATTTGGGCTCAATAAAAGTCCGTATGAAGAGGATACAACCCAAATAGTGAAGTTGTATCCAATCTAGATGGTTCTGTCCAACTTTGTCTTCATGGCCCATTTACCCGACTCAAATGCACGATCCAGATCCCATGTCACAAATATAATTTGTATCCTATTAAGTAAAAAACACAATTACAAAATTTGAAGTCAAAATATTTTACATTAAAATATTTATTTCTGAAGTACTACAGTGAATTTTAAAAGGGTAAAACTGGAATTTTCATCAAATTTACAAATGAATTATCTAATCCCAAATATTTCATAATTGATCATATTTAGCATAATGTGAAGAAATTATATAATTTATTATCAATAAATTATTCAATAAAATTGTGTTTTATCAACTCCCCCACACTTACCCTTTTGTACTCCTGGGCAAAACCTCATATTAAGTAAATATCAAATCAAAACAAATTTTAAAACACATATCCTTGAGATCCAACAATTACACACCAAGAAACAAAAGATATAATGCCTCATAAAAAACCATTATTTAAAGTTCTTAATTTATATCATTAAATATATTTCCACTTCATTTATCATCCCATGCATAAAACACTTATCTCACTTGAATTTTCTCTCATCACGCAAATGTCAATTTTTAGCAATGTATTTCTCATCCAAACTCATAAAAGGGTCACCATAGGCTTGATAAATTCCTACATCACCACCCGATGTGAGTCAAGGACATATGTTTATCATGAGGAATTTTCAGGATTGTTCTATGGCTTTCGGTTGATAGGATTAAGATGTGAAAAATTATGAGGTTGAATGAGGAGGGCTTGACTCTTTTTGAAGCAAAATTGCATTAATATAATTTACACTTAAATATGGTCTCCTCCTAAATCCCCATAGTATAAATTAATCTTCATCATCATGAATAATAAAGGAATGTTTACACCAGTCAACATTTCCATAGAAAAAATTTCAATCTTCTCAAACATGATTTTCTTGAAAGATCCAGATAGGCACAACTTTCTTTTTTCATAAGAAGATCCAAAAAGGCACAACTTCTTTTATCGTGAAAGCTCCAGAAAGGCACATATTTCAATATAATGATTTTTTTCAATAGAAAAAACGTCTCTTTGGAATTTAATTTTCCTCCCAAAGTATCAAAAAATGTGGTATCACAACAAAAGATAGCTTCCCCTACACTTAAGTTCAACTAGATTATGAAATTTCACTTCAAGAGTTGGTTGGATAGGGAAAATTGGCTTGTAATGTGGCAAACCTAATAGGCTGTTCATGACTTCTAAGGGATACAAGGATTAAATGTTCAAGGTAGGCCATTATAAAAAAATTATTCTTTGAAATAGGGGCTTTAATACCAAAAAAACGCCTTAATCATTTAAACATAAGTACCTCAAACCCTCATGTTTTGACAGGAATAAATCAAATTCTGGTTAAATCAAGCATGGTTTGGTTCTATCGAGAAATGAGGTAAATGTAAAGAATAAAAAAATAATGGTTCATAAGCCTCACAGGAAAGTGATTTCAAATATAAACATAGTGAGATGTGGCATGAGATTCAAAATTCAGAGTACTTTTCATGAAATTACTAAAGATTTAAACTTGAAACAATGTTATTTTCAGCATTCATTTAATCTCGGTTTCATGGGATAAATTTTTTCACTTATTGATATGGATTTTAAAATGGTGATGAGAATCATTTCAGCTCAAAAGTTTCAAAAACACAAAAAAATTGAAAAATAAACACACAAAATTTGAAAAAAAACACATTTTTTTAAACAGGAAAACAATTGAAATTACTAAACTAAAAGGTTTCATCCCCCACACTTAAAATATTGTATTGTCCTCAATGTGAAACCATGAGATGATATATGCACATGAAATGCATAATTTTAAATAGGAAAAATAATATAAAAGTAAAAGGGTTAGGAAAGGCCTGATATGCTCATGTGATGATGGGGTCATGTAGTGTGATGAAATTCACTGCATCAGTAGGAAGTCTCTCAATGTATCTCTTAAAACATTGCCCATTTACTATAAAGCTACTTCACGTGTCCTCTTGTATGATCTCCACTACACCACAAGGAAAAACATTAATCACAACATAAGGACCTAACCATCTAGAACGCAACTTAACAGACATCAACTTCAGTCGTGAACTGTAGATAAGGACTTTCTCTCTAACATGAAACTCCCTTTGTTGGATAATTTTTTCATGAGATGATTTTGATCTTTACTTATAGAGCCTTGAGTTCTCATATCCAGACAATCGAATCTCCTCAAGCTCTTGAATTTATAGATTCCTTTGAATTCCATCTTGGGCCAAATCCATGTTTCATTTATTTATAGCCCAATAGGCCCAATGCCCAACTTCCATGGGGAGATGACATGCCTTCCCAAAGACAATACAAAATGGGGACATACCAATGGGAGTCTTTTATGCTATCCTATAAGTGCTTTCTCCAATCCTTCCTATTCAACTGCACGAATTTCTCCAAAATTTGTTTCAACTACCTATTTGAAAACTCAACCTAAAAATTTGTTTGAGGGTGGTATGATGTTGATGTTTTGTGTGTCACCCCATACTTCTGAAGAAGGGAAGAAAGATTCTAATTGTAGAAGTGTGTTCCTTGGTCACTGATGATGACCTTCGATACCCCAAACTTTCAAAAAATCCATGCTTTGACAAAGTCCACAACAACATGAGAATCATCAGTCCTGGTGGCCTTAGCCTCCACCCATTTACTCACATAATAACAATAACCAAAATATACAAAAAACAAAAAGAATTAGTAAAGGGAACCATAAAATCGATGCCCCATACATAAAAAATCTCATAGAAAATTATGGGTTGTTGGGGCATCTCATGTCTCCTAGAAATGTTCCCAGTGTGTTGGTAACGAGAGAATGACTTACAAAACACATGGGCATCATGGAATAAGCTATGACAATATAATCCAGAGTCTAAGACTTTCCTAGCTGTCCATTGGGGTCCAAAGTGTCCACCATAAGCAAGTGTATGACAAAAATGTAAAATAGACTCAAACTCATGATCAGGAACACACCTCCTAATAACTTGGTCACTACACATGCACCAAAGGTATGGATCATCCCACACATAATACCGAGACTCACTTTTTAATTTTTGGACTTGATGTTTCTTTAAATTTTCAGGTATTTCGGATGAAAAAAGGTAGTTCACTAAATCAGCATACCAAGGATGTGTACCTGAGATGTAATAAAGATGCTCATTGGGGAAAGTGTTCTGAAGTGGTACCTGGTCCAAGGTGTCATACTCTAGTGTGTGAGTAAGCCTACTCATGTGGTCCGCCACCAGGTTTTCTGACCCCTTATTTTCCTTTATCTCAATAAAAAATTCCTAAAGAAGAAGCATCCATAAGATAAGTCTGGGCTTTACATCTGGATTCTTCAAGAGGTACCTCAGAGTTTCATGGTCAGAAAAAAACAACTAATTTAGATCCCAATAAATATGGACGAAATTTATCTAAAGAAAATATGACGGTAAGAAAATCCTTTTCTGTGGTTGTGCAGTTTGATTGGGATGAATCTAGTTTCCTCGATGCACAGGAAATCACATGTGAACGCCCCTCCACCCTCTGAGATAAGACAGATCCAACTGCGAAGTTGGAGGTGTCACACATAATCTCAAAAGAAATATCCCACCGTGGGGGATGTATGATCAGTGGAGTGGTCAGAAACTTATTTATCTCATCAAAGGAAGTCCAACAAGAATCATCAAACACGAAATCAGAATCCTTTTAAAGTAATTGTGACATAGGAAGAGCAATCTTACTAAAATCTTTGATGAAGCACCGATAAAATCCTGTGTGCCCTAGGAAAGATCTAACATCAAACACACATGAAGGATATGGTAAGGATTAAATAATTTCTAACTTATATCTTTTAACCTCTATCCCATGTTTTTACACTACATACCCAAAGACAATGCCATGCTCTACCATGAAATGACACTTTTCAAAATTTAAGACCAGATTCTTTTCAATACAATGATTCAAAAAATTTACCAAGATAGAGATACAATCATCAAATAAATACCCATAAACTATAAAATAATCCATAAATACCTCTATAAAGGTCTCAATAAAATAAGAAAAAATACTCAATATGCATCTCTGGAAGGTACCTGGGGCATTGCAAAGTCCAAATGGCATCCTTTGATAGGAAAATGTACCGAATGGATAGGTGAATGTAGTCTTCTCTTGATCCTCTAGAGCAATAGGAACCTAAAAATATCCAGAAAATCCATCCAAGAAACAGTAGTGTGTTTTCCCAGCTAGTCTCTCAATCATCTGATCAATACATGGGAGGTGGAAATGGTCTTTGTGAGTGGACTGATTTAGTTTCCTATTATCAATACACACATGCCAACTGTTTTGTACTCTCATTGGAATTAACTCATCTTTATCATTTTTAACAATAGTAACACCACTTTTCTTAGGCACAACATGAATAGGACTCACCCACTGAGAATCTGAAATGGGATAGATTATACCTACTTTGAGCAATTTTTCAACCCCCTTTAACAACTTCCAAAAGGGTTCGATTGAGTCTCCTTTGTGGTTGCCTCACTGGTTTAGCCCCATACTCTAAAAGAATCCTATGCATGAAAATGAATGGGATAATACATGAATTTCATCCAAGGTCCACCCAATTCCCTTAATGTTCTCCCTCAAAAGATTCAAATGTTTTTCTTCATGTTCAAAATGAATATTATTAGCAATTATAATAGGTAATCTCTCACCACTCAACAGGTATTAGTATTTGAGATTTGGTGTCAATGGCTTGAGATCCAATGAAGGGGGTGGTGTATGGATGGAGACATTTAAGGAACTGAAATTTGTGCATAAAGAGCATCAGTATCAGAATAGAAATCATCACAATCAGAGAATAAGACATCAAATCCATCAACATACTCAATAGTCATGTCATAATCAGAGTTTAAATGATCAAAATGTGATTCCATTTCAAAATAAAATCTAAGAGAGTCTTGTGCATTATAAATAGGTGTGTAAGTACTCTTAGACATAAAACTAGAACCAATAATCATAATCTCCCTGAGCATAGGATAATAAAATTCCATGGGGTTTTTATTTGGTGGTTCAAAATGGGAGATAAAAAATGCAGAATGATCCTCTAAGGGGTACTTCATGGAGTCCATAACATTAAATATGCCAACTTCATCCCCAAACTCCATGGAAAGTGTACCCTTATTGACATTTATTACAGTTTTTGCAGTTTTGAGGAAGGGTATACCTAAGATAATGGGATCATGATAAATTACCTGATCATCCTCCATGTTAAGCATGTCGAAATCTGCTGAGAAGATCATGTCTCTTACCCGTACAAGTATATACTCAAGTAATCCCTTTGGATATGTTGTAGCTCTATTCACTAACTACACCACTACTCTCACCAGCTTCAACTCACCAACCTGTAAATAATAGAATACAGAGTGAAGAATCACATTTATGGAAGCTTCTAAATCACAAAGAGCATTAGAAAATTTCAAATCCCCTATGGTGTATGGGATGGTGAATGTCCCTGGATCCTTTCACTTTGTTGGCATTGCTAGAGTTGGTGTAATGAGTGCTGACACATTCCTTCCAAGATTGATCCTCTCATTTCCCTTGATCCCTTTTCTATTGGTACAAATTTCTTTTAAAAATTTCTCATACCTTGGGATTTTCTTGATGGCTTCAAGTAGAGGAATTTTGATCTCCACATGCTTGAATGTGTCCAAAAATTATTTTTTCATTGCCTCTTCGGCCATCTTTTTGGTTTGTACAACTCTATTTGGAATTTGAAGGGGTTTAGGAGGAACATCATCAATAGTTTTCTTACCTTTATCTTTCTCTTTGGATTTCTCATCAGTTGGTGTGGAATTGGGCTTTTCTGGAGTTGAGGTGAATCCCGGTGGAATGGTAGGTATAGATGTATCATTAATTTTCTTCCCACTTATCAATGTGATGGAACTGAAATTACCATTTGGATTTGGAGTAGGTTGGGAAGTTAGATTTCTAGAATTCTTACTTACCAATTCATGGAGGGTAGTGGCAATTTGGATCATTTGAGTCTTCAACTCCCTCAGCTCCGAACCTTGACTCTTCAGCTCATTATGTTGATTAAGAACAATTTGTTTCAAAAGATCATAAGTGTTAGAATCTAACTTGGTTTGGGGATTCCCTTGTTGTTTACTTGTTGATTCTTGAGCTTCAAATCGCCTTTGGGGTTATTGGAAACCCTATTGGTAAGGTGGAGGCTGCTAGAAGTTTTGTTGAAAATGGGGCCTTTGTTGTTGTCCAGAGCCATAACTCATGTATGACTGATCCTTCCACCCTTGTTTATATTTTGGAGAAAAGGAATCAAAATTATTTTGGGGATGTGGTTGTTTCTACTGCTGATATGGTCTCCCAAGAAACAATGTTGCACAATATTCTTTTTCTTGTAGTTGCGGGCAACAGTCAGTTGGGTGGCTTGTCTTAGTGTAAATTCCACAAGGCCTTGAAGGAGGGGGTTGGTATGTCTTTTGTTCCAAATAAATCTGCCTCACCATAGTTGTAAATTCTTCCAACTTGGTATCAATAAAATGACGTTCAAGAGAAGATGGACTTACCTGATGTACTCCCCTGACATGTGGTGTACCTCGATCGCCAAATTGTTGGGAGTTCTGGGCCATTTTTTTGATCAACGCACATGCAGCTATTGGTGTCTTGTCCACCAATGCTCCTCCAGCTGCAGCATCTACCATGATCCTCTCCATAGGTGTGAGTCCTTTTTAGAAGTATTGGATGAGGAGTTTCTCACTGATTTGGTGATGTGGGCAGCTTGCACACAACCTTTTGAATTGCTCCCAATACTCATACATTGACTCCCCTTAGGATTTCTTGATCCATGAGATCTCCTTTCTAATGGATGTGGTCCTTGAAGCTAGAAAAAATATCTGCAAGAACAGACGTTTCAAATCATTCCAACAAGTTACATCTTTAGGTTGTAAATAATACATCTAATCTTTCGCAGCTCCATCAAGTGATAATGGGGATGATCTTAGTTTGATTTGATCTTCAGAAAAATTTCTGGGTTTAAGGGTTGAGCAAACCACATTAAATTCTTTCAAATTTTTATTTGGATCCTCACCATATAATCCATGAAACTTTGGAAGAAGATGAATTAACCCAGATTTCAGTTCAAAGTCCAATTCGAGATTCGGGTATGCAATACAATTTGGTTGATAGTTAATATTAGGTGCAACCAATTCTCAAATAGTTCTATTAAGTTCATTTCCATTATTTTTATCCATTGGTTCTTGTTTTATGTTGGAATTAGAAGTGTTTACAATTCCAATGTTCTTGGAGTGGAGAAATTCTCCAACTGTTTGAATATTGAAACTTCCCATAGACTAAGAATGTCTGATTTGATCCCTAAGGCTATGTTCAATCTCAGGTTCAAGATCTAAGAGATCTTCAGGATTGGTTCATATCATAAATAAAATAAAAATGAAAATAAGGAAAGTGGACCATAGTAAAATATAAAGGACAAGTTTTAGTTGATGGTCCAAAAAGAAGTAGAAGAAAATAAAAGAAGAAGAAAAAAATATTCAGATTGGGTAAAGAAGGAAGAAAGAAGAGAGAAAGAGAATAAAATGTAAAATAAAATAAATACCTCTAATTGGATGAAATAATTACTTGCCTCCCTGGAAACAGTGCCAATCTGAAAGGATGTTGTCGCTCACACTGTCAAAAATATTTATTTGTGATTTTACTAAGTGCAGCACAGTGGATGACCTAGGTCCTTCACTCAAGGAGGAAGTGAATTAAACAACTATTAATGAGCTTTAAGTAAGTATTTAAATAGTTCAAAACAAAGGAAAAGAAATATGGGGGGTTTGTTTTGTGACCTTTCAAACAGTAAATTAAATATGAAAATGAGAAGCAACAATCAAGAGACAATTTCTTAGAAACACTTATATGAGAAGACGTAGTTGATCTAATCAAACCCCTTCACCATTCATTTATCATTATCCCATATAATTATAATTCATTCAATTATGATCCCCTAACCTTTTTAACCTTCAAACTTTATGGAAATTAACACAACCACAAATATTTGTGAAAATGAGCCCTATGTTAACTTTAGGACCTTCAATCGCAGCACCCTGCTTCGATTGTGATCCAAAAGCCAACTTGTGGTCAGTGGTCAATTAGGGAATAATATCCTCCCTATATTTGAGAATTAATTGTGTTTAGGGATGAGACTTAAACCCTACAATTCTATCCCAAAGTGATTGGATTTTTCGATTGAGGTTTCACTCACACGGTTTACACAAGCCCGACTACACGGTCAAGTGAAATTAAATTGAGTCACTTAGAAATTAAAACTCAATTAATTGATCACAATTTATGAATTATAGTATGTTTACAGATTCAAAATAAATAAATCAAGGGAGTGGGGATTAGATCAACTATGAAAGAAATCACTCTTCCATGGGCGGAGTTTTCATTGTGGAGACATTTTGTATAAGCAATGGATTGAAAGGGTAATAACCAATATCATCTACACTCTTATATTCTAGCCCAAGAATAAAAATAAGAAGATGAAAATAGAATAACATAGAAGATTTATTGAATAAAATTCACATTACAAGCATAAAAAAGGAAAAACAAAGAGGAGGTGGGAGAGGAGAGCCTTCTTGGAAGAGAACTTTGCACA